>JAFMOD010000899.1:759385-864385 GCA_019802435.1 Corydoras maculifer | reverse complement strand
ATTTGTCCAACCTTGACATTATTGACAATAATGAATACCACTTCACATTCCTATCAATGCATTATATACAATACATTATTTTAAATCATATAACATAAATGGAAATACAGATTAATATAGTGAGTCAATTCCTGATGCGCTAAACCTGTTGCAGCTGTTGTTAATAAATTGTGTTCTGCAATTTGGCCAAAAAATGGCATTTATTGATTGTTAGAAACAGGTCTAGAAGACCAGTATATTAATGATTTTGTTTTCAAAACACATTTATGTATCAAAACATATTTTTTCATTACAGTGTTTGTAACAATTTTAGGAATGCAATAAGGTATTTGAGGTTGCGCATCATTATGAATAAATGTGACACTTCAAATAATTATAAGTATTTGGGAAACAGAAGACTTGATTGATAAATTGGATTTATGGGCAAGTAAGAGTTAAGTATCTATCACTTATGTGATCAATCTATTGTTTAAAGTCCATATAACATAGGGTTCATAATGTACTATATACATTGACTAATTAACAAAAATAACACCCAGCTTTAAGGATTTGTCCTGATGATGTTAACAGGTTCCAACATGTGAATGCTGCCATTTCCAAATTTAACACTTGGTGTTATCACAGCTCATGTTATGACAAAAAGAATCCTGGTGTGCTAAGGGACACATCTGTTATGAACAGCTTTCATTTCACATTCTAAAATAATCCACTAATCAGGTGTTTACAGAAATATACTAACGGTGTTTACGGTATATACTAAAGGTCTGTGACAATGTGTGAAAGTCAAGACTCACCTTGTAGAACCACCACTAGCTGCTCAGCTGCAGATCTGCGCAGTGTCAGATCCACTGTCTCAGAGGTAAAAATACTGTATAGCTTATTAACGCAGTCCATCTGCGAATCAACAGATATTATGCACACAGTATTTTATTAACATATGTAATTTATCTGAATGATGTTAACATCCCAACTTCATAAATCTATTTTATTTTAATTTTTATGTAATTATATAAATGGTCACCTTTAGGTAAGATTTGTCGGCTTGGTCTAGTTTGATGTCCACATATTTGTCAGTAAGGTAGAGAGAGGGGAGTAATGAAAGAGTTGTGGTGTCTAATGCAGGGAGAGACGTTCTGCCATGTTCTGCACTGTTCAGGTGAGGTAATAGGTGCTGAACGGCTGTGTTCCTCACCCTAATACACAATGAGACAAAGGTAGAAAACCTTAGAGTAAGACAATAAAAAAAATCTCTACCATTTTATCACACTCACTCACACCCACAAGCTATAAAATTAAAACCACAATCAGTATGGTGTAGGTCTCCATCATGACCTCACAGCTTTAACGCCCCATGCCATGGACTCCATGTCTGCACTTGTCCTGTGGATCTTTTAATTTGTTTTGTAAGGTGGGGCTGTCACAAATTGGATTTGTTTTTCCAGCACGTTTAACAACATGTCCAACAGCTTAAACACACTGAGATTTGGGGACTTTGAGGTCCAGCATTGTCACATTTAAAACCACTGCTGAACAATCTGCGCAGTGTGTCAGGATGCATTATCCTGTTGGGAGAGTCCCAGTGCCTTTAGAGAATACCGCTGCCATAAATCAGTGGACTTAGTATTCTGGAAAGTTTAAATAGGTGATAGATTTTCAAGTAACTTTTACATGAATGCCCCAACGCAAATGTCCCCAAGAGCATCCTCTGTTTGCTTGTCTGCACACACAGCTGTCTCAATGATGTAAGAGGAAAAATGTGTTCCACACACCACAAGATTATTTGACACAGTAGTCTAGCCATCAGTATTTAGCACTCGTCAAAGTTGATCAAATACACTGGCCCATTTTTATTTGCCAATATAAACTCAGCTTAAAAAACCAAGGGGTTATTTGCTGCCTAAACTTTTAAACACATGTCATGGCATGTCTTATTGGTATAGAAACACATTGTATGGTAGAAATTCTGGACTGTCACAGAATTCCCTAAAAAACATTATCTAAATGAGTGTTATTAAGTTGGGTTTGTTCCAGCAGTGCTGAATGCAGTGTCCTTCAATGTACCTTTGCATTGATGTAAATCACATTGCATAGGGAACCCCCCCTAATGGATGGACGGATAATAATAAAGCCAAGAATAAAGAGAAGACTTCATCTGAAAATAAATATGAAAAGGCCTGATTTTATTATGCATGCTACTTAACCTTTGTCTTATTATAAAATAGACTAACTAGAGTGAGTTGATGTTTACTGTTTATAGAGACTCATGATTACTTTCATTTGCCTTAACACACTTCTTCATGGTTAAGACATATCGAGTCCAATACATTCACAAGGTGAAGGGGTCTTCCTCAATGTTCACAATGTTCACTCCTACACAATAATTTTTTTACCATGAATTAATTTTCCGAATGATGAATATGAGGGTAGACACTGGTCCCTGGTGTATATGTTCATACACACTGCCGTAATACCCCTCCCAAAACATACCTGTGCACATGTAGTGTAGCTTGAAATTCAGCACTCTGAAGGCTCCACTAATAAGATGCTCAATTTTACTGAAAAAAACTTCACCTATAACAGAAAAGCTACCAAATAACAGAACGTGCTTTGTGTTCTAATGGAGCCGACACCACTGGTTCTGTCATTTCCTCAAAGCTGAATTGGAAATTAGACGTGAGAGGAACTCACGCATGGTGTTTGGTGAAGAGCAGCCTGATTGCGGCACGTAGTCTAGCCGTTTGTGAGCATCCTGCATCTCCGATCTCATCCAAGACAGCACTTATCTGCAGGATGCTGTTTCCCAGGGCGTTGTCTGTGACAGCATAACTCTGACACAGACACAGACACACACACACCCTTGTAGGTACTTTACATAGACTTTCATTCATATCATTGGAACTTATCCTAACACTAACCTTTACAATTACAAAGCAAACCCTGACCAAAAAACATGTCATCCCCTAAAATTGTATTTATTTACATTGTCGTTTTTACATTTATATGTGTACACACATGCGCACACACACACACGCACGCACGCACGGAACCCGACTGCGCCTGTCGATGAATAAACATGAATAAATATGCATTGTTGAGATTAGAGAGCTACACTTCAGCTTTCTTTATTGGCGGGAAGCTCCAATTACCGCGTGTCCTCCACGACGCAAATGAGATGTATCAGGAGTATAAATATTCATTACCTCTTAACTGTAGTTTTCATTTACTTTTAAACCAACGAGCAACATCTTTTCACACCGATGTGTAGGAGGTGGGTACCATGGTAACATCATATCAAATAGGAATAGCAATCAACATTTTTCTTTCCATTACATTGTTTTGTTTAATAAACCTTTGGCTTTTCAGCATCTTATGCTGATTCCTTTTCTGATTTAAACTAAAGCCCTCTGTGGCTTTTTCCAGAGGTTTGACTGACTTGCATGAATTTTCTTAGACCTTTATACATTTAAACATTTGCTTTCGCAGTTTAAATTTTTTTTTGCTCCCTGCCCCCTGTGACATCAGTCAAGAAAATGAGATAAACAGCAATAAACCAACATGTTAATAACAAAGCAAAATTTTTTTTGAACCCTGATTTAAGTCAGCTTTTTTGACTGTTGCAGGGAACTTACATTAGCACTAAGAAACTGAATCCACTATGTAAAATGTCAAATTATGTCTGCATCTTGATGAACGCATCAACTCTGAGGTTGTGAGGTTGTGCAGACACGCTCTCTGTTCTTATTGTTAAAGAACATACTGTGACTCATCTCCATTCCTAAAAATCTTAATGATATATCTGCTAAACATTGCTTGAAAGCCCCAAAATTAAACCGAAGTGGTGTCATCCTTACGATATGCAGTCATTATACAACCCTTTAACAAAGACAACAACCCTAAACTTTAAAATTCTAATAACAAATGAATATTGAATACTGATTTGAGGCTGTGTGTGTGTGTGTGTGTGTGTGTGTGTGTGTGTGTGTACCTGCAGCACGGGAATGACCGGATAAAGTGCCTCATTAAATCTACTCCAACTTGAAGCTGTCATCATCAATCGGCTCTTTAGCAGGTACAGCAACAGATCCTTGGCAGCGGAACTCACCTTCAGATCAGACATAAAGCAAAGTGATGGCTCTATTGATGCTGCACTTACAGTCATTTAATCCAAACAACACGTGCATGGAAACAGCATTTCCCAAAGTCAATGGTTACATTAAACATGACCTTAGTCGCCTGTAAAGCCAAAGCAGCTTCATTACAGCTTTATTATCCTCACGCATCTATATATCAGTCCGTCACAGCATGATTTTGAAACGATGCTCCACCTCACCGGTCAGTCAGCACACAGGAAGCTGCTCACCTCTTTTGATTGATCTCGAAGGCCAAAGGCACTGATCTCATAAAGGACACGTGGGTAAAAGAGGAAATGCACACCAGTACAAATAGAGGATGCTGGTTTGGACACGTTTTGAACTCCCAAACATTCCTAAACCGGGTGGAGGAACAAAAGAGTGCATAAAACCAGAAGGTCTAAATAAATTTTTTTTTAACTTCATGTGAAAGTGTAAAGAAATATATAAATAAAGGCTTACCTTAAGCAAAAACAAGGTTTGTGTGTATGTCTCAATTTTCACAGGCTGCAAAGGATGGGCTAAAAGCTTCAGAAGAACTTTCAGACTTTCTGTTTGCAGCAGTGGACTCGCCTGAACAGACTTTCCCCTAAAGATATCCAGTGTTTAGATTCAGGAAATGGCTTATATTTACATACATATTTCAAAATAAATTATTAAGCTTTAAATTATTACAACAAATCATGCTGCTGTAGGGAGAAAATGGGAAATTCACTTACAGAGTCTTGAACACAAAGATAAAATCATTTAAAGAATTAAAAATTTGATATAAAACTCAAACTCAATGTCTAGAGTTTTTTACTTTGGTAGTCTGCAAACAGTCTGAATGCATGATGTGTGTATTTGTGGTATCATTTAAGTCTTTGCGAGGTATTCAAGATATGCATGTGCCCTGCTGTTTTATTTAAAAAAATATTATTATTATTGAACTGTTAATTGTCTCTTGTGGTTTACTGTGTCATCTAGTTGGGTCCAACATTGACCAGTATGATGTGACATTTAATCAATTATTTGTTTAATTCTTTCTTTAGGATTAATAAAGGTTTACTCTTTTGTAGTTCAAATAGTTATCATTTATGATATGATTTTTAACAATAAGGGGAATAACAGAAGTTAATTTCGGAATTGGAATTGTTAGAAACCAAACTCAGAACTTTTTTCAGCATAATTTAAAAAGATTATATTAATTATTTAAAAAATCTACACATAGCCCCTGAGAACACGTAAATAAATAAAGCTTCCTACAGGAAGGAGCAGATGTGAATGAAGTGCTTGATCAGAGGGAGGTGCTGATGGTAAAGAAATCCATCAGTCGCTTGGCCAGCAAGCTCCAGCAGCTCCGCCCAATTCTTCTCTCCCTGCAGCGACAAAAAGGCAATGACTTGTAATAATATGAACAATTCTGAAAAACTTGCTCCTTTCTTGTCAGTGTTGCTCACCTCAGCCTGGGCCTCCTTCAGAAACGTGCATGTAGCTTCTAACGTGTTTGCGGCTCGACTGACTCTGCAGTAGACAGCATGTTGTTCTAAACTGGACTGTTCCAGGTAGGCCACTGCTGACTCGTGAATGCTGGAAAACACTAGGCTGAAGGGAAGATCTAGACTGAGACGGAAGAGTGCAGCCACAGTGCTGTCAGGAAGGTTCCCACTGGCCTGATTAAAGGAGTTATAGTATATCATGAGAAATCAGAAGAAGATTTTATACAAACAGCCCAATCATTCATTCATTCATTCATTATCTCCCGCTTATCCTCTATTAGGGTCGCGGTGGGGTTCCCCATTCCCATCCAGGGGAGAACGTCTCGGGCGCTGGGCAGATAGACCCAGGACAGGGTGCCAATCCATCGCTGGGCACACACTCACTCACACAGACACACTCTATATGGGGCAATTTGGAGAATTCAATTAACTTGATCCATGTTTTTGGACTGTGGGAGGAAACCGGAGAACCCGGAGGAAACCCACGCAGACACGGGAAGAACATGGAAACTCCACCCAGATGGGGATTCGAACCGGGAATCCCTAGCGCTGAGAGGCGAACGTGCTAACCACTAAGCCACCGTGCCGCCTACAAACAGCCCAATCATTTCACATTAATAGTTTACATACTAGCATGTTTCTGGTGTCAGATATCACAGGAACAAAGCACGATATCTTATGTTTGTTACTTACTTGATGTAAACATATAATAACCTTCAATTATTGTAAAATGACAATGCAGAGTATTTGCTGAATATAAACACAAAATATTCAATTCTTTTGTGAAGATCAGAAAAAAATAAAAATAAAAATAAAAAATAATTATATATATATATATATATATATATATATATATATATATATATATATATATACATACATATACATACACATGTAGCCAGTGCTGATTTATGAGAATACACACTGTAGCCAGTGCTGATTTATGAGAATAAAATACTGCATGTATGAGTTAAACCAGCAAAAAAAAAAAAAAACAATGTGTGTTTAACACATAAAAAAATAAATAAATAAAATCACAATGTGAAAATTTGTGTGTCGTGATTTTGGGACTGTTTCAGTTGATCACAGCATTAAAAACACGCTCATTAAAAATTTGGATGTATGACGTGGTTGTATGAGCAGGTACAATATTCTGCATTTTTATGAAACATTATTTATCTTTGTCTCACCTTCTCCACAGGTAGGAGTGTCTGCAAGAGGCGGACGATGAGCACTGCGATGCCCGTGTATGCCATGCGACAGTGAATCAGAGCTGACTCAGACTGCTCTGTGGATGCCAAGTCGCTGTGATGGCACATGAGCTCTCCCAGCTTCTCCATACACCCCTGCAGCTTCTCCTTCTGTAAGCAAGAACACACCACACATCCACCAGCAGGGGGCAGCAGTACATTTCAGAGGAAGTTCTACTGGCTCACAAGGCAAATCATTACAAAAATGTAGCTGAAGCCCAGAGTTACAGAACAACAATCATTTCAGCATTCAAATGTTCATGGAAACAATGGGTCCAAACAATGAAGAAACATTCTGTGTATCTTTGCCTTCTTTTAACTTCAAACACACTATTTATAATTTCCTATTGCTTCGATAAAAAAAAAAAATACGGCACATCCAACACCATCAACCTTTATTTGGCTCTTAAATGCCCCTACCATGTAAAAACAGTCATTTAACAGATTCATTCACCCTGTGGTGTAAAAAAATAGTCATTAGGGGTCAGTAGAGATCTGTGCTATAGAAATAGAGATAAAGAAACCTTACCATTAAATCATAAATGTTTTAAGATCTAAGATATAGAATCTTCACTGGGTGTTTTATGCTTTTAAGCCACAGGAAAGAAAATCTGCACTTTAACATGCAGTTCACAACATTTACCAAACGGGATGTAAACATATTTATATGTAAACGTTTTTCGCTCATACGTCCTTTAATTGTAGGTACAGTTATTGTATTAGTCATTATTATTCATTTAGGAATACAAAATTCAACATGTACTAGATATTTTTAATTAGGTGTTTAAAGTTTGTATAGTTTCTCGTGTGATAATGATTGATTAAATCTAACTAATTTATTGACCAGTATCAACAGCGATTTGTGAAATAATATAGCTATTTGTACTACGACTATTACCCAATAGAACAACACGATGCATTATAAGTGGTATAGGTGGTAATATTTTATCATTAGCATTATAAATGCTGCAAGCATCATCATGTTCATTTAGACTGTTTAGTTACCATTATTAGTAGTATGAACCTATTCAAAGTCAATAAGAACATGATGTTTATTATTAAAATAATGTTATAATTTTTTATATTTTTTAATATTTTAAAATTTTAATATTATCGTTATTCTAAAAACATACTAAACTGTGCTTATTAACACTTAACTGCTTAGGTTTTAACTGATGATTAAACTTTGAGCATTTTTGTGTCTAAACCCCTATACACCAGTGAGAGCGAATGTGTGTTTGAAACACTTGCCAGTTCATTAGCGGTGATGCTGCACTCATCCCAGAGCTCGTAAGGGGACACAATGACCCTTAGCAGAGTGAGGAGGTCTGACAGCAGCTGCACAACCTTCTGAAAAACCGGCAGTATCCCTGAGAGCCACACAAGTACGAGATTTAGGATTTCACATCTGGGCTGTCCCGGAGCGTTTAAGAGGCACACAAATAAATTTGGAAGCACTTAAAGAGAGTGAGAGACCACTCACCTGTTCTAAGCAGGGGAAGTATGTGCTGTAGAGTCTCCACACCAAATCTGGCCGTGTTCCACTGGTGCGACTGAAGCTCCAGCAGATCCTCGGCCTCGGGCTCCAGGTTAAGCCCAGGGGGGAACTCTGCATTAGAGCTGCTGCTGCTGCTGCTGTCAGGGCCAGAGAGAATCCCAAATCAAACACTGCTAAACAAATTGTCACTGAAGTCTGTCATGAAACAAGAGGATAATGCACAGCAAGCAGATCATTACTTCCAAAAGTTCTTAATCATCCAGAAGGCTAAATGAAAGGCTGAATGTCACAACAATAACAAGATCATTGTTTAAATCTTTATTATAAAAAATATATTTTATTAGTTGTAAAGCACAGTGGAAGCAACAGGTCATTATAAAGAAATAACAGCCCTCCTAAAAAGATGATTCATCCACAGGCATATGTGGCATATACTTCTGAGTCTGGATGTTCACCACCTCACTCAAAACCAATTTGTGCGTATAAAAAAATTTCAGAGAATGTATAGTCTTAATATAGATAACAATATATAAAATCAGCATATAAAACCGTAATACTAATATAAACCCCAATGTCCCTCTGGCTTTACCAGCAGTGTGTGTCCCAGCCCCATCCACTCATCATTTACACAAGAGGTCAGTGAAAATAAAAATGTTGAAATGATCTGCAGTACCGTAAGCTGGATATACACCAGGGTCCAGTAAAATCGACACTTAGACTGATGTGCAAGCCAACAAACAAATGAAAAACGTAACAGAAACCTCGTCGAGGCGGCATCCCCATCTTTTCCATCCCCTCGGAGTCTTAGACCAGGACGGCCGAGTGCAGAAGGACGAGGGGATAAATCATCTGGTGTTGAGACCCCTAGTCTCTGGGTTCCTCTCACCTCTTGAGGGTAGGATACTGAAGAGTTTGATGAGACTGGATCTACAAAAGGAAATCTTATAAATGCTTGGCAAATTTTATACAGTTGAAAAAGGTATAAGTTGCTGCAGCACAAACCATACAAATAGAGCCAGGCTCTATATTATATATGCATTGGTATGTTGTGGAAATGAAAAAAAAGATCACAGATAAATTTGGGAATTCATGCCTTTGGCAACAACATTATGTTTAGCATTTCACCAGCAGAGAAACTGCTCGGTTTACAGATGGGATGGATAAATCTGAACGTAGGGCAATACTAGAAACACTAGGGTGGAGCTTAACTTTCAGTCATGACAGTGAGGACAATCCTAAATAAGCTTCCAGTCTCATAGTAAACAAGAGGAAAAACCCTGAGCTAGTCTTTACAAGGTGGTGATTTCTGACAGCTGGAGCGCTAGCCAAGATTGAATCAAGCTCTAACAGGGGGTGTGTGTATGTGTGTTTGTGTAGGTGGGTTTTATCTCGGGGGCTAGTGTACCGTGCTTGGATGAGCAGAAGCTTGGATCTCTGTGGAAACGGAGACGACACTTCAGGTTTCGACAGAGCTGATGAAGGCAGTCCAGAGCTGGGAGAAGTGTTGTACTGGATTCACTGACAAGCAGCAGAAGATTCTGAATAAAAAAAATTTAAAAAGAGAAAATGAGCCTAGCAGGAAGGAGTGCACATGTCAAGCTCATTTATTATGTATGTATTAACAATAAAATTGCACCGCTAAACAGTAAATAAGCTCTTAACAAGACAAGCAGACAAAGATCTACTACCTGAACAATTGATTTATTCACTATCATTTTCATTATTATTATTATAAGTGCTTTATTTATGTCATTTAAATGCAGAGGAGAATAATTCAATAGTACATACAGCATCATTCTAAATGATTGACAGCCATATGGAAAAAAACAGGACTGTACTTTAAAAAGTAAAAAAAAAAAAAAAAAAAAAAAAAAAAAAAAAAAAAAAAAAAAAAAAAAAAAAAAAAAAAAAAAAAAAAAAAAAAAAAAAAAAAAAAAAAAAAAAAAAAAAAAAAAAAAAAAAAAAAAAAAAAAAAAAAAAACATACCAACTAATATTTTTCTTTATTTATAAATGTTTTAAAGTTGATGAGAGTATCTAAAATTATTCAAACAATTAAAATGTGTGTGTGTGTGTGTGTGTGTATACATGCTAGCTTAGTGGTTAGGGGGTTGGAATATCAACCAAAGAGGCCAATGTGAGCCCTTGAGCAAGGCCCTTAATTGCTCCAGGGCTGCTGTATAATGACCCTGTATTCTAAATCCAACCATCAAATTGGGAGATATGTAAATCACTTTGGGTACACACATCTGTAACATGACCTAATGTAATGTAAATGTAATCCACATTCTAATACACAAATGGCGTAAATTTAAGGCCATTGCTACACATCCCGAGTGCTAGATTGAAAAAAAAAATCATTTGGGAACTAGGTGGTTTATAGGCGAAAAACCACAGAGAATCTTCTTAGCAACTTAATATCCCCCCCCCCCACACACACACAGACAAATGTTAATGTTTAAGAATCAAATTGGTGAGAAAAAAAAAAAACAAAAAAAAAAAAACGCATATTCAATGGCAATGCTTATAGTCTGATATGAAAGAGTTTATGAATTGATTATACAGTATATATATATATATATATATATATATATATATATATATATATATATATAATATTATTATGCCATTCTTATGCCATACAGGGAGTCATCTAATTCTGAAAGCATATATACATATCAAATCAAATCAATCAAATACAAGGAAATTTTTAACAGGATTAAAAATTCTATAATTTGAGGTCGATGCTGAGATCGACACTGATGCAAAAACAGAGCCTACTTTCACTATACTCGGCCGCTGCAGGAAGATTTCAGCTGGGAAGTCCTGCATGATGACGTCCCGCAAAAGGTCACATGTGGTCTGGACTAAATCAGGACTGTTGCTCCTTAAAGAGCTACAGAATGAAACAGAGGTCAAAGTCTAGAATGATACTTAAACAGTAAGAATTTTTTTAAAAACATTATGAGAGGACACCTTTCATTGGATGATAAGATATGTCTATCTGTTGCAGTGAGGGTCAGCCAGGGAAAAAATGGAAACGTCAAGCATCGAATGGAGCTGATCACTGCTGAACCTAGGCATGAAAAGATAATTATGATATAATTATAAAAGTGTTTCAAGTGATATATACAGTATGTTCAAAACACAAAAACTTGTGACATCCCTTCATGATTAATTTAAATCAGAGTCAGAATACTTTAATAATCCCCGGGTGGGAATTGCAGCAATATAAGGGTTTTAAAAAGATAAATAAAGATTAAAAAGTAAAAGTGAAAAACACGGTCAGGAACACTGCAAAAGGCTGCATGCACTTCTCGCACATGCACACTGATCTCTGAGTTACAAAGCATTAGTCATGACACGTGGAACGAGTTGGGGGGGGGGGGGCTGAGATTATTAGGGAGTGAGGGCATGGTAGCTCCATGGTTAGGGTGTTGGGCTATTAATCTGAAACTTGTGGGTTAAAATCCCAGTTCCACTGAAGTTACCCATGTGGTTCTTGAGCAAGACCCTTAACCCTCATTGCTAACCCTGTGCTTGCTTTGTAAATTGCTTTGTATAAAAGCATCTGCCAAATGACTAAATGTAACTGTAAAATGTATTAACCTATCATTATTAGAATTAACAGATCCTAACTCACAGAACTGAAAGCAATAGATGGTAATTAGAGGTAAATAAGGTTCTGCTAATGGTCTATGGACTGCCTGAATGAGCTGAGGAGAGACATAAAAGGTGGAGAGAGTTTGCAGTGGAGACAGGAGCATGAAGTGACACCATCAGCTCTCCAGTCCTATGGTATTCCAGTAATATATGTTGCACACAGATTATTAACGGAACCTCTGACTAGTGCATTAATTACCGTTAAATTGCCCGATGACTGTATTGCTTCTATTGTAAAATAGGCACTAAGGCTGTCCTGATAAAGATCTTGTGGTGAGGTGAGAGCAATAATCACTGCGAACTTCTAGTCACTGCATTAATGCTTTCAACACAATTGAATTTGTATCTCACGTCTGTCCTGCAGGTTTGAAGTTTTCATGGATACCAGTTAGTAGAAAAATATGTGTATCATTTGGGCTTAACCATTATTTTAATTGCTGATTTTCATTGTTGATTATTTTCTTGATTAATCTGGCTTAGGCACGTTCTAAGGACCGAGAGCCGAAACCTGGTCTGGTTAGATTTTCTACCTTATCCCCGAGTCTGTGTGTACTTCTTCAAGGTACTCTGGTTTCCTCCTACTGTCTACACACATGGATATAAGATGAACTGGATGCTCTAAATTGCCTCATACAGTGTGTGTTTCTATGTGGGTGAGTGAGTAAGTGTGCGTATAGTGATAGATTAGCACCTTGTCCTTGGTATTTCTGCCCAGTGCATGAAACATTCTCCCTGGATGGGCAGGGGAACCTTACCTCCCACCCCTACAGTAACAGTAGTAAAAAAAAAATACATTGCTATTTCCACACATCCCTAAATCTCAATCCCCAAATTTCTAGTTTTGTCTAAACACCACAGATATTTAGTTAACGGTCATAAAAAGTTTTTTTTTAAATGTAATTACTCAAATCAAAGAATCATTATATTTCTAAAAATGTTACCTAAAAATTTGTTTGGGCTAATGATTTAATTGCTCACTGCTCAATTTGTTATTATTCAAATAGTGTGTAATTAATTTCATTGACAACTAATAAATTAGTTCAAGCACTATTGGCATTTTTAATTATGGCAGAATAATATGACCCTTAAAATAACACTTCCATATGCAAACACATTACAAAGAGTATAGCAGCATGGAAGAACATTGTCTCTTTGTATGTTAACATCAATCAATCTTTTTTCTCAGGAGAGCAGTGATGTACCTGGTGCACTGGGCGGTGCAGCATCAGTTTGGCTTTGTTGGAAGTATCCTCTAATGGGCGTATCCTCCTCTGAGAACATTAAAGACACAGATTCAGTAAAGAGACGAGACATAAATCTAGTTTATATGGCAGCTGTGTGGCTGAGAACTGCTGCCATCTTCCGAGGTTTGTAGAGGACCTTTTTTATCTGCTTTTGCAGTTCACCTAAATAAAAAACAATGCATTACACATTAACATATATCTCATACCGGGAGCAGAGGAAGGTACATGGAGGTCACAGGGAGTGCCAGATGAGTCAAGATGAAGATGAAAGAGCTGACTAAGGATGGACTCTGTGACATTTTGAAGCAGAGGGTTGATGGTGGAGGAAAGCTGTGTGAGAAACTCCACACCACCTACATCTCGCAGCATATGAGCTCCAGTTGGATGCTTTAACATGAAAGAGAAAAAAGAAATAAGACTCATATCAATCACCATTAAAAATGTACAATTAACTGATTCAGAAAGGAACAGTATGGCTAAGAATTAATAGTAGTAAAAACACACACATATGTTTATATACATAAATATAATGAAGTGTCTCTGCAGACATGTGCTTAAATTAATTTTGCACCACAAGCTGCACCACCATGTTTCTTTGGTAGCTGCATTATCACTATTTAACTGCCATTGGTCAGGGGATATGGAATTTAATTTGTGGCAATGTCCAACCTAACCTCTATTTATTAACCTTTATTAATGTGTTCAAATCTAGTCTTTGTTAATGTAGTCCTGAACCACATATGATTTTGCTACCTGGCCCTGCATGAAAAAAAGAAAACTTTTTTTTATATGACCTATGTGAACTCATGTACACCTGGCAAACTGAATGCTACCATGCAGAGCAAAATGTGATTTATACATGAGGTACATAAAGTGCTAAAGCAGCTGTAGTTAGTAAGAAAAAGTTGTTGTGATGAACTTGACCACAATTTATTTATACACACCAAATATTATTACAGAGTGTGTGTACCAAAGAAAGTGTGTTGATAAGCTGAAGGACTTCCTCCTGCAGAGGGACGTCAGGGGGGGGGGGGGGGGGGGGGGGGGGGGGGGGGGGGGGGGGGGGGGGGGGGGGGGGGGGGGGGGGGGGGGGGGGGGGGGGGGGGGGGGGGGGGGGGGGGGGTATATATATATATATATATATATATATATATATATATATATATATATATATATATACACATACATGCAAATACACACACACACTTTACTTTGAATCCATATTTTTGAATTTGTGGGAGGAAACCGGAGAACACAGATAAAACTCACACTTACAGGGAGAAGTCACAGGGAGAACATGGAAACTACACCCAGATTGGGATTTGAACCCACTGAGAAGCAGACGTGCTAACCACTAGGCCACTAGGCTGTTACTAATGTTCTTATACAAATTAAAATGATCTGATTGGATCAGTTATAATCGCACAATGCAATCATGTACAGTATACAGTTTACAGTAGTACACTATTACACTAGTATTACATTATTGTGTATACAGTTTGGGTAAAATAATGAAGACAGAGCCTAAAACGTTTCCACACAACTACAAAATGATACAGAGATTTGGAGTTTGTAGTTTATTTAATTACTGATATTTGGTGTTCGATTTGACCATACAAACATATTGATTCATTTATAAAAAACAGAACTTCATTAGAGACTGATGTGATCTTTTTACGACGTCAGGTCCAGCGGTCTGATTTAACGCTGCAGGTAATCACCATGGCAACAGCTGTCATTAGATGGTTTGTTAGCCTGCTAGCTAACGACGAAACCTCTTAAAGTTTAAACAGATTAACCAGATTTAACCAAAATTTTAAGTTTTTTTATTTTTTTTAGTAATTTGATGTTTTGTAGTTTAAAAAATTAAAACGTGTATTGATCGGGCCCTAACTTTAGAAGAGAACCTATTAAGATAAAGGTATATAAGTTCGCTAACCTGGTTAACTCTAGCTTAATACAAAATAATCAACTCACCGAGCTTTTTAATGAGTGATGATAATTCCATGTTTTAAGACGCTGTGGTGCCGAATTCCAGCACCGATCAGTCTGTGTTTCAGTTAAATCTCCCGTTGCGTAAACTCCATTACCTGCTTTCAACTGCGGCGCCACTTTCAGTCACTTCCGTCTGTTGAACTACGGCCACATCTTAAATCGATTCTACTTCCCTAGCCTGGCGCCCTACTTCACTTCTAGTCAAAATTTACAAACAGTGCACTTCGCGACTGAATATACAAGATTTTCGGAATCCAGACAACGACTGCTGGACAAGCGACTCAAGTCCTTAACCCGTTAACAGCCGTTACCGTTAAATACCGTAAATTTGACAGTGAGTGAATCCAGTGATGAAAGTGAACTCTTTTTTAGCACATAATTAAAATTAGTTTCTCAGAGGGTCTTAAAATGATGTAAATTACAATGTATCATTATTTTTTATGAATGCAGATAAAATGTGTGTAAAATAAATTAAGTGCACCCCTACTACTATAGGAAGTTGATCAGAAGTATGACAGACTATATGGTCAAGTTAAAATCATCAGAATCAAGATTCAACAATAAGGATGATTATAGGAAAAACATTCTAAACATCTTCCATCTATCCATTATCTTCCGCTTTATCCTCTATTAGCGTCGCGGGGGGGGGGGGGTCCCAATGCCCATCCAGGGGAGAACGTCTCGGGCGCTGGGCAAAAACATTCAGGACAGGACGCCAATCCATCGCTGGGCACACACTCACTCACACAGACACACTCTATATGGGGCAATTTGGAGAATTCAATTGACTTGATCCATGTTTTTGGACTGTGGGAGGAAACCCACACGGACACAGGGAGAACATGGAAACTCCACCCAGATAGGGATTCGAATCGGGAATCCCTAGCGCTGAGAGGTTGATTGACTACTTCAAGTGATTACAGCTGAAGTTGATTCTAAAAGTTGCTTTTTTATTCATTTGGGTTAAAACTGTTATTTATTCATGCATTTTTGTCAAATAATGTTAATGTTAATAATATTATCATGTCCTAAGATATAAAGAACTCAAGGTGGTCAAACTTTCTCTTTCCCATGATTATATGCTCCACTAGTTTACAAATTCATGCTTTATTTGCATTTAGAATAAATTACAATTTGCCACCAATGTACTCCTATGAGATAAAACATATCATTATGCGCTGATTGGTTTTTGTACTGCAGTAGGCTGCAATAACTTTGCCAGAAATGTCTTTGAATCTCTATATTGTGTCAGTAGATGACCAAACTTGTGTATTATTCTTTTTCAATTTTAATTAACTACAAAACATAATGTTCTAAAAAGTAATAACATTGGATTTAGAAAGCAACAATGCCAAAAAAGAAGGCACATTTACCTTCCCACAGCAAGACTTACTACTCCTTTAGAAATGCTGTTCCTTGGCTGGATAAAGTAAAAAATAATTTAGAGGTTGATCCCCTTATTCTGATGTTATTCTGCACTCTCTCACCTGTGGCATTTGCAGTGTAAATCTATCATTGCTTAAACTCCTGCTGCAACATGAGCAAGAGTCTGTGTGAATGTTTACACTGGCTGATCCTCTTCTTATTGAGGATCAATACCGAGAGATCAGATAAGATCACAGAGAACTCTAATAAATACACAGTGGTGTTTATAGTTCTATTCTATGACATTTCATACTTAAGTCAGTAATAGTTAAAAAATATTAGTGGCTGTGAAGTAAAACTTTGTTTTTCTTAGTTTAAAAGTTGGTCTTTGTATAGTTTTATTTTGTTGCCTTTTTTTAAATTTCCCTGAAAAAATATTTTAATTTTATGATGTTTGTGATAGATAAAATACACACAGAATATAATGTTAAGCCTGAAATATTTAATCTTTTGTGCCTTAAAATTTTAGAGTTTAAATGTTCCCAAATAAATATAATTCGGGATACACAAAAATATAAATAAGTCACATATAAAATACATATAATTTATATGATTTATATTAAAACTGAACTAAATTAGATATATATCTAAGTTAGTTTAGTTTCATTTTATTTTATTTCCCTTAATAATTTGTGCAAATATAATTTCCTGGTTCTCTTTTTTCAGTATGAGTCTTTACAGATAATCAGATCTGATCCAAGTGCTCACATTCCTGTCACACCTTTGCCGTGTTCTTCTGTCCCTATGACTCATCATGTTCCACCTCATACCAAAAATCATTGTTAAGAATCCTAGCATTTCTCTTGGGTCCCCTCACTGTGTCAGGGCAGAACGACTCCAAGACCTTTAGACTTACTTCTGTCTTCGTTTTGAAATTGGCTTTCTTCCCATGGTACGTTGTGTGCCGATCTGTTTCTTTGTCAGTCTCTGTTTTCATCTAGTTTTCATCTAAACATCTACTAAAGCATATGAAAGTTTTTAGTTATATACTTCAGTAGCTGCGGCGGCACGGTGGCTTAGTGGTTAGCACGTTCGCCTCTCAGCGCTAGGGATTCCCGGTTCGAATCCCCATCTGGGTGGAGTTTTCATGTTCTCCCCGTGTCTGCGTGGGTTTCCTTCGGGGTTCTCCGGTTTCCTTCCACAGTCTAAAAACATGGATCAAGTCAATTGAATTCTCAAAATTGCCCCATATAGAGTGTGTCTGTGTGAGTGAGTGTGTGCCCAGCGATGGATTGGCGCCCTGTCCTGGGTCTATCTGCCCAGCGCCCGAGACGTTCTCCCCTGGATGGGCATGGGGAACCCCACCACGACCCTAATAGAGGATGAAGCAGGAGATAATGAATGAATGGACTTCAGTAGCTGTTGTGCCTTAATTCAGATATATTTGGAATTTTGATTTTTATTCTTGTATGCAGTTCAAAACGCTACAAGAACATGGAGCAACACATAACAATGTAAAAACATCTTACTTGAGACGAAAAGTGCTGTGGATCCAGGTTTGAATTCCAGTCTGGATGTAGTCTCCATGTTCTCCTCATGTACGTGTGGGTTTTGTCCAGGTTCTCCGGTTTCTTCCCACAGCCAAAAACCGTGAACTGGCTACTCTAAATCTTATTTCTATCTTATTTTCTTATTACTTATTTCTGCTCTAATTTGACCTTCTACAGTGTCTGGGTAAGTAAGTGTGTGCCCAGTGCCGGAAACATTCTCCCCTGGATAGACATGGGCAGTGGTTCAGAGGCAGCGATGTGAGTTCGAAGGCAGCATTGTGTTTAGTGTTAAAAAGCAGCATTACGGTTGGTTGGAGACAGCTGTATATTTGTGCTTAGGTGAAACTGTGTAATGTTTGGTGGCAGCGGTGTGCTAAAAAATTTAATATACATCAATCATTTACAGCAGTGTAATAATGATTTTCAATTATATTCAAATTAACAACAATTTGACAACTAAAAAGCATTCATTTACTGTATATGAAGCATACAAAGTATTACAATTTAAGTAATTATAAACTTCTAAATGTTTGTCTTTGTACTTTTAAAACCTTAGCAAAAGAGTAAACACTGCTGCTGAATATTCTGCATTCAGCTCCTCCAGCAGCTGACTCATTACCTTTAGTGTGACTCAATAAGACTCCATCTGCTGCAGGTGTAATTAATGCAAAGTCCCTCGGACACCCTAAGGGCCCTAAAGAGGTTGCAGGGGCTCGGAGGAGTGATGCAGCCTTGTTTTCTCTCTTCTCACATCCCCCAAATCTGATTACAGTATGCAAGAGCAATGGGTTTAAGTCCTTTACTAGCATAGGGCACTACACTGTGCAAAAATGTCAAAATATTAAACTTCCATATACTATATTACATAATTTTTTTTAAACCACATCAGAATTTAATTTTGGATTTCAGGCTATTCATTCAATGTACATTTCAAAAATAAGTGCAAAAACTTGGTTTATAAATTACCATTGTTAAATAGGAATGTGGCTTTTTCTTATAATTATATTTGGGTTATGGAAATACACTTTATGTGTGCAACTTTATAATTTATCAAAACAATATTATTGGAAGGCGGCACGGTGGCTTAGTGGTTAGTACGTTCGCCTCTCAGCTTCAGGGATTCCTGGTTCGAATCCCCATCTGGGTGGAGTTTCCATGTTCTCCCCCTGTCCGCATAGGTTTCCTCCGGGTTCTCTGGTTTCCTCCCACAGTCCAAAAACATGGATCAAGTCAATTGAGTTTTCCAAATTGCCCCATGTAGAGTGTGTTTGTGTGTGTGAGTGTGTACCCAGCGATAGTTTGGCGCCCTGTCCAGGGTGTATCTACGCGGCGCCCGAGATGTTCTCCCGTGGATGGACATGGGGAACCCCTCTGCGACACTAATAGAGGATAAAGCGGGAGATAATGAATGAATGAGTTAATTAATATTATTGGATTGAACATCAGCCCATTTCCTGTTGTAATGAATATGAAATTAATCTATAATCAGAGCTAAATTTGAAAAATCTTAATAATATTTAGTTATACTTTTAATCCTGATGCTACATTAGTATTACATTAGCTTATATAACAGTTAATAAAAATAGATGGTTACATAGATCTTATCATTCTGGGTTGTTATTTTATTTAATGACAAGGAAATGAAGGTGCATAAGTATTTTCTTTTCATCTTAATCTCAGAAGAGGAGCGTTCTGCATGACCTCAGTTCTCTGGTTCCTGTGTGCCGTGACCACAATGCACCTTTTCCTTTTTAGTAAAAGTAAGGAGGATTTGAGGCATCTTATGCAGGACCTTTTCTAACCTCGCCACTGGCATAAACTGTCGCACTGAAGCACTGATTTAGAGTGAGTGATGCGCTAGTCCAGACACGATGAACAAATCACTGCTGGCTTTTTCACTTTCTTTAGAAGAACCAATCTTTTGGTATGGACTTAAACATCGTATGTGTCACCCTATGTGTCCTACATTTAGATGAATTTAGATAAATGTATATTTAAACTTTTATTACTAAAGTAAGTCATGTGTGCCGTGTCATTATGTATATATAAGTAATTACACACATATTGTATTTGTATTCTCTATTCTCTATTCACCCTTATTCATTTTTATTTACCTCAAAAACATGACAATAGATTTACCCAGAAACAATTTATCCATTATCTTAATGATACTCTAATAATGATTACGATAATGATAATGATTATCTTATCTGCTTTATCCTATACAAGAGTTGTGAGGGTTCATGCTCATCTAGGGCAGAAAGTTTTGGGAGCTGGGCAGATAAACCCAGGACAGAGCGCCATCACAGGGTGCACACCCACTCCCTACTAAATAGAGAGTGGAAATTTAGAGCAGCACATTTGGCTGAGCAGCATACAAATGTATATCCACCCAAATATTTAACTCATTCTGTTTTCATTCTATATCGAGTATACAATGCCATTAGATCAGGAAATGTACCTTAGTCCATCAACAGACTGTATAGACAAAGCTTCATCAATAGAGAATGTCATTGCTATATTGATAAATGATCCACTTTTGTCTTCGGGTCTTCTTGTGGATCAGTCGGTTCATGGGATTCTATGCACCTTACCACAACCGATCCTTCAAAATTCAAGATCAGAAGTTGCTTCATTTACCCCATCACTTCCCCCTGGTGAAATTTTCATGACCTATTCTCAGTTTAAATAAATTCAATCTGAAAGTATGAGGCACCACTTAGATTTTGATCCTAATATTGTTCCGGAGGTCAGCAGGACGTACGATTTTGTGCACGCCCCTGGTTCAAATGTAGTCACTAGCCTTACAGAGCTAAAGAAACTGGCTAAACAGGGTTGGTATTGGGGGCCTATAACATGCTGGGAAGCTGAAGACAAGCTCCTGAATCTGCCGGATGGTTCCTTCATAGTGTGTGACAGCTGGGATGAACGCTATACTGCTTAGCCTAAGTTTCCATTCACAAGAAAAGACTTTGCACACAAGGATCGAACATTCCATTAGATAGTTTCAATAAATCTTTAGTTAATCTTTTTATATCATGCAAGAGGAAACTCTCATGTTTATACACAGTTTTGCAAAGCGAAATAAAGTTTCAGGTCATGTGTTGCATTGTGACAGTGTGGTACAGACTGTTAAAGTACAGAAGAAAAAATATTTATTCTTTAGTTGGCCTGATGATTTATTCATAGCACACAGCGGTGGTCGCCTGTCACGGCAAGATGCGTCCCTGATGAAATAACGTGTCAGACTGAACCGGGTATAAATTCCCACAAACAAGCAAAGAAGTAACACAAGTCAAAATGTGCTATTCGCTTTGTACTGGGAGTCAGAAAACCCTGTAGATTTACAAATAATATGTCATGTTAGGTAAATAAAAACAATATATGTCCAAAAGTTTATGGACACTTGAGAACTGAAAAACTGAACTCTTGGTTACATTAGAGTGGAGTTGAGACTGTAAAGCAGACTGTAAAAGGCACATTCTTGGGCTTCACACCCAACCAGCCAATGCTTCAATGTAAAAAAATATCAAGATTTGAAGATTGGCTGGTAGGTTTACATTTTAAGGTCATTCTTTATTTTTTGTTCTGTTTTGAATTCAAGAGAAAAGAAACACTGCTTTCAAACTTTTTTCTTCTCTGGTTCTGGGCAGCATGATGGCATACTGATAAAGTGATCTATTTTGCCTGCAGTGCTTACACACAAAGGATTTTGTGCTCTACATTTAACCCATCTGTGCAGTGAAACACACACACACACATACACACACTGAGTGAAGTGAGAACATGTGTTTGGAGGGGTGGGCAGCCTTGTATATGGCACCCGGGGAGCAATTGGGGTTTGGTGCCTTGCCCAAAAGCACTTCAGCCATAATACCTGTTGGGAACGGAAATTGAACCATAGACCTTCAGGTCACAAGGCCTTAACCACAAACCTAAGACCAATAGCACTGGGGATTTAGGTTTGAATCCCGATCTGGGAGGAGTTCACATGTCCTCCCTGTGTTTGCATGGGTATTCTCCAATTACCTCCTACAGACCAACATGGATTCAAGGTGTATTTTGCCCCTATCTAAATTGCCCCTATATAGTGTGTGAGTCTTTGTGAGTGAGTGTGTGCCCAGCGATTAATAAGCCTCCTGTTCTGGGTTTATCTTCTCAGCAACCGAAACATTCTTCCCCTACTAAAACCCTAATAGAACATTAAGCAGAATGTAATTAGATGAAAATTCCTGGTTCTTTAAGGAACCAAATAATTGATGGTTTTACTTTTGTAACTTAAATGAAATTAACTTAAATAAAATATTTTAAAATCATTGGCAAATTTGATGTAGGAGCATAATGTTCCCAGGTGCCAAACTGCAAAAAGTATGGTGCAAAAAAAAACCCCAAAAAAAAACCCTAAAGTATGAGGGGGAAAAGATTTTATATAAAGCAGTTACTAAATTCTAACAGTAATTAGTTTGATTTAGTTACAAACTCAACATTTATTTGTCACTTTTTCTTTCTAATCGATCAGATGCGTTATTTGTCAGATTTATGTGTTGGACCCACCATCTGGTGCTCGGTGTGAAGTTGCGTTTATCACCAGCGGGTAATAAAGATGTGGTGGATGAACCTCTGGATATACAGTACGCCTTTAAAGTGACACCCAGTAAGAAATGTCGGTGTCTCATTTGCATAATGATGAACCTCAGATTACCTGCTGAGAACAGATGCACTTTTATGTCTGGCACTAAAGCCTTTAGTTTGATGACGAGCTAAGATCCCATGCACTCTGTTATTTATTTAGGTCATAAAGCTACAAATCACTGAGTTAGCATGGTGCTGAATCTAAGACTGACCTACAGCTAAGGATTACATATGTGTAAAGTTTTCAAAACCATTATTATCACAAAAAAATTGTTAAATCAGCTCCTTTTCATTACACACAAAACATTGGGGTTGCAGGGGGAGTTCCACATGCCCATTCAAGGGAGAGCTTTTTATTACACCCAGGACAGGGCACCAATCCATCACTGGGCACACACCCACAGTTTTGGACTGTGGGAGAAAGCCGAAGAACCTGGAGAGGGCCCATGTGGACAGAGGGAGAACATGCATCTCCACCCAAATCAGGATTCAAACCTGAATCCCCAGCACTGAGTGATGAAAGTGCAAACCACCACGCCACCATGCCACCTTTTAAAATAACTTATTGCTAATTACTTCACTATGAATATAAAAATATCTTGCATAAAGTGAGAAACACTCAAATTGTTTTAATGCAACAAACATAACATAATACACATAATAATTTATGTTTCAGTTTTATATGTATATAATTCAACCCATCCGCATGCAGAAAGAAAATAACATTTACTGCCTGGTAGAAAAACGTAGCACATTGATATTTTGCTAAATGGCCTTTGACTTTGATCACAGCGCATTTGCTGTGGCATTGTTCCGGCACTCTTATGCGGTACCTCAATATACATTTCTGTCCAACGATGCATTAATCTTCGTTTGAGCTCTTGTATTGATGATTAAAGTGTGTAGCGTCAGCTCCAGCACATCACACACATTTTTAAAAGGTCAAGACTCGGTGGTAAAAAATGATACCTCAAGCTCCCTGAACCACTTTTTCATAATTTAAGCCTGATTTGTCTTGGCAGCTTTGCTTCAGAATGTTCTTGTGCTTTCAGGAAAGTAAAACCTATCATTCAATACTTTTAAAATTAAAATATTGTATTTAATTCATTTGATTTCATTAACTTCATTTAATTGCCACATAACACTTGAGCAATTGAAGTATGCTCATAACTGAAACCACTTCTATAGCATTACTTACAATTTTTTTTCTATTGCCACACTATTATTTAATCCCAATCCAATGTTTGTTTTTTGCTGTTTTGCTGTCATGTGTTCTGATGTTGATTTCTTATGATTTGATTTTCACAGTTTAAAGGTCTTTTTAATATTTTGGAGTCAATATTATGGAAAACCATTATCTTAGTACTCTGACTTTTTTATTTCTGAATCCTGATTCCGTCCTCTGTTCGCAGTCCTTCAAAAACACACTAAATACACCTTTAGTACTCAGACCTTGTTTGCACAGAATTAGGTATTAAATGGCTTTTTAATCATGGAAAAAACAAAGTACACACCATTTAATCTACGACTTTACAGCATATTTAAAAATGACTATTCAGACTTGAATGGACCCATGCTGATAGTTAAAGCAGATGTAATTTAACAAGTCATAAAACTGACAATGAAATTTCTTACATGTGAAGTTAAAAGGAACTGCAGTGTGTTAGGTTTATAATAAAAGTAGGAACAGTGAGTCTAACTGAGATTTTTACTTTTTGATACTGAAGCTATTGATACTGAAGTAAAAATTAAAGGATTATATATGTTTATAAGTCATTGAAAGGACTTTAAGCAGGTCAGATCTTTAATGCCTTTGCCAATATGATTGTGTATTTGAAAGCATGGTAGCTCCGTGGTTAGGTTTTTGGGCTATCAGTCTAAAGGTTGAGGGATCCAGGGATGCTGGGATGCAGTGAACAACCCTGTGCTCGCTTTGTAAGTTGCTGGATTATTGCATCTGCTAAATCAGCAAATACAAATGGAAATGTGTACAGTAGATAAGAATGTCTATTGGTCCTGGCTGTGATAGGATTTCAACACAAGAACAAAGTCAACTGATAAAACTCACTACAAAATTAATATAATAAAATTTTTTATATCTTTTCAAACTGAAAATAAATATTGCAACTTATAGGCTACTTGAACAGTACAGTGATGTAGTGAGTAATGTCAAGAATATCCTGGGATCAATTAGTTTATATATATATATATATATATATATATATATATATATATATATATATATATATATATATATATATATATTATATAAATCCTTAAAGTTGCTTTGTATAAAAGTGTTTACTGAATAACTAAATGTACATGTATCTTTGTGTGTGTTTGCTCCTGTGTTTGCTCCTGTCCCACTGTCTAATGATGTCTATTGTAAACCAGCATATTTTACCCACTTTTATCATGGGCACTAGGATAGGCTTCAGCAACACATGCAAATCTACTGTATCCAAGATCTGCAGGTTGGATAAGTAATAAATGAAAAATGTATATCAGGAAACTTTTTCTACTGTTTATCTTAAAGTTCAATATCAACTTATTAAAAAAAAAACTCCACAGATGTGATCTATTGTGTGTGGGTGAAACAACAGGGCTTTTGTTCTGATCAGAACATCAAGAAAAATCTTAAGGTTTAATAAATATTAAGACAAGTACTTCTGGAACAATGCATTCGAAAGTTTTATACGTGGATCAAATGTGCACCCTGTTAAGAATATTTCCAGGACCTTACATTCTGCTCCTGGATTAAACGTGCTTGTTGGAGGTTATCTCTGAATCTTTGATAGAATTAAAAAATAATCAAAATTGTGAAATTTACTTGATTAAATGTCACACTTGTTACATCTGCACATGCAGGATGTCCTCATGCTCTGTCATTGTGGTGGCCCAGTAGATTGGATACAGCTAAAAGTTTTTTTTTTACAATTCAAATCAGGTGGAAGATCTTTCAAAGTGTGTTTTTCCCTTTTAAAGCTGTTATTTCAGGTAAATCCATGATAATATCTGTGATTTTAAAACGTCAAGCAAGGTAGTATTAGGCACCCACATACTTTTTTTAATTAACAAATGCCACCAGATTAGCCCATAGAGCCCATTCTTGTGCTTGTCTTAAACTGAGACAAATGAAAAATCCCACACTTCTCTGGATTACACTGTCAGGCTTTTTGCGTCTCACCTTGTAACTCCACATTGTTGCCAGATAAATAATTAATAATGTAAATAATGTATAGCAGCTGCACAGGAGTCGACCAGCCGTGTGATCCATGCATTAATAATGAACCGTGGGAGCAGACACGAGCAGAACTGAAATAATTCTGTTTGAGGATGAAGGCTAAATACGTACAGATGTCGTGGAACAGATCTGCAGGGAGATCATTCAACATGAGATTGCATGTCTTTATTTATTCATCTACCGATCTGCTCTTAAACACACCGGTACTTTGGTTCTAATTCCAAGAGGTAGGACTGGGATATGCACAACGGCCGATACAGCAAGATCTGGAGGATACACTTTATAGATAAATGTATATAAATGCCACACTGGTGCTGAAGATGTAATTATGGGTCCAGAAAATTGCATAGTCAGTTGTTTTGTTGTACAGCCATAATAGCAAGATTAAATCCACAATGATGTGCAATGTCGAATAAGTAAACAATTAAAGTAGAGTGTGGTAGCACATTGTTTAGGGTTTTGGTCAGTCTGAAGGTTGTGGGTTCAAATCCCAGGTTCACTGATGTTACCAATGTTGGGTAATGTTGAGGGTCCTTAACCCTCATTGCTCCCGGTGTGCAGTATGGCCAACTGTGTGTTCTGAGTCCAACCAATTTGGAATAAATTCGTAAGTAAAATAAACACACTAATATTAGACTAGAAATCATGATTTGTGCAGTACCTTGACACTTAACCAAGGTTTGAGTTTTTGTAAGGTTTCCAATGAAATGAGAATGGAGCATTCCAGGACATTTAAGCAAAAAGATTTTTTATTTAAATAGTGCAATTTTTTCATTCCACCGTCTGATTCACATACACTCCTGGGTCAAATGGACCAAACCCAAAATTGCAAAACATCAGCTGTTTCAGTTTAATTTAGTTTTTATGGTCCTAAAACCAAGTCATTGGTCAGAAAATTAGCAAGAACTATGAAAATGCTCTCCTGATACCGGCACCATTATTTGCTCATCACTGTTTATTGCTGTAGTGAATGGATGCAGAAAAAGCTGGCCACAGGGAAATTCACTCACAAAGTCTTCTTACACAAACAAAACATAACATATATACATATATAAAACACCAACCACTTTTTCAAGATGTAAGGAGTTTAAAGAGTACAATGCAGTTTTTGCCCTCTAGATGTCCTTGTTCAGCTAGTGAACTTTGTCTGTCTACTCAACATTGATTTAACAGCATGAGTATACACCCTTAACTGATATAATTATATTTACACATACACAGTGCTCTGTGATTCACTCCAGTATAGAGTTCTCAGTAAGAGAACAAGTTCAAAAAGTTCAAATCCAAGGAATTTCTCATCAGTAATATTTATATAATTATTATTTATAGAATAAGTCAACAAGGGCACATTAAAAATGACTTAAACACACACACCCCCCCACACACACATACAATGTTTTTTTAACAGTGTGGAAACTTAGTTTAGTTAGTTTAAGGTTATTGTGTACTGGACAGAACTGGACATTTTTGGATATTTATTATAAACATAAAAGCATGAAACACATTTTACACCTCTGCTCTGTATGTGTGTGTATGTTCCCAAATGAACCCACACCGTTGCATTGATACCACAGCATACACATTGAGTACTTACTCTTCGGGACCCTGCGGAGATTTATATACTCTTTGCAACTACCAAGAAGCAGCTCATGATGTCTCACCATCTCTAGGTAGTTCGAGCAGCAACACGAGCGATTGGTGGCCAAACCTACGTTTACCTAATGAATGACAATGCAATGAAATTCTTGGGTTTAAAACAATAAACATTAAATCTTTCTTACTTTCCCTCCGGCATATTTGTACTTCTTGTTTTTCTATTTAAAAAATATTTTTTAATTACTTGTTTTTGTAGTATTGTAGTATTGTTCTAGAACATCCCACAAGTAGTCACTGTGCTGACTATAAGCACAGTGAATACTTTTTTTAAACTATACACAGGCTAATTAAGTTCAGAGTACTACAAACTGAAGTCAATCAACATGCTTTAATAAACAGCATAAAGAGATTTTTGTATTAGAAAACTTAAAACATCAAATATGCGTCATACATCATATATCGGTCTATGTATGTATCAGTCTTTCTGCAAACTTACGTATGCATGCATAATTTGTTTGTGTTTATATAGTCAATAGAAACACTCATATTGGTATTCTGCAGCCCTGCTGAGCCTGAACCATGAAGAGTGAAGGAAGATTGAATTTTTCTTCTGTGTGTCACACGTGCTTTTCCTTTTCTGCTCAGCAAACTGGATTTTACAATGCAAAATGTGTAATATGTGCGCCGCTTGGATCTATGAATCATAAAGATGAGGAGCTGTCATGAGCATCCACAGTCTTGAAAGAGAGAGAACGAGAGAAAAAGAGTACGTGAAAGGTATATGAAAGCACATAAATAAATATACTTCAACACACTGAGCCAGTAGAAGCTGTATCTCTGCACTTACAATAAACTATAATGAAATAAAGATGGGAATGGAGAGACCGACCAATCTGGCAGTTCAATAACGCTGTTCTTGTTGGATTTTGGCAAGCGGAAAAGCAAAGCTACAAACATTCAGCTCAGAAAACTACCCTTAAATGTGCATATAGCACTCGAACAGCAGGCCGATGACCTAGCAGGGTTTAATGATTCAGAAGGAACAGCTTTCACAATGTCATTCATTACATTCATTCATCATCTTCCGCTAAATCCTTTTCTAGGGTCACGGGGGGTTCCCCAGAGCATTCAATTTACCTTGAATCCATGTTTTTGGACTGTGGGAGGAAACCCACATGGACATAGAGCATGGAACATGGAAACTCCACCCATATTAGTATTCAAACCTAGATCTCCAGCGCCAGCAAATGTGCTACAACATAAATAAATCTAAATGATCTTAAAGTGAATAACAAGTTGGGTGTTTACATTGCTGGTTTCTTTAAACAAAAACTGTGGTAGTGTCCTGAAAGCATTGGCTCCTTCTGTGATCTGAAAATAAAAACTAAAGATGCCAACACCACTACACACGCGCTATGATCCTAAGCTTGGAGTGTATTTGAGGTAGAGCATCTCCTTTTCTGTAGGAGCCTACAAATTCTTGGAGAAACCCCAAATAGGCACAGCTCTTTGACACATCTTACAAGGAGAACATACAAACTTCATATACAAAGTCACCCAAAATTAAACACAGGATCCTAAAATGTATTTCAATATTCCAAGAGGGCGGCACGGTGGCTTAGTGGTTAGCACGTTTGCCTCTCAGCTCTAGGGATTCCCGGTTCGAATCCCCATCTGGGTGAAGTTTCCATGTTCTCCATATATATATATATATATATATATATATATATATATATATATATATATATATATATATATATATATATATATGTGGTATTTACTTTCCTTTTTAATCTTTACAGTACTAAGGTTTTGGTCAGGAATTTAAATCAATGCAATGCAAACATGTTTGTTAAGGGTGAGATGGTTTGTGCAACCAAAAGCATTACTGTACAAGGTACAATGTGGAAAGCAGAAGATTCCTAAGGTGCTATTTAAAGATGAATGTCATGTGAAGAGGAAGTTGTGACACGGGGCCATTCAGACTATCAGGGGAATCTCAATTCATCAGTCAGAAGTTGAGGTACTGAAGCACTAAGATCTTTAGCTTGAGGGCATGCTCAGATCTCAGGAATAGAGGTGCCAGTCGCTTTGAAATTACAGACCTGAACCGACGTGCAGGTGTATAGGTCTGAGTAAAGGAACACCAAGAGACTTGCAGCATTCTGAGAGCTCTGTAATGGAGGAGCTATAGAGTACGAAAGGAGACCCGCAAACAAGCAAAAATTATAGTCATAGTCTAGTCTGAAGTTAAAAAATGGGTCCTAAAAGACATATTTTCACTGTTTGAATTTTTGAGGTGCAATTATGCTGGTTGTTGACTTTATATATCTCATCTAATCTCATTTCATTGTCTTCTGCTTAATCCTGTACTAGAATTGCATGAATTCCCCATGAGCCAGCCAGGAGAGAACAAGTCAGGCACTAGGCAGATATACCCAGGACATGGCTCCAACCCATCGCTGGGCACAGGCTCACTCACACACACACACACACACACACACACACACACACACACACACACACACACTATATAGGGGTAATTTAGAACAGCCAATTGACACTGAATCCATACTTTTGGACTGGGGGACCCCAAGGAATCCCACACAGACATGAGGAGAACATGGAATGGGATTTGAACCTGGCCACCATGCCGCTCTAACTTTACATATTTAATAATAAAAAAACACAATGGTCAGCAAAATTCTAGTTTGCACTTTGACTTTTAACACAGAAATCAATTCGTTGCATCGATTACCACAACATTTGACATATTTAGTCTTTGGCCCAAGAGTGATTAGTGCTATTGTATTCAGGGAAAACTTATACATTTAGTTGATGTGAACTTTTTTTTCCCCAGTATGTTTATTAAAATGAAAAAAACAAAACAAAACAAGAAGTAACCAATTATTCATAAATAAACATATACACCATTTGCAGGGAACATCACAAGCCCAGGCAAAGCTGTATAAAAAGGGGCTTGTTAAGAATATTCTTATCAATATGGGCTTTCAGATAAGAAGAGGCATAGCTCATTTACACTTACATTATAGTTAACTCTTTGCAGTAATAAATAAACCTGCAGAATCTGGTGTTGGAGATATTAATATGTTCAATATTTAAACCAGTTGGCTCTCCGAAGTACCATAAATAAGGTTTACCCTGCATTCATTTGTTTCTTCATTGACTGTGTATGTGCTAAATCTTTAAAGGATTATCTGTTCCAACAGCATTTACTTGTAAAAAAAGAAGCATGAGCTGCACAGATTTTCCTTCACCACTGTTGTGTCTTAGTTTTTTAATTGTTTACTTTCTGTTCATCACATGCTTGGGTTTCTCATTCTGTGTTTCATTTTGTCACGTGCTCATTTGCTACATCATCATTTCGGTAATTAATACATGTTTAGTAGTTCAAAGTTCCTCTTTAGCTATGCATTTTAATTTCTGTAGATGTTCTGTTTCTTGCTGCATTTTATGTAATGCTGGTTTATGTATATTTCAGAAAAAAATCATTTTACTGTGTACAGTGAGGGTTTACAATAGTTTTGTGCAATTTTGTGTAATGCAGCGTTAAGGATGCAGATTGCAAACAATATGGTGGCAACATGTGTGCATTTCTCCGAGTAACAACAGGGACTTTCACAACAATGGTGGCTTCTGCAGAAACATGATGGCGCAACATGGTGGCCTTCTGAAAAGTGATTCATGTCTATCTTTCTCTGGGGCAAGAATGAAGGTGAAGGCAGGTAAATATAGAAGCCTGTCAATAAGAAAAAGACTGCACAAATAGAACATTAGCTTTAGTGCGGGAGAAGAGCCTATCCCAAGGCTTGCCAAGGAGCCACTCGGAAGTCTTGGAAGGCAGTAAACGGCAGACAACATGGGCAAAAGTCTGTGTGTGTGTGTGATATGTAGATACATATTTTTCATAACTCTGTGGAGGTTTATGTACACTATAACAACCACCAACTACGTTGTTTGAGCAGCAACACTAGTGACTGGTGGCCAAGAGTGATTAGCTCAATGGAAACTTATATTTATGTAATGTGGAAGTTTTTTGTGTTTTATAATATTTAGTTAGTTATATTAAAAAAGAACATAGTACGCATAAATGAAATGCTGATTTTAAGGTAAGTGAAACAAATAATAAGCTACAGGTAATTAAACACAGGTACTAATATTAAAGTGTATAATACATGTTACACAATTCACCTTTAAAAATAAATCCTTACAATTTTCACTGCTTCAGCATAATCATACACCATAATTAGGAAATTGTCTAGGAGTAAGGTAAGCATTAGGTTTCTTTATGGTTATATTGTTTTATCCTGAAAGCTCTGTGAGTGGCAGAAATGATAGATAAAGGAAGATCAGCAGACAGAGTAAAGTCTGGAAAGGAAATAAACCTCACTGTGGTGGTTCTGTAGGCGATTTTCTTCAGATGTTGTGAAGAGGAAACCTGAAGGATTTTTTTTTATAGTTGATGCAATATGTTTAGAGAATTGAGCTTCTCATACAGACTAAGCATCTTCTGTGTGTGGGCTGAAGGTACAGAGCATCTATGTAGATTAAAGGCCGTGAAGGCTAGAGGCTGTCAGATGTTTCCTGTTACCTCCCTGGCCTTTTCCTTGCTCTGAAGAATCAAGGTAAGCCATATTTTTAAAAATTTTTTATTTTGTTGCTGATTGTTCAGGTGCAAGTCATGGACAGTAAAACATACTTATCATGCACATGTATGTTTTTTGATGTTTTATATTTCATTGTAAAGTTTGGAAAATATATAATTGATTTTAATAATATGAATTATTTTAATGTTTTTATTATTTTATTTTCATTCACGTGTGCCATTTTGTTATCGTGGACACATAAGAATATTTTCAAAAGCTTGTTCAGAAAGTTATTTAGCTTTTTATTATAAATTTGCCCGACAGCTTAGTATTCAACTCTGACATTATAATTCCATGGACACACTATTAAAATGCTGTGGAGATTTTTTTAAGTGGAGTGAAGGCAATTACTGTTCCAACTGGCAGCTTCATATTACATTTATATTTACATTTACATTTGGTTATTTAGCACACACTTTAATCCAAAGCGACTTAGGTGTATCCTAACTTAAGTCTATTGATGGTTAGGGTCAGATCACAGGAATGTTAACCTGAAGCACCCCTGAAGCAATAAGGGTAAAGGGTCTTGCTTAATGACCTAGATTGGACCTTGGATTTGAACCCAATGTTCATATTGCAAGCCCAACACCCTAATCACTGACTTATTATGCCCTAATTATGTCTATTAATGTCTTTATTGAATTAATAATTCTTTGATTTTCTGGCATTCACAAACTTTTGATGATAGTATTGGGTGGATTTGCATTTAAGTAACTTTATACTTTTACTGAGTGACAGAACCAAGTTGTCCTTTATATTTTTATTTTAAGTGCTTATTTCCTCCTAAACACTTTTCAATATTCTCATGTAGTATAGGGCTCTGAATTCGGGAGGTGCGCTGGGTGGCAAGGTGAGTGACGGCTTAAGAGAAGCACCACCAAGTGAAAGCGATTAGACCTGTTTCGCCTTCCAGTTTCAACATCAATTGACATCATTTGTTCAATTTCCATGAAGTGAGTTGGCACTCCACATGCTCATTATGTGCAAATTATGAAGAATAGAAGCAGGAGTCATTTTCAGAACTGCTTTTACATTTCAGCCATAAAGTCAGTCACTTTCTTTAGCCTGCACAATAGAAACGTCCTCCTGAAAGCAGCAGATGCTTATTAACCCTTCAAGAGACAGAACTATGACTTATCAATTATTTGATGTAGCTCATACATTTTATACCTGTGTTCAGAGCCTTTGGAGTTCAAGAAACTATTCCAACTTTTTAAGGAATTGGTCTGTATATTTGCCTGATTTTTTAAAAAGGATTTAGGTTTCCTTATGAGGACATTTGAAATCTTGACGTATAAATGTATTTCCTTTACATTTTACTCAAATTAGGATTAAGATGTTTCAGCAAAACTGAAAATAACTAGATAAGGTGAAAGGGCAGATCATGAGCTGCTTTGCGTTGGCGCATACATTATTATACTTGATAAAAAAGTCTCATCACCTTCCGTCTGAAAGGACTGTGAGTCAGAGGCGAGATCACCCAGACAGGGTCTGTGGCAGATTTATTTTAAACCTAAACAGAAAAAAGAAGCAAGAGAAAAAAAATTCAATATATTTTCCCCTTAACTTTTTTACTTTAAGGATTCTCCAAGCGGCGGGGCGGTGGGTGGGCACGTCGTTCACTTTAGCCGGTGTCAGAATTTCGACTTTGCCTTTTCCTTTGTTAATGTGCAGTAAACAACATGGCTGTCTGGGGAGCTCGCATTGTTCGGGACATATTTTTACCCCAGAAAGAAAGAAAAGAAAAGAGAGAGTGAAAGAAAAAGAGAGAGAAGGAGAGAGAAAGAGGGAGAGAGTGATTAAAGATGATGTCTTTCACGCTCCACAGTGTGCACCATGATAAAAGCTGTTATGATTCAGCTTTGACAGGTTAAATCTGGATATCCAGCTAATTGACACTGCCTCAGATTTGCGCTGCCATATCTAAGATATTTGCAAGTTTCATATCGTTAGCTCACACATTCCTTATTCTGGATTCCCCCGAGGGATGTGCTGCATACATACCAATGTGTGGTGCCTCCACCAACCCCACCCTTTCTTTAAATCATGATAAAAATAATAAACGGGTTGTGCAGTCCCTTTTCGTGTATTCACACTTGAATATATCTGTAGTTGCATTACCCAATCTTTGTTAATTACAAAATATGTTTTTCTTCATAATAAAATATCTGCAAGGCCAGCACAAATTTAAAGTGTAATATGCATTTATTGTTATTGCAGTAAGTTTTTTGGAGTTGTGTTTTTATAAATGACGCTTATGTATTGTCCACTCCGTAATGCCACATCTAACCAACTCTCCCACCTGAGCTTTTTGCATATGCCATAACAAATCCTCACATTATTATATATTTCTTCTCCTCTGTGTATACAATTTATTTTAATTTATCCATCCACTATTTTCCCTTTAATCCTCTACTAGAGTTACGGTCGGGGGTTCCCCATGCCCAATCCAGGGGGAATGTTTCAAACTCTTGGCAGATACACTCAAGACAGTGTGCCAATCTATTTTTGGGCATTTAGAGCAGTCAATTTACCTTATATCAATGTTTTTGGACTGTGGGAAGAAACCAGAAAACATGTCAAAAACCCAGACATGGGGAGAACATAAAATCTCCACTATGCCACTGTGCTGCCTGCTTTTAATTCAGTCTTCCTCAAATCCCATATGAAAACTTTTGACTTTCATCCCTTCTTTCTCAACACCATTGTCCAAGACCTCTTGCATTCTACCATGCTTTATTTAATGGAGGAACATATTTCACTCTCCACATCCCTCTAATATCTGTCCTGATGCCTTAATGAGCCAGTTGAGGATAATTTTGCAACAGCAGAGCGAAACCATTGGATCTGGTCTCCGATTTTTCCCTTATGGTGATTCTGAGGACATGGGAGTACATTATACTTGAACACATTGGTTTTTACAATAAAAATATAGTCATGTTTTAAGCTGCATTGTTTCTAGAAAGCTTTCAAAAAGGTTGGGGTCAAACTAAAAGGTCAGCAATGACACACACGATGCTCCTGAAGCAGAAGAGATTAAATGTGTTGTACTGAACGAATCCGGATATGTTATATACACTCTATTTTAAACCCTATCTAGTGAGCCGCTTATGTTCCAAGTACTAGTTTACATTTTTCAAAAAAGCTTCTCCACCAAATGCACATAAAACATTCTGTATGATCAACATATGCTCACAGTGCATTGTGAATTTTAGTGCTTGATGACTTCAAGGCTTTTGAATACTTACTCTCAATAAGGCAGAACAAAATGCTTAAAATTAGTTTTAAACATGTGCTCTAAACACCCTATTCATTTCATATCCTTTATTCAGATTCAGTTTGAATGCCTTGACATTTAGTTTACTTGACAATGCTTTGTATATTTGGGGTTTTGTTGCTTCTGAAACCTTAAATATTCTATCACATATTTTACTGAGAATAAGCTCTTTTCTCCAGTTGATCATCATAAAAGAAACAAGACTTTCAAGAACTGCTTTTTGGTTCTTTAACTTCCTGGGCCAAAGACGTTTTTGGAGATGATGGCAGTAATATGAGCTTTTAGTTTATTAAATTTCTGAATATTTATGAAGCAAAATCTCAGCAGAAGCAGCTGTGGAACCTAAAATGCTCTTTTCCCTTGAGATCAACTCTTAGTCTGTTCCACCCTCCAGTTTATTTCTCCCTCTCTCTTCTGCTTCACTTCTCTCTTGCTTTACTTTACATTCGTACTTTCTTTTTCTCTTCTTCTAATCTTCTTTCAACCTGTGGTACCTGTGCCACTGGTGATACGTGAATTATTTCCAGGAATGTTTGGTTAAATACCGGCTTTAACTAAAGAAAAGCATAGACCATTCATTATCTTTTACTTAATCCTATATGACTTTGCAACCCACAATGTCACCAAAATGTTTTATTTGTCTGTTAAAATTAATTTTGCCAACAGAAACCTGGTTTGTGTTTGTGTGTGTGTGTGTGTGTAAGCTTATTTTTCCCTGTATGTTAAGTGTTAAAGTCCACAACAGCAACTGCAGCAGATTTTGTTCAGGCTGAGCGGTGACCTGTCTAGGAGCGGTATGGTGTTTTCTTAAATTTATTTGCAGCACTATTTACACGTCCTTGCCTCCTTCTCTATTTTGTTCCGTATTCACCCACATATGCGTGTTTATTCATGTTTAGATTCATTTGCATTTTCGCTCATGCCTCCCCGCTGCATATTTTCAGGTTGCTCAAAGCTCACCTAGCTGTCTCTTAGAATTGGAGCACACTTCAAGAAAAAAAAGGAAAAGAAAAACATTTGTGGTGTTTCTACTGGGGTAAAAATATTTTTACCTGAACCCTGTATATAGACACACTTGATATGTGCTTGAGAAATAACATATGCAATGTGATTCATGCACTTTATTTGTACTGATTACTAAGTAGTGATTAAATCTTATTTCAGAAAATTCAATGTTTACTTCTTAATATACCTAAATAAACCTTAGTTTGATTCTTCATTTCTGTTTTTTTTTTACATAAATTATACTGGAGACAAGGGTTTTTTCATAGTGTAAATCTGTCTGTGTGTATTCTCTGTGATGGGCTGTTTTGCCTTATGTTATTCCATTTATTGCATAAAGTCCTCATACATACATGCATCTAAATAGAAATAACATTAATAACCATTAATAATAATAATAAACAATCATAAGTAATTGTTACTCATTCTACATTTTACTACAAACCAGGTCAAATATAAATAGACATAAAGTCATATATTATTCTGTACTAGATTGTTGTTTTGAGAAAATATAACTATAACATTATTATGATCTCACACTGGCAGGTAAAGAGCATAGGTGCGGGAATCATGTTTTGGTTGAAAGAGCCCTCCTCCACTTGTAACGTCTCTGGTAAAGCGACTCACCTAAAAATGTCTCTGTCTGACTGCTGTTTTGTCTACTGCAGTGTGGAGGAGAAACAAAGAAAGTTTATGTGTGACAAACACCACTGCATTCTAAACTGTACTGGCAAAAGCCTTTCTGTGGTCAAAGCACTAACATCATGTGAGAAAAGTGACTTGTTTTTTGCTTTATGAGTTTAAATACACATATATATTTAAAATGCAATTATTATTATCATATTTTAGTTTAAGCAGGTCTAATGTCATAATATATAATCACGATGACTATATTCTTTCAGAATCTACAAACATTGCACCTCATCATGTCACTGTATCAGTGAAAACAGGATGGTTTTATTTAGGGTTGATGGAACACAGCCAGACTAAAGGTCTGTTCCTTCTGTCCAGTTCACTCACAAAACAGTCTTTGGTTGGGGAATAACTGGAATAAATATACAAATATACTGTAGAATGATAGTGCACACAGCTATCCAAACCCAATGATATCAAACATGCATTCATTTATTGTACAATGATCAAGTCCAATGTACATTTTACAAACTCAGACATAAAGAAATAAAACAGAAACTTTTAACCAAAAAAAAGAAAATACATTTCTAATAAGACATTTTTAAAAAATAGGATTTGAATATTTACTTGTTTTGCAGACTGTAAAGATCACACACACTTTATCGGTGTACTTATAGTAGACCACTTGTTTCAAACAAACTTAGAATAACTTATGTGCAACAATCAAGACTATTAATCCTGATTGACTTTTCTCACCTCAAACTTTTCCACTTACTTTACATTTGACATTTAAGGCAGAAGGAAATCAAGCGAGTTAAAGGTGATAATTAAAAATATGCACTGTGAGAATGGTACCATTCTAAAATCAAAATCAGTGACAACATGATGAAATGCATTAAAAAATATTTTGACTGAGTGATAACATGCACTCAGCTCTCAGCGCTGAATTTTCATCTAGTATTCACCCACACACGCTTGCTCTTCAGGCTAAAGAGCATTCTCTCAACACACAGAGCCTCATCCAGTCAGTTTCTCCTCCTCTCATCCACCTCTCCATCATTGTACGAACCCGAACACACATGCGTCCTGCTGTTTAAGACACGCAATGCTAATTACCAGGACCAATCACCAGCTCCCATAATAGCAGCCTGATTTGGTGACTCTCACATCAAGAGCCCGCCGGTCATTTTTGCTTTATTTTTCAGGCTCCTACTTGATCAGTGTGTGACTCCCCCCCCCCCCAAGTTTTTCTCCACCAGGGAAATGTTGAGGTCAGTATGGTAGCATCATATAATTAAAACAAATTAGAAGTGAGCTTGGGTTTTGCCCTGCATTAGCACATAGAAATGCTGTGACTAAAATGTATAGTGGTAAATGACTGGAAACCAATTGTTATAAGTTTACATATAGATATATAACTTTCATAAGTAGCTTTAGTGTAATGCAGCCCTAACCTCAGCCCTAAGTAAAAGTAAAATTGCTCCAGGGTATAAAGTTTAAGTATTAAAAAGTATCAAAAGAAAAAAAAAATTAAAACTTTGTTTCATTTCACTCCCACCAGACATTAGTTTGATGTACAGATGAGTTAATGATATGAACAAATATACTGCTGGTTTAACATCAGCCCTTATCAACCTCAAAGAATTAACTGTATTTAATATTACTGTTTTTTAAAAATTTGTATAGTTTGAATATGTATGTATTAATTTTTAAACAGGATACAGAGCTGCTGCAGGATCGATTATTCTAATGCATTCATGCTCAGATGTCTCAGTTCTGCAAGGGCCTCTGGGAAATCTGCTGAAGTGACTTTCCAAGGATAACGTTTATGAAGGTGGCATTTGATAATCACACTTTTCAGTAACCGTATCGAAATGTCTCCTGATATTAAACTAATTCTGTGTTATATTATGAACCTAATAATGCTCCGTAGTCCGGCCAGGGGAACGCTCGCGCCGCTATCTCGGTCACATTCAATCAAAATGCTAATGCTTCACTTCTCTAATGCAGTAACCTTTCAGTATGATCTGGAAGAATATTGATATATCTATCATTACTAATATTTAATGTTAAATATTAGTATTTACGATGTAAGCAAATCCCAATGCATGTCAGTCATTCAATACACTATCTGTACTGAAGAATCTTGATTAGTGTAGTAATAGATTTTAGCTTGTCACAATTTAGCTGACTTATTCTTAAATGAATATTTCAGTTTTTAAATCAGAGTTAAAATAAATTAATGCTTCATAAATGTTTGTGTGTTCATCAAAAATATATTTTATTGTCATATAATTTCACTTATCAAAATAACTATGTAATATTGCAAGAAAATCAATTAGTGATAATAATTTGGTCCTGTTTGTTTGGAGTTTGTATGTTCTCCACATGTTTGTATGGGAGCACACACACACACACGCTATATGGTGCAATCAAGAGCATCCAATTCATATTGAATCCATGTTTTTGTATTGTGGGAGGAAACCAGAGAACCTGGAGAAAACCCATACAGACACGAGGATAACATGGAAACTCCACCCATATCGGGATTCGAACCTGGATCCTGAGTGCTGAGAGTCAGATGTTTCAACCACAAGGCCACCAAGCCGCACTGTACTGTTGCGTATATGTTACATGAAATATGATCAATTTTATGTGACCCTTTCATTTAAAAAGAACTTTGACCAGAGTCAAACTTTGATCTGTACTGAATGTATTTGCAGTGTAGCCATGACAATCATTTTCACTCCTGTCCCTTTTTTTTTTTATTTTTTTTTTTAGTGTGGAACAAAGTCATCCACACATTGCTTTCAGACAAAATCAAAATATCAGAATCACTTCCGTCCGGGATCATCCGGCTGCTCGTCCATCATGAGGTTTGTGGGTTTGAGGCCGCTCAGGTTCCATCAATCCTGCTTAGAGCTTTATATCGGAGTACTCCCCAGCACAGTGACAGATCATCTCTCTACTGGAGCAATTCAGCTCTAATATAAAATCTTTTCTTCTACAGAGCGAGAAGAAGTGATAACTTCCATTTAAACGCACTTACTATGGAGAAGTCAATCGTTACCATATTTGAAAGAGGAGGATGTGTGTCATAAGATGCAAAAAAGTTATACTGCCTTTGTATCACCTTGTGAAAGATAGCTTTGATTTTCTTTAAATGATAATAGTGCTGGTTATCTCCATCATAAACTGTGCAGGAGTCATTCATGGCTTTACAAAGTGAAAACATAATGTTCAGAGAACATTACATTTCAACTAAATGTACATATATAACACATCATCCCAGCTCTATGAATCATGTTCCATGGTATAGGATTAGGTGGTCAAGATAATGAGATGAGACGTATATTATATATATATATATAATGAGATGTATATCGTTAAAGAGGAGAATTACAAAACCGCGCACACAAACCCAACTATATATATTTTGTATATAGTTTGTATATAGTTGGGTATAGTTTGGGTTACATATTTATATACACCTTAATCAAGCAAACATCTCAGACTCAGTACATCTTGTTGTGTAAGCAAGCTTCCATTACTTGTTAGTCTGTCACACTATGGGATTTTAAAAAACTGTAATTGTGAACATTTCATTTTGTCCTGAGTATTGAAGGGTTAAAATATTGACCCACATGCCTATTGCATCCTTGTACTTCCCCAGCCCTCCTTGTCCCTCCTTCTCTTCGTCTCTTATTCTCAATCATACACCGACGCACACCGCCTTCCTATCCGGCCTAAATTTACCCACAACCCCTTTGTGTGCGAAAACAAGTGAACTTTCATTATTGCCGATCCCGTCTAACCCACAAAACAACTTCACGGGCGAGACAGGATGATTGATACTCTTCATCACCTGAAGTCTCCCTCCCCTCTCCCTTAATATAATTCCAAACCAACTGTGGTGTGCCGTCATCCATACGGAAGTGACTCACAGCCCCCATCGATTCGATTCGCTGTAATAACACAAACTCTCCTGGTACATCCATACCCGGCTAGCTATACACTCCTTAGAAAACACAATTCCTAAAAAGGTAAAGGGTAGAAAGTGGTAGCAGTGGAGATACTCAGTGTACAAAAAATGAACATTTTTAACAACTAACTTCATAATTTCTAAAAGGTAAACTTTTTGTGCATTGGTGGCTGTACAATATAATTTGTAGACATGTGTCAGAGTAAACTGGTTGTTCTTGCCCCTGCCAAGATGATATTTGATTATAAATGCCTGACAACATGAAAATGATCATTACATATGTAGACCTTTGATGCTGAGCAGTTTGATGAATGAAGGGTTTCCATATATTTGACATTATATATAAATTTCAAAAGAAATAACATTTTATCTAAGCTGATCATTGTAGCTACATAATAGGAGGTTAAAAATTTGAATAGGTTCGCAGTTAATTTCAAACAGCCATAAAATGACAAATATTAACCAAGAAATAGGAGTTGACCTAATTAGGATAATTGGGGTTTGGAGAGCTGTGGGTGATGGATCTGAGCAATATTTGTGCTCATTATAAAACCGACCCCCCTTAAACACCTCCCTTGACATTACTGTCTTTTTTATCTGAGGTTACAGAGTCAGCATCCTACATCCACTCCTGAACTGTCATCATATTTTCGGCCCAGAGAGGGATAATCGGCGCCGACGGGGCTCTTTTTCGGGCTAAGCAATTTTCATGGGAGAGGAAACCCGATGGCCGAGCTGATGGCCCCATCCCACTCGTGTGTTCCTCCATGAACCTTGATGGCAGCTGCACCTGCAGTCAGGAAGCTTTGAGGCTCATATTTACCCCTTCCGAACAGAGGAAGCTGGCAAATTGCTTCATAATTCAGTTAAGAGAATTTCTGCTGGCTTGGCAAGCCACAGCTTAATTTCCCAAGAAAGTGATGCGTTTATCTGGAAACATTATTAAAGGAGCAGCGCCTCGTTTGTGTTTCATGAAACCATCTTTTTGCTGAGCGGGCCGAAAAAAAAAAAAAAACAGAGATTGCTCACCTTCTGAGAGAGGGCGAATACCATTTCATCTCAGCCTCGACGAGGTGTCAGCTCCCATGATGCTCTGCTGAAAAAAGGCTTACCTCAGCAAGAACCTGTAAAACAAAATTCTCTACTTAGACAAGGGCAGTTATTTAAAAATAGTTAGGCTTCTTTGTGTAAATGAAAATGTGTTTAAATTCAGTCCTAGTATACCAGGTCTTGGCACTAAACAATTCTGTAATTGAAAAAGCAAGTTTGGAGCAACTGGGCAGTAGACACTAACTCATTTTAGATCACAGGCAGCATAGAGGAAACTGAATTAAATATCACCTTACCAAGAATTCAATTTAAAAGGTGTTCTCAGAGTAGGTTGCCTATTTAGGCAACATTTTCATTAACCAAATACAAAAGCAATACGCATAATTGTTGTTACCCTTTCTAAAAATGTTTCAAGGCATGCCATGCTGGTTAAAAGGTAAGCATACCGGACCCAAGCATGTGAAACAGAGGAGTTAATTCACCTTGAATCCATGTTCCATGGGAGGATTCCGAAAAACCTGGATAAAACCTTACATGTACATGGGAAGACCATGAAAACTCTACCCAGTTCGGAATTCAAAGATTGATAAGCAACGCTGAGAGACGGACATGCTAACATCGTGCTCCCCGGGTTTATCCCCTATAAGCCAGTTAAAATTTCATTTTCTCAGCACACATGCACATCTTAAATACCACATATGGTGCCTGATGATACCTCAGATGCACATGTAACCCCTACGAACTAAACAAACATCAGATGGCACATTGCTCTTACTACTGCACAAGCTCAATGAAAACTATGTGAGCTTGTTGTAAAAATATGGATGGATTTGTATAAGGAACACAGTCTTTTGAATTTATTTATATATAACTATAAAGATTTTTACAATAGTAAAAGTAGCTTTACAGTTTTGTAAGCCTGATCCCGAATAAGCCAGACAAGAAAAAGCTCACTGATATTTGTTTCCTTTTAAAAGAAAGAAACATTAAGAGGACCACTGAGAGAATCATCCTCAAGACAATGAGCTATTGAATTGTGACAACACTTGAGATCTACCACTGTCACCTACTATCACAGCATCTTTATCATAAACTGAGTGCAAATTACAAGTTTGACCCCAGGGTCTTCAGAATTGCTCCTTTGACTGAATTATCACAGACACACACATTAAAAATGTATTGCTGCTTATGGTAGTGCAATAGGAACATATGTGGTTCTTTCTATGTGGAGTTTGCAAGTTTTCTCCCACAAAAAAACATGGTAGGTAAATTTCTCCCAAGTGAATATGTATTAGTCTGTGTTTCTGTGTTTTGCTTTATATACATTCAATATGTTCCAGCAAGTTCTGTGTCTCTCACTAGGACAATCTGACTAGATTATGAATAAGTATTGCTCATCATAAGTTTTGGCTTTGGCTATATGTTTAACCTTTATGTGCTAACAATGCTAAAGGTAAACTCAGACTAAAGACTTATTTTTCATAAATTCATGTTGCCATACATTTAATGTCAATCTTTAAGCAGGTTAACTTACAGGTAGCTTAGTGGTTAGCACATTTGCCTTTCAGCACTGGGATCTAGGATTAAATTTCGATCTAGGTGGAGTTTTCATGTTTTCCCTGTGTCTGGATTAATTTTATCCCACAGTCCAAAGTGGGATAATTATGTTTTAATCCTTATGTACAGATGTTTAATTGTGCTACAAAAGTTTGGCTAAGCTCATATAATAATTAAAATAAATATATAAATATATATGCTCTTATAATGGTTCACTGGAACTAGTGGACCTGATTGGTTTGACTGTCATTTATACCATTGTGTTGACTTTATAGTGTATATACTGAATACTATATGGGGTAAATTTGGTACAGAGATGTGTTATGTCCTGCTTAACAAGAAAAAAAGCACAGAGTTACTCTACCACAGAGATAAAGCATACAGCAAAGCAGAAAAAACATAAATATTTTAGTGTTACTCGGCCAGGAGTCATATTTCAAATTGGTCAGGCAGAGAGCTATGATTTGTTCAACCTGGTATCTAAATATTAATGTGACAGCACTTATAAGATAACATATCATGTAAATTTTAACAGCATGCAAGGTATGATATGTATTATTTAGATTATCTGATTAGAAACCCAGGGTTACAGCACTGTACACAATTTGCTAGAATAAATAATTACACACTAGTTTCACACTCTTCAAACTTTCTATTAAAATATATTTTTTAAATAAAAGCAATTTTTAGGTATGTTTCTGTTTACAAATTGGTATTAATTAAGTTTAGTTAAGTTTTAGGCAAACCAATATAAATAATTAATTTATTTATTTAAATTTATTTATTTAAATTTATTGATTTAAATAATTTATTTATTCAAACATTAATTTACTCATTTTGAGAATTCTAAAAGTTGCAGTGTGGTGTCTATAAATTTCTTTTGACTGTAACCTTTTATGTACAATATATTGAACACATCCAAAAACAACATACACTCTCTGACCAACTATATAGGTACATCTCATTACCTGATCTATTATTTTTTTTGCACCCATCTTTAAGGTTTACCGGTAAGAAAATGACAAATATCTTTCACCACTTACTGTCAAATATCTGAAAATTCATAGTTAATGTCATGCCAAGCCCTGGTTAATAAAGCAGTAAACAAGACAAAGGCAAACAACTTACACACAGACTGAAGAAACTCAATATGACGAAAAAACAAGGAAACAGAGGGGAGAAGGAAAATTTGTACATAGCTAGAAGAAGCACATGATGGGATACAGGTGTTTTAAATCAAATGAAGATTAAACAGGGCTGAAGAAAAACAAAGAAAACAACCTAAAGGAGCACACTCCTCACAGTGGTCAAAAAATAAATGGACTAATGCAAGCTGATAATAATTGCAAGAAAAGGAAATAGTAAATTAAATAACTCTTTGGTACAACCAAACTATGCTGAAAAACCAATGAATGCACAACATAACACATGAAACGTGTAAAAATAGAATTCAGCATTAACAACATAAGAACTGTGTATCTATCCTGCTTTGTATTACCAGTTTAGGTTGGTGGTGGTGGTGGTGCACTTGGCACACAAAGACTGCCACTTTTTTGAGTATTGTTGATGACCATGTGCACACATTTATGACTTTAGTCTCCCAATTTTCTAGCATCTACTTCCAGCAGGATGATGCACCATGACACAAATCTTAAATAATCTCACACTGATTTTTTAAACATGTCAATATGTCTTTACTGTACTTAAAGGGTACCCACAGAAAGCAGCTCTCAATATAATAGAGCACCTTTGGGATGTGGTAAAATTGAAGATTCACATCATGAATGTACAGACAACAAATCTGTGGTATCTGAGGGATGCATTATGTCAATGTGGACTTAAATCTCTAAGGATTGTTTCCAGCACATTGTTGAATCTGTGCCACAAAGATTTAAGGCTGTTCTAAAGGCAAAATAAGGTCTAACCTGGGACTTGCGAAGTGTAACTAATAAAATGGCCCTGGGGTGTAATATATAGAGCATTCTATGCAGAGAACAGCAGTTTCATTGCTTCGTTACTTCATGAAAAAAATGGTTGAAAGCCTTCTGGAATTTAAAACGATTGATTAGAATACTCACAGGTTGTCAGACAGCAGTTGAACAATACAGGCTCCAACAACAACACATTGACATACATTACTGAAAAATAAGTGACTAATGCATAATTTGTCTAACATTTTGTTTCGCCTTAAACAGATAATATATCTCAATTGCACTGCCAGTGAAAATCCAGCAATTTTCTCACTCATCCTCTCTTATGCCAGGTTTATACTGAATATGATTTTTCATCCCATTATCATCTACCTAATCCTGTACTAGGGACTAGGGTCATGGAGAGTTCCCCATGCTCATTCAGGTGAGACAATTTGTGCGCTTGGCAGATACTCCCAGGACAGGGTGCCAATCCATCACTGGGCACACAGTCATTCAGATAGACACAAACAAACTATATAGGGACAATTTAGATAAGGTATTTTAGAGCAGTCAATTAACCTTGAATCCATGTTTTTGGGCTATGGGAGGAAACCAAGAAACTCTCTTTTGTCTATTTGAACATCTGAATGTAAGAATTTGACAATAGTTTTTACAGACGGTATGTTATGGATGTATAGGAAGTTTGTATTGCAACATGGCTTTCAGTCAATTGATGTAACAATGCTTCAGTATCTATTGCTGTCTGTCTGTACTATCTGTCTGACTCTCTCCCTATCTATCTCTTCATCATGAACAGAGTGATATACTTTATTTTACCCCTTTCTCTGAAAACAGTAAAAAGAAGTCTATATTCAGATAAATCGACTGAGCAGCTTGATTTGATGATTAAGGAAAACAGATAAATACCAGGATGTAACTATTGCATTAGCATTGACTATCATAATCTGATCTGGTAGTCCTGTGAGTAATCAATTTTACTCTGCAGTATTCTCCTAACCCAAGGTGCTCAAGTGCCCACAATAATCGGCATCTTTAATTACACTCTAATCTCGTTTGCAACAATTAGGAGACAAAAAGAAACCGTTTTCCTAAGAGACGCTAAGCACTCAGATCAATGCCATGAATTCCTGATGTCACTCTGATTGCCATTTTATTCAACAGCATCTATCTGAAATTGATCCTGTCACCATGTCAGCTCATGTCATTTAATACATTCATTTATTCGCTGTTGGACCAGACTTCATGCTGTGTGTATTGGAAAAATAGAAACATTAGCATTTTGCAAAAACCCATTTATATTAATGCAGATTGCAATGAGATATGTCAGCCTGGGGAGAAACTTCTTCCTTCATTAGGATTTAATTGTCAGCTGGAACATGAACAGAAACCTGTGTTGTTTTATTGGCATTTCCCTTTTTACCCTGTGAAGCAATATTGATCCATATCAGCCCATAAATGTGTCATTTGTAAATGCTCAGTGGTTAATCATCAGGGAGTTAAATAAAAGCTGTGCAAATGGGTCACAGGGAAAGAAAAGAAAAGGCAATATGGCATGAATGAAATGAACAATTATAACCTTTTAATGTGTCAGGCTGGTTCTTGTAGCATCGGAGAGCAAAGATCATGCCGATCTCCCACGCCAAAATGGACGGTGACATATAATGACGCAGATGACATTTGTTTCTTTTCAGTACATGAAAAACGATTTATTTTACCCGCCAAATCGGAAATTTTAAGCATCGGCAAATATGCGAAATACGAAACATGGACAGTGTTACATTTTCCATGCTTTTAATTTAAGAACACTAAATTATGCTTCTTTTTATTCCCATTAAATTTTATTATCTTCCACCAAGCCGCAAATCCATTGCTGGGCACACACACACACTCACACTTAGATTAGCCAATCCATGTTTTTGTATTGTCGGTGGAAACTGGAGAACACTGTAAGAAAGACACAGGGGGAACATTGAACCTCAACCCAGATTGGGATTCAAACCTGGATCCTTCAGCTAAGCCAGACAATTCATAATGGGTAGCTCCACACAGACCATGGGTTTAACACAGACCATAAAGACAACAGTGCTTGTGAAGAAGAATGCATAACATGATGTGCATACCAAGTCTCACAATGCCATGGCACAGCAAAATGCTGTCCTAATGAAAATACACAATAAATGACATGCCTAAAGCCTGAATTGCTAATAAATGTTTGATGTTTTCTCTATTATTCCATAAAAAAGTAACTCAAAGATTGCATAGCAGTGCAACAAGAAACAAAGCATGCATGTACAGTTTTTTTTTTATACGGAACAGAGTACCTGTGCATTACAGTTTACAGTGAACACTGTGTGTTTTCTTTGATTAGCTACAAAGTCTACTTACTACAAGAACATATGTATACTGTATATGTTTGTCATGTCTCAGACTTGCAAAAATATTTCTTGCCTTTTTCCAAGAGTGTACCTTAGTGACCATGTTTGAAGATAAATAACATCACTAGTTCAACTCATGAATTTCATGGTACAGCAGTGGGATTCTTTATTAATGCCCATCGTCTTGAAGGACCAGCACGATTTCAGATGTCATAGTGGATCAATGTTTTTTTTGTTCTAGCTTGTTACAGTAGAAAGATAGATTAGCCACTAAATTTTTACTACATTTGTTGCTTTAATAAACTGTTGCTTTTATGGAGGTTACGACACATTCATGCGTTATATTTACTCTTTGTTATTTCTGAATTATAACTAGCCTCCTTCAGGAACCAGCAGTCCTCTGTACACCATTTCCAAACCACATGCTTTAGGTTAGATGTCATTCTAATAAGACTTTTACTCAGTATGTATATATCTTAGATACAGCCCTCAGTGTGTAGTTTAAAAGTGGGATAATGCAGTGTATATTTCTTATTAAAAATATTGTTTTGGGGAAAAGGTACATAAAGCTTATTAAAGACCGGCACAACCTTTTCGAACAGTAGGTGTAGTTTTAACAGCCTGGTGACATTATGTTTTTTTAATTAACTTAGTTGGACCATGCATAAATAATATGCTTAATATTTTTGGATTTAATAGGACTCTGACTGGCTGTGTCCCACTGTAGATGTGAGGAGATGGGGGAGATGATTCAGGGGGCAGATCTCGCCGTAATTGGACAGATGAAAGACGTTGCTGCTGGTGCTGCTCTACCTTATTAGGGACTAACCTGAAAACCAATATTTCGGTTCACGTCAAGGTGCAGTGGGAGAGCGTTGGCTTCCTGCTGAGAGTTTGAGAGCATGGCAACCATTGTTCTCTGTCTTTCTCCTCCTGTTCAATTCACAGCCGGCAACACCTTGAAACAGACCTCCTGGTATTTCACAGACAGACGCACATACATATGGCAGAATAAAAAAGACCACTCTGTGCTAAACTCCTACTTTAAAGGTGTGACACATTCCTGCTGTAATTAAAACTGGGTCCCCTTTTGCTCTGAGTATTTAACACCTGGCGGCACAATGGAATAAATGTTACGAGAATATTCTTCTTGCTTTTTACAGTTTGGACTCCTTTTTGCTTAATGACCAGTGGGCTGTATTTAAATCATGTGTATTTTTATTTTTTAAAAGAATTTGTTCTCACTTGTCAATCTTCTAAAAAAAAATGAAGATTTATTTAACAAATGTTCTTTTATTTGAAAAGCGGGAAATGACAGACACATCACAGAAAAGCTTTTCCAGTGCTAACATAGTTACTTTGCAAACAAGGGTTTGCATATTTTTTATAAGAAGTGGCATGGTGGTTTCTTTTTTAGCACGTTCACCTTTTGGTGCTTGGGATACAGGTTTAAATACCAGTTGCATCTATATACTGTAGTGTGAGTCTTTGAAACATTCTCTCCTGGATGGGGATGGGCATTCCCCCCACGGTAAGAATCGTCAATTTTTAAAAAATACTTAAAATACAAAAATCTACAGTATATGAATAAGAACAGAAAAAACAGCAACAGGTCTGTTACTGTCTCCAAACACTGCATCAATGTGACATTTAATATCAGCATTTTATCCATCTATCTCTTTTCATTTCCCTTATCATGGTGTAGAGTATTATCCTTATACCCATCTGTCAGTATTCAAAAGAAAAGTGGATGGAGGTACACTCCTTCTGGTGTCGTGCCCTAATTATTGCCAGCGCATGAGGGGTGTGTGTGTGTGAAAAATCTGAGTGTGTATGTTTGTGAGTCATCATTTCCCACTGGACATGTCATGTCACACCACATCGACCTGCTTATCACAGTGGCATGCTGCTTTATCTCCGTCGCTGTTTACTATGCTGTCATCTCCAGCACTGACAACACATTGCAGTGTGATCTTGAAACATATCTGCCATGCAAACCCCGTTAAGCTCGCTAATTAGTTAAAAACTTTCTAATACCGAATAATTAGTGTGCAGTGCTAATAGCTGAGAAAGAAAGTGCTTGAGAAGCTGTTTAGACTGAGATAAACACATCCAATTAGCGGCTTGTCATAAAGAAAAAACAATAAACAGCAGATTTTTTTATCAGTGCATTTAAGATGGTGTAAATTTATACCCATGTGATTAATAAGAGACAAACAAGAGCTGTTTTTATGCAACAGCACAAAGTGAGTGTGTGAGACTGTCATGACTGGTTAACTTGTTGAAAAGTAACAATTTTATACCTCAATGCACCATGTCTTAAGAGCAATATAGTCATTTGTTAGTTCCAGGAACGTGTCTAAGCATTTTCCTTGCTTTCTTAGCCTTTTAAATTTTATTTTAGTAATTATATTAAGCATCTCTAGGACAAGATAATTCAGACTGTGCAGTACAGGACATGGCAGTACTTATATAATACAAGCAAATTTTCCCTGCTTTGCCTGGGCTTGTGATCTTGTTTCTGGTACATGGTGTAAACATTAATTTACGTGTAATTGGTCACACTGCGGGCAGCACGGTGCTTAGTGGTTAGCACGTTTACCTCTCAGCACTAGGGATTCCCGGTTCGAATCCCCATCTGGGTGGCGTTTCCATGTTCTCCCCGTGTCTGCGTGGGTTTCCTCCGGGTTCTCCGGTTTCCTCCCACAGTCCAAAAACATGAATGAAGTCAATTGAGTTCTCCAAAATTGTCCCATATAGAGTGTGTTCGTGTGCGTGTCTGTGTGAGTAAGTGTGTGCCCAGCGATGGATTGGCACCCTGGATGGGCATGAGGCACGACCCTAGTAGAGGATTAAACGGAAGATAAAAAATAAAAAGATGAATAAATACTTCATTTATTTATTCATTTAATACTTCAACACAGTTGCATGTACCCCTTTATCTAGAGTTTTTCAGGCTGGATTAATGGCTGCTCAGACGGTCCATGTTTGGCACTGGCAGGGATGATCAGACTCTAGTTGGGGATAAAAAGGCGGAGCCAAGGACATGAGCAAGCTAATTGGTGTACTTGTCTGTGGTTTCGCTAATGCTATATGTGAAGGTATTTAAAGAGAGGTGAAGTGAAATGAGTGAGTAAGCAGCAGTAACTACAAAGCAGCTTTGACGTTGGAGGAGACAATTTAACATGTCGCCATTGAAATCAACAAGCTGCTGTTCTGTCTGCTGCCAGCTCTTCCATTGCTGCCACTGCATTCCTGTTTCTGTTACTACCTCTCTTTTGCCTCTTGCCTATCTTTAAATAACTGCACTCTGAACAATTGTGGAAACTTTGGCAGGTATGTCAATTACCTTCCATGTGTCCTCAGCTCCCCCTTTCAGCATCTGATTGTTCAAGCATGGTACCATGTACTAGAACTAGCTGCTTTTAAAGGAGAATCAGCCCTACATCATCGCTGCACTTCGTACTTCAGAGCAAACAACTTTTTCCAATATTTGTTCCCACTAAACCTTTATTTTTGCAAATGTACTTGACTACTAAAGACATTTTTACAGTAAAGGCTGGCATCCCATTTATGTATGCATAAAATGTTTTGTCTTCTGATTACAGAGATTTTCTGTGAAAACCTCAAATCAAAGAATATTTGCTCATGTAGGCGTAAATGAGGACTGTTTGTATCTAATACCTTTCTAATATCTTTAGTTCCCCAGCTTTTAACTTATTGTCCTGTTTGATGTAATTAAGAATTCAAGCTGTGCAGTTTTTTTTCATCTTGTAGCAGTTTTCAGATCTGTTTAACACAGCAACCATTACTTTGTTCTCTGATAGGTCTCATGATAATGAACATGTAAAATAAAGCCTTAATAATTAAATACTATGCTAATTTGCATGTTTTACACATATGTAAGAATTTTAGTAAGCATAAATATTTTAATATAATTTAATATAATATAATATTTAGTGAGCATAAAATTTTAGCAGGCATTTTCTGCATAGAGTTGGGTAAGGGGTCAAACTCCATATTATTACTCCTGCCTTTGAAATATAGTCCAAATAACAGGAGTGTTTTCCACCTGCCGTTCTGTTGTGTGTTGATAAACAAAAAATAAATATAATATATTAAAAGAAAAAGAGGTGCCATCAAAGCGTTTAATAGTAAACGAAATAATGAAGCCCCCCCCATTAAGTTAAGTTCAGTAGGTAATGTGTGGTTTAAGTGCTTATTAAACATTATCTTATTCATATAAATCCTCACTCAATAGCTATGAGTCTCTTATGATTAAAAATTAAAAAGCAGTCGTTGTCTTGCCTTTTTTTAGACTGTGTGAGGTATTGATTTTAATAAAGTGGCAGTGTTGTTCTTCACCAGCACTGAAATGAACACTGACCCGACCCGAGCCATTCAGGATTAATGTATCATACGCTAATAACACACACTAATCCCTTGTGGTGAGTTTATACCCCAGTTTGATCCAAATGACCACTGCAGAGTTCCTGCATTAATGCTAGGTCTTTGTTTATATAAATCTAGCTCTGTTTATGCATCCTCAATCTTCTGACCTTACTAATGTTGGGACACACAAAGAAATGTTGAGTAGATACTCATTTGAGCTTTAGAGTTTGGCAGACAATACACCTTTAAAAAATTCCATTCCATACACCTTTTGTTGGTTTGGAAATCTTATCTCATTATCTTCCCCTTAATCATCTACTATAGGTTTTTTTTCCCATGACCATTTTGGGTGCCATTTTGGGTGCATACACCCAAGACAGGACATTAACACTATATGGGACAATAAATTAATAAAATAGATTAACAGACAGTTAACTCAGCCAATTTATTTCTAATCCATGTTTTTGGACTGTTGGAGGAAGCTGGAGAACCCTGAAGAAACTTCCAAGGACATGGTGAAAACATGAAACTCTACCCAGATTGATAATATGGAACCTGGACCCCCTGCACCTGGTAACATTCTAACCCCTAAGCTACCATGCCGCCCAATTTTATATTTAAAAGTTAAAATCATGTTATGGAAAATTATTTGGAAATTTTCTATCAAATATTTTGTGACTATGTCCTGACATTAGTACATTAGAGAAATCCTGAAAAATATCAGTTTTACCTATATTAAGTAGAATCAAGTATGTGATGGGGTTAGCCACAGTTAATGCACATGTGATAGTCACATCTCTCCTGCCATCAGACCAGTAGAGGCTTAAACGTGCACTGCAGCTCCTCTAAGGTATGAGGGTTTTGGAGGCAGGTCTGAAATATAGCGAAGAGGAAGGATAAAGAATTTGAAAATTGTATTTTCAGGTCCACTCTTCTCAGTCACATCGACACTTCGAAATGTCTTGGTAATACTATACTATGTACAATACAATTTTAGACTATTCTCTATTTGACTAGATTTCATGTTTGTGACAACAGGGGGAGGCCCTCTGCCCTTCCACATACACCAGGGTCTAGTGTAAAGGAACTCAGAGCCCATTATTAATAATGTCAACAATGTCATTCTTTTTAGAAAATTTGTATTTTGCATCCTGAGACAACTACTCATTGCTGTATGTAGTTTTGACATATCCTTCATCATGAAATAAAAACAATCTGTAAGTTATTTTGATTTTGTGAAGCTCTCATTTTCAGATTTACAACTGACATGTGGTTTATGCTTGGCAAGAAAAGTCACGGTTGACGCTGTTAAGAAGTGTATGTGTATGTGTGTGTGTGTGTAAGCGAAAGAGAGAAAGAGGGAAAGATGCCTGCAGAACTTTGACACTTGAAGTGTTTGGATTATGACAGCTCGCTGTGACTCCTCCACCCACGGGGAGCGGCTCCACATGCCGTTATTGGTGCCAGCGGTAAGGAGACACAGGAGCACATGACTAATACATGCAGCTTCCTGTAGTGCACAGTACTTTCTCACCTTTCCTGCTGGTCTGCACCATCTAGTTGAAATTGCTAATAAATAAAAAATAAAAAAATGAGCCACCTTTATGCTTCACATGTACAAACTGCATCTTCAAGCTCAAAGAGTTCTTTTAGAGCCACCTATTTTTCATATGTAAAACAGAAGTGACTCTTCATGATTGTACGGTAAACACCATAAAATATGTGGTGCATGGAAGCTGAAATTGGCACCAATTATCTAAACAACAACATTGATCCAACAACACATAGAATAAATTATATAATTACTATCAGGTTTTTACTAGAAGGTTTCCATACAGCACACTTACCTAGAAAATTACTGTGGCAGAAGCACATCAACGCTGGAGAGGGTTAAGGCGGAGCAGATGACAGGTGATTAGAGGTAATTAACACACTTAATCGGCTCCACCTTTCCCTCCTAGCGTCCCTGCAATTCTGCCCAATTATAAGTTTTAAATTTATTTTCAGCATGGCTCAAAGACGCATTCAGAAACTGTCAATCAGATTACATGATCAGACTACAATTCATGAATTTTGAATTTTCATGAATTTTGTACTCTGTTTTTTTATTATGCCCATGAAGTGTTATATATATATATATATATATATATATATATATATATATATATATATATATATATATTACAAGAAAATTATCTTCTCAGTTCTGTGACACTATTTGCATTTGTGGAGATGCTGAACTGTAGGGGGAAGGTTTGACACAAGAAATTTGTCATAGATATTTTTCTGATATGGAAATATAAAATCATGCTGATCAGCAGGCACATTCCAAACCAAAAAAATAATGGATTATTTACTAAATATAGCAGATAAACAGCTGAAATGTCAAAGCTAAAAAACAAAACAAGACGTAACTAGAATAAAAGTGCCTGTTAAATAACCAAATGTAAAAGTAATGTGAATAGTCACAGGATGTGAAACTGTAATGATCTGGCAAAAAATAAACTGAAAGACAACAAGTGGTAACAGGTGATGTAAAAGGCACACATGAAGAAGCTACCAAAACAAAAAACTAAAATTCTGGCCTCAAACAACTAACTTCATAGCTATTTACATTAATTTTATGTGCACCTATCTGACAATCTTTCCTTTTGGTCACACTATCAAGGTTTATAAGTTTGGTAAATTTACAATGAATGTAAATGAAAACGTGTATTGTACACCCATCGGCTTTACTTAACAATATATTTTGTTTTGTCTAAAAACCTTGCAGTTAAAACATCATTAACAATAACAATCACGTCCAGTACTGGGTCAAATAAAATGCGAGTGGGTTGCACAGGGTCAATGTAATTTTTTGTTCTTATATTCATAAAATTTGGACTTTTGAATGAGAATAAAATACATGTCCAACATCATTATCTATTATTGAAAGAAAATTTGATTTAAACCAAATTTTGGTTAATTTAAATCTGCCAAGTGATTGGAAGATCACAGGGTCACTGTCTGTTGGACCCAGTAATAATAGGTGGTTAGCAACCGGCAGCTGTGCAGCTTGACAATCATCACAAAGGTCACTAAATCGTACCCTTAAATCTGGAGTACATCTACTATTCAAGATGTACTAAGAAGAGAGTATTTATGCTTAAGTGAACTGAACCTGATAAAAAAAAAAAAAACATTTTTGCATTGCAAAACAAAAAGTCTTTTCTGCTCAGATCAAGGAGTTGCATCATTTTTTTGGCACAGTGAAAAAAATGACTAATTATTGGGATTATTAAGATTTTTTGTTATCTCTAAAATAATATGGACTCAATTTAATGCTTAATTTAGATTAACACTAAATTAATAACTAATAATTTTACATACTACTACAAGTAGTACCACTATTACCACCACTAATACTAATAATACTAATAATTATTTTTGCCTAAGAATGTATATTTCTGATTGATGTATGGAATAAAATAATACAATTGGATCTTTAAGTCTTAAAAAAAGCTTGTGACTAAACAACAAAACATGTCCTATTTGTTCTATCATCTGCTTCCCTTTTAAAATGAAAGGATATATTTAAAGTATGTCTCGCATTTGTTTTTTTTATACACTTCATGCATTTAGCCTGAAGTATGTTATCTACTGAGGCTTAAATAATGTCAGACTTATCTATGTTTTATAAACGTGCTGTGCTAAAAATCAATACTCCTCAGTTAGGAAGGTCATTAACGAATTCTCAAGGTTTGTTTAAAGACCTAGAGAAGGAAACTGAAATGTAAATCAAAGGCTACGAGCTCGGCAGGCACTCTTTATATATAAATCAGAGATTTCCAATCAATACGCATGGCTTTGTCAGCATGATAAATATCTTTATGGATGCTAAATTAATTTGTACTCTTTTTTTAGTGTTGGTTATTAATGACCCTGATTCCCTAAGCGTTTAGGATCCTGGTGTGTATCTGCTCATACACAGTGAGAACCAGACAGAAATAAACCTGATCACATCCATCAATGTCGTCGAGATCCATTTGCAAGATGCAAAGCCTGGAGTTACATTTACTTCTAAAATCATGCTTGAGGAGGTGTGCAGGAAAAACTTGTAGCCATACAGTCAAAAACAAATCATTCTACCATCAATATCACAAGCATAACTGTAGCAACTGATCGATGGATCACTAGGTAGATGGACAGGTACAGACAGATAAATGCATGATTATTTAATTTGGTAAATAACTGCATAAATGGGTAAGTGGGTGGATGTAGAGATGTACAGATCACCGAAGGATAGCTGCAGGATAAATAGTAAACTTTCAGATAAACAAGTGGGTTTATAAAGAGATAATTTTGGATGTGAAACAGGCTTGAAATGGATGCATATACAATGCACATTTATAACAGTATAAAATCTTATGTGAACGATTCATAATACATTAACATCCACAGAGCCAAAAATGTAAGATCTACAGCTCTGGAATTCTGACACTGTGACATGCCTGACGTTGTAATTTCTACTGGATAAAGCATCACTTTTTTTAGTAGCTAAAACTCTCATTAGTCATCATTAACAGATGTGGAATTCACGTTGGATAAACTCAGGAGCTGAAGCGTTGCTTTTGGTGCTGCTTCACGAACACTAGGTCCCTCTGAAACCTTTTTTGCAGCTGTACTTCCAAAACCAGTTTAATCCCTGCGGATATATTTTTTTAGACTTTTACTTGTTATCTGCAGGGCCTACCGCATCACTGTCTCTGGTGCAGCAACTACAGGATTTTATGGATGCTTAGATGTAAGGCTGGTGCATGGCTCTTTATCCTTCTGTCAGTGACTAGTTTTATGCGATGTCTTTACTGAAAAATTATATACATGATCATTAAAATCCTCCAGAAGCTGGAGAGTGAGCAACAGATTAGACTTTATTCAAAGGACATATTTTTTGAAAGGGCATTAAAGGGTATTTACAGAATAAAGTCTATATGGTCACCCGAAATAATTTATGAAGTGAAAACTGCCGATTCATCCTATGCCTAATAATAGTTTAAGAATAATAGTTTAAAACACATTTTCTTCCGAGAATTTGAATTAAACAACCCTTGGTGAAAAAAAATTTCTTTCTTTTTTTAGACCCTTAATCTTTAATGTAAACTTACAGACTGGACAAACTAAACAAACTAAGTAAAATATCTTGTCATGATTTTATCTTTGAATAATTAATTTTAATCTAGAGCTTCCCCAACAGATGAGCTAATAGTGCCATGAGTCTCAGTAGTGTATTATCCTTTTTGTTTTACCAGTTACAATTCAGTTACAATTCTGTTACCAGTTACAGTTCTGTTACAATTTCTTCTATTCTGTTTATAATAGACTGTGAACAACCACTATCTTTTACCACAATCAGTAAAGATGTTTTAAAATCCGTTTCATTGTTTTAATTGCTTACGGTACACTGAAGCATTTGTGATTTATTTGTCATAGTATAAAAGAACTGGGTGCAATTAAATTATTGGTATGTAATTGGTTTGATAACTTTTAAACCAATATGGAAGAATGAGTATTATTTCCCACCTTGTGCATTTTTAATGACTGCTTCCAGCATATCCGTGCTCTCCAAAATGAAAAAGATGAATAATCAGCAAGAAGCTAGACATTAGTTCTGCAGGTTGTCAGCAACACTTTGCTTTGCTCCAATTACTAGACCAAACAAGACCAAGGCAAATCGGTAACATAGGTAAGAATAGGGCAGAAGTAAAACTCTCAGGTAGTACCACTAATTATTATTCTCCATATTGTACTTTCTCTGATCACTTAAGTTAAAGTCCAGTGGAGAAACAGTGGTAAAAATACTGGACTTTTGCTGATGGCTAGAATTTTAATCATCTGTTGATGATTTAGTATTGCATCTCATATTTTGTAGTTCATTATTTTTTCTCCCAAAACAGTCTAAAGGTTTACTCTGCCAGACAATTGATGGGTAAATAATTGCACATAAATTGTACCTATACTAGTTAATTGTATGGGCGTTCCAACGATGTGTTTGATTAATGTACATATATTATTTATTTTATATTTCTGTTCAGTAACAAATAGTAAAGTCCTAACTCAATAAGTAAGAAAGAACCGTCTGAACTTCAATATTGAAAATAGTATTAATAAGAGTAATGATAGTATTAATGACAGTATAATCCATAAGAGACTTTGACTATTGTTAGAATGTTGGGAGCATAACCTAGATTTACCAAACTAAAAGTGTTTGGTCCTTGAGCAAAACCTTTATCCCTCTCTGCTTCCAAGGATGCCGTATCATGGCTGACCAAGCACTCCATCAACATAATATAATTATGGAAAAAAATATTTAAAAAGTATAATTGTACTGTATAAGTATAAAGAAATGTATCCATTCCATGCCCACGCCAATCTATTGCTGGGCACACACTCACCCACACAAATACACTCTATACGGGGCAATTTGGAGATTTCAATTGACTTGGTCCATGTTTTTGGATTGTGGGAGGAAACCAGAGAACCCGGAGGAAACCCATGCGGACACAGGGAGAACATGGAAACTCCACCCAGATTGGGATTTGAACTGGGAATCCCTAGCTCTGAGATGTGAACGTGCTAACCACTAAGCCACCATGCCACCCAGTATAAAGAGATCTTAGCCAAAAATAAATATTTAAATGTTAATAAAGTAGTTCAGATCATATTTCTACACACTACTGATAATTATTATTCCTGTAATTAATATCACAGCAAGCTGTGAAAATGAACGTACCGTAATCATTGAGGTGAATTGCACCAAGTGAAATAAGTTCAATATTTTGAATATTCACCCTTTTGATTAATATATATCATGTAGATCAGAGTGGCTTAAAATTATATCCCTTTTAGTAAAAAGATGGCAAGTATAAGTATAGGGAGAATTTCAGAATATCATGTTTTAATAAAAATGTAGTAGTTTTAGCGGAAATGATCTGCAATTGAGCAAAAACCTACTCAAACCTTAGTTCATTAGAATGGTAATTCCTTACTATGCTGAAGAACCACAGACTTTTATTTTGCTTGTGATAATTAATCAGATATTGCTTAAAACAAAACTTTGGGCAAAAAGGAAGTATAACATATTAAGACTGTATTAAGACTGATGTATACCTTGAGATTTAAGAAATATGGAGCATTTCAGAGGTGACAAGGTGAGTGATGTCCTGCCGATATATCATTTCATTTCGGACTTGTATTCCATCTCAAATTTCATGCTTTGTGTAGTGGAAGATCTTTGTCGTCGCCATAGTGCTTTCGGTCAGATGGCTGGCCTGGCTGTGTTTGAGGTTTAATGCCTGGTCGTGTTTGAATACACTAACTTTGCTTTGAAACAGACGCTCTGCTGTTCACACTGTGAGAGGGAGAGGCTGGTTGTGCCACCCACAGGTTTAATTACAGCGAGCAGGAGAAGAGGTGCGGTGACTAGGTACTAAGCGCAAAGGTTCAATCTCCCCTGAGTGAGAAAGGGTGATACCACAACACCAAATAACAACCCCACATCATATCTGGGGTTAAAGCTGTAACACTTGTTGATCTCTACAATATATAAATCCATACTACAAAAAATAACATATTATGAGCTCTAATGAGGTGAAATTATATATTACAAGTTCGAATACCAATACGGGTGGAATTTACCCCATGTTCTCCTCATGTCTGCCCGGATTTTCTTAGGGTTCTCCAGTTTCCTCCCACAGTTCAAAAACATTGGATTTAATGTAAATTGCTTTAAATTGTCATATCAAAAATTGCCCCGATATAGTGTTTTTTCTGTGTAAGTGAGTGTGTGCCCAGTGATGGACTGGATATATCGTCACAGCACCCAAAATGTTCTTCCAAGGATGGGCATGGGGAAACCCACCCTGACTTAAGTATAGGATTATGTTAAAGATAATGGATGGATAGATATTCATGAAGCAAAATGGCCAGAATATCACAGATTATGGAAAATTTGCCCAATTGAATTTGAGCAAAATATTAAACATTAGGATGTTGCTGAAAATAAAGCTTTGTGGTTGTGGATAAGTATTTATTTATTTATAATTTCCATCAGTAATAGATATTTGGAACATTAATAATGTATTCACTGATGAAACTGTGCTGGTGTGTGAGTAGCGATGGCATTCAACCTTGTGAATCCAAAATGAAGCCAAACTGGATACAAATATGAGCTTTCTGTAGTGGATTCTTTTTATCGTGCTGTAGTCCCAAACAGAGCTTGAGCTTTGAAAGGCACACAGGTTTTAGAAAGCTGAAGCCCACCGGCTTGGTTTTCATTTTACATTTCAAACTACTGAAATACGGCCCTGCTCAGCAGGACTCCCGGATGCCGAGGGGGAGTTGAAATGTCAAAACAAAAGTAAGAAAGAAAAAGAAAGAGAAAGCGAGAGAGAGCGAGAGAGAGAGAGAGAGATAGAAAGAGAGCGTGAAAAGAGAGAGTTTTTTGGGTTTGTGGTAGAAACTCATTTCGAGAGAGAAAAAATAAGAACTGTTTTAGTCTGAGCTTTCTCTCATCTGCTCAGCAGGTGTAATATAAAACTAGAATGGCTCTGAATGAAGGCATGCTCTATATAATAAAACTATAATAGGTACCCTTGATTGTATGTTACAGTATTCAAATGCTTACAATAAGATACTTCCTATCAGCTTGGCAACAATTTGGGAAAAGCCATTTTTGTTCCAGTACAGGGCCATATAGACTTCTTATCTCATTTTATTATCTTCTACTTGATTTTATGATTTCTTCAATTACGGGATAAATCGTGTGCTTAGTCAAATTTAGTTTACTCGTCTGCTAGGGTCGGGGGGGGGGGTGTTCCCGTGCATATCAAGGGGAAAATGTTACATACACTGGGCAGATACACCCAGGACAGGGTGCCAATCCATTGCTAGGCACACACACAGACAGTATATAGAGTAAATTTAGAGCAACCAATATACTCCATGTTTTTTGAAACGTGGGAGGAAACCAGAAAACCCGGAGAAAATCCACACAGTGACGGGAGGTATATGGAAGCATTTAACAACCATTCCATAGACTGAATTTGCTAAATGTCTACTTTTGTAAAGCTTTGTACCATCCTGAAATATTTTGTCTCTGTCAATGAATGAATTTCCATCTGTAGATAGCTTCATAACGTACCCTTAATAATAATCCTTCCTGGCTGGGTGAGGACACACACCTGAGTGAGGCAGAACACAAAACTGCTGAATGTACTTTGATCTTTTTGAAAATCAATACACCTCACTTTCTACAACTACAGCTCTATCTCTTTTTTATATAAATATTGTATTTGGCAAAAAAGCTTAAGCTCTGGACAGTTGAGAATGTTGGCAAACAGCAATTTTCAAACCCCACAAAATACTCTTTAATACATTTGAGTTTGTCCTGTCCACTCTGGTACCCTTGCTTTATTAAACCTTCACTGTACCCTGTAATGTTCATTTCCAGAATATTGCCAATTCTTTAAAATGTTAAGACTTTAAAATCATTAAAGAAGTTTGGCAGGTAATAAGAAGACATGTTATAGTTCTATCACTCAGGATTTGAATTATATTCTTCTGCACTGACATGTCACGTTTTAAATATATAAATAGTCATAAACATAAAGTCACCTCCTCTAAAGTACGTGATGATAATACATCAGTAAAATAAAACATAAGAAAAGAAGTATGTCATTTGCAGTGTGACATCAAATAGCAGAGAAATGACATTTCCTAGAGCATTTGACCTTGCACAGACAAATTTCAAAGACAAGATGAGAAATCTTTGTGCAGGAATAAAATATTCCATATTCAAATACATCACACAGATCAGGGTCGTCCGTCATTCCGCAGTAAGAATTTGAAATGAAGGAATGATGACAGGACCGAATCCTGTTTGTCTCTTAACACATTCTTAGCTATAGCCTAAAATTTTTATGCAAATTACACACTGAAATGATCGAATGTATAGCGCTAATAAGCATTATATATTTATAAGTTTTTAAGTATTGACTTTTTTGTCCTGATTTGTTTTGCTGAAGATGATCGCAGTGCTTACTTGGTGGAAAATAGGAAACCACCATGGACATGGACACAACTCTGTTAATTATCTCAAGTCATTTAATGAACTGGCGAATATTCTAAATTAAAAGCAGATTTTAAACTCACAGATAAGAAAACATTCAGCTAAACAGCAGTGTGTGGCAGTAAACATGACATGTCATCTTAATTTGCCAGATTTTTTACTTTAATACCATTTTATATATTTTTTTCTCTGCAGTGTGCATGTTAGGGCAAGTTTGATGTTGCAGTTTGGTTAACAACACAATCCATAACTATTAAGCAACCCCTTTGCTTTGCTACACTGTGTAATGCAACCACATTTTCTTGAACGCTATTCATATAAGTAACCATGCAGACAATTAATAAACAATGGCAGGCCAAGCAAAGAAATGACCTTTCCACAATCCAACGATCTAAAAATTCACACAATACATAAAAATGTTTAATAAGGTCTATGTGACAAGTAAATCCAAAATTGTAACCATAACCTAATAGAAAACTGCCATTATCCAGTTAAAATTGTAGTCCTACATCAAGTATTTTGCATTCATGGTTCAAGATATCCACTACCCTGCAATTTGTAGTGCATGTGTCTTAACACACCTACTTCAACTTAATAATGGGCAATCATTGATCTGATTAGGTTAAATCAGAGAAATAGTTAAAAAGTTCAAAGCAGTGAGCCTTTAGGATTGAGAAATATTGGACCATGACTTTTATATGCAATAAGAGTGTTAATGGTACTTTTAAATACATCTTCTTTATGTCTAAGTTGTTGTTATGGTCTATTATTTTCCTATAACCATTTATAATTTCACAGATATGTATATTTCACCTATATTAGGGTTGCGGGGGGATTCCCCATGCCCATCCAGGGCAGAACGTTTTGGGCGCTGGGCAGATACATCCAGGACAGGGTGCCAATCTATTGCCGGGCACACACTCACACAGACATACACACTCTATATGGGGCAATTTGGAGAACACAATTGACTTGATCCATGTTTTTGGACTGTGGGAGAAAACCTGTGAACCCGGAGGAAACCCACGCGGACCCAGGGAGAACATGGAAACTCCACCCAGATGGGGATTCGAACCAGGAATCCCTAGCGCTAAGAGGCGAATGTGCTAACCACTTAGCCACCGTGTTGTTTGCATGTTTCTAACTTAAATGTAGTAAGTAGCAGGTGTGATACTACCATCTTAACATCAGAGAGGTGGACCAAACCAAGAGGTGGGCAATTTGATTTAAACTTTGAAAAAAAGACTTGAAATTGTAACTGTTGCATTATAATATTGTGACGCTCTCTGCACAGAAGTCATATCTTGACAGTTCCATCATTTCCCAACAAGAACAGTTAAAAGTGATGCAGCCATTTGACAATTCATTATCTCCAAATTTACCTATTGAATGTAATCTTTGGAATGTGGAAACAAAAATTGCACACAGGAAAAGGGACGACATAGAGACTCCACATAAACATGACCTGTGTTTGCACTAACTGGTGGTACCTTTTTGCTGTAAGGTGGAATCCCTGGGCACATTACTATTGTAACGGTTTTGCTGTAGCTCCTTTAGGTGCTGGTGGGTTTAAGTGTAGGACGAGATAAATGTTTGGGCATTTAATGGGGGGGGATACCGCTGTGTACCAAAATCCAAAATAATGTGGATTAGAGGTCAGGTTCTGTTCAGACCACTGACACAGCAAATATAAAAAAGACAACACATAGTGAACTAGCTTTGTAAAGTGTTGCATTAACATAAGTCCTCGAACTATAGCATATCTAATTCATCCATCCATCCATTATCTTCTGCTTTATCCTATACTAGGGTTGCGGGAGGGTTCCCCATGCCAATCAAGGGGAGAACGTTTTGGGCGCCCAGGACAGGGCGCCAATCTATCGGTGGGCAGCATATCTAATTCTTTAAGGCTAATGACTTACTAATGAAAATTAGAAATTTATACCCAGCTGTAGTGTGTAATTGATGATAATATTTCAAGCTCTGCCCACTTCAGGGGTTTAGTTTAAGGCTTGTTCTGAAGGTCAAGGTAGATACCCATCTTTCTGTAACATGTTGCCTCATGTCTTGTATCGCCAGCACCAACTCTGCTATGACATGTTTCTTTCTGCTTCAGCACCACTGACACACTCCCTGGCTTTGCACAGTGAATAAAAAGCAGGTAGAAAGAAGGACTTCTTGGCACAGAAGTGGTTCAGCTATAACCGGATGTCAGGAAACCATCCCCTGAGCCACAATCATACCCACCATCTCCTTCTTGTAATGCTGTATCTTAGTTTTCATGAACTCATTTACATGGTGCTGAAACAACAGAAAACTAAAATGCTGGCATAATATTATTACCGCTGTTCTTTGTATGCATAATGTGTACTAAATATTAATAGATAATCAAGACACCTCAAGTGACATCTGATTAGGGGCTATTAAAACAACGGTAGCTGCTGAAAAGACTATTTTGCTGTTTTAGAATGATCTGTGGTTTATTTATTTAATACATACATTTTATGGACAGAAGTGTTAAGACACCCCACTGAATCATTTTGTTTAGATATTTCATTTAGTATCTTATTACAACCAGCACTGCTCTCAGCAACTACTCCCTACCAACTGACAAAGAACAATAAAATGATATAAATAACAAATAGAAATGTGTTCATTTAATGTGCAGTAATTAGTTGCCTTACATTCACCATCATAGTTACAGTGAAAGGTTCAGTTTACTAAAGAAGTCAAATGAAATATCATTATTTTATATATATCTTCTAGACTTTCTCCACCTTAATAATGTTCCTCACCACACACCCAACACTGTCATAGCCTTAATAACATAAAAGCCTGCAGCAGCAGGTGAATCATTAAAGTCTCTTTCCTAATGTTCATGGATTCGATCAGATCATCTGCAGGTCTCCCTCGTGTTTATTAGAGACTTACACACATTGCTGATAGTGTCGCAGTAATTTTAGGAAAAACTCAACATGACTCAATACAGAGCAGTCACCTGCCCTCTATTTGCCTAGCTTTCTAGAGACTCAGTTACTGCAGCAAAAAGCCCAACAAATACAAAAAAAATACATATTTATGCAAAACATATAATACATACAATCTGATACAAATGTTTTGAGATCAAATTACACCCGTTGTTCACTTCACTACATCAATTTTTACTTTGTTTCTTTTTTTTTATCTTTTATAAATAATTTTGTATGTGCCAGGTATCAGTATCTTGTTGTCGGACCCAGTTTTAACTTTAGACGTTGGACTGATGGAACTGCACCTCTGACCAGAGTTTAGTTTTGGTTTTCGGTTAGTTTGGTCTGTGCCTCGGGTTACTGTGGTTAATTAGTGCTTGCTAATTAGTATGTGCTAATCTTGTGATTACACTCAGCTGTCTATGTTTCAATCATATGTTTCGATATGAAGTGTAGAGTTGTGATAAACTGAAACTGAAGGGTCTGAAAAGAATTGAGTTATATACTAACATATACAATGACATTAAGTTTAAGTGAACCTGTTAAATTGCTATGACTTTCCTTGTCTAGTATGTGTTAAGGAACTGCAACTAACTGTATAACTTGTTTTCGCCAGAAACAAGGATCTGATCGTGCACTTTATCTGCAATAATAACATCCCATTTATAATTTATAGAGCTGTGAAACATAGCTGCCTCTTCCCACACTGCCACATGATATTCAGATCCAGCAGATCACTGATGATAAAAGTAGTTGAGATGTGGGAGGATGTGAGAAGGTGCAAGCTTAGGCGCGTCTCCCAGGAAAATATGCACAAATCCACAAAGCGACTGTGGGGCCCGCTGTGTGTCTGGAGTCGCTTCTTGGTCTGGTTCCAGAGGGAGAAATAAGAAGTACTGGATGATAAACTTAATTGTTCTGCCCTATAAAAAGGCATTTATAGTCTGAGTCAGGAACTCTTTCTTGATCCAAACAAAGATCAGAGACTTGAGAGGAACATTAAGGTGGACAAGGCAGCAAAAGCATTTCTAAGGACTCTGTTGTTTATCAATACTAAGATATACATATATTGAAAACAAATCTCTGTTGGGAACCTCACATGGCTTTTTTTTTTTAGAGTTGGTTGCAGTTCTGGTGACTTACTACATGTGGACCAAATAATGTTTTTAGATCATAAAAAAGTTTTGGCTGTACGGTGTAAAGGCTAACTTCGGGCTGAACGTTTTCTGTTAAACATTGTTCAAGTTGCATCGACTCATTGATACGAATGTGAAGTGGTCAGGGGTTTGTGTTATTTTAAATAATATCATGGCTGGACAAACGGCTTATCCAATCAGATTTAAGGACCGGAACTGCCTGTTTCTTAAAACATGTCATTCACCGTTCATAAAATCATTTGTAGATGTATATAAGTAAAGAATAACAACATAACAATATTGTAGTGGCGTCAAAATAGTTTTTTCGGCTACAGAAATTATTTTTTTTAAATTTAATAAATAACATTATTTTGTCAATAGATGACCTGCTGTTGAGAACAACACCAGCACATAAAACTGTACTGGAGAGATTTTATCAGCCCAATGTTATTAAAAAAAACAAAGACTACAATGACACTAACTCAATTCTACATGATATTTTGGATTCTACAGATCTTCAGTTATGAAAAAAAAAAAAAAAAACTTAAAACACCAGTCAGTCACTGAAAGAGTAACATTTATAATGAACTTTTTCTCCAATATAGATTATATTTAGTTTGTAAAATTATTATAATGTCCGCTTTAGAATAAACTAAATTCACAACATTAATACACCTAGGTTGTGCACTTCAGGACCTTTTATGTTTTTAAGTTTTTCCCTTCAATGCAGCATTTCTGCTCAGTTTCCTTAGTTTTTCTTTTGCATGTTTCTATTTTTTATGTCATTGGATTCTCGCTCTTAGTTCAGGTTTCTACTTAAGTTCTGCCTCTTCACTCTGTCAACTTGTGTCCAAAATTTGTGTTCGCTAAACGTGGGGAATTTTTGTGACGTTAAATGTTTGATTTCAGATCTGTATATATCACAAGTGTTCTAAATAAAGTTCTGGGGTCAACCACAATATAGCATCCCCTTAAACCCTAAACCTTTCAGATTGACAGTCCAACACGATGCCTTAATATCGAGACACCTGTCTTTAATAAACAAGTTTTTTAAACACTTAAAGCTCTTTACTAACTCTGTAACAGTAATGTCTACTGTTTGTTCCTGACACCAGCAAAATATAGGAGAGTACTGCAATAGGAGAGTAAAAACTGCTGTTGCCTTAAAAGAGGGGGTTTACAACAATATTAGTAAAATAAATATGTGGAGCAACACATCTGCTTTTAAGTTATTTGCTATTCAGTGAGACCACAAATAAAAAAGAGTAAGAAAGCGCAAAAGAGAGAGTGTAAGAGATAGAGAACATTTTGCAAACAGAATGTTATCTTGGCAACTAACTGAAGTCAGCTGTTCCAAGTGCTAATAGGTGCAAAGTTGCACTTAACACATGACTAAATACAAACATAGACTTTCTCTTTCTCTCTTAATTACAAATTATTTCCTGCTTGTTTTGTAGAATTCTTTTTCAGTATCTTTTTAATTTTGCCTTCTTTGTCTTTTTTTCTCACTCTTTTTTCTTTACTGCCTTTCATTTTTTTAATCTCACTTTTTTACTCTGTATCTCTCCATCTGTATCTCTTTTGGTTGTGCGTTATCTATGTGTCTCTGTCTATCTCTCTGTTTCTGGTGCTAATAGGCTGTTGAATTATTCAGCCATTATGAGAATAAAGTGAGAGTGTGAAAGAAAAGAAGTGAGGGGAAAAAAAATCATCTTGACGTCTCGCTTCACTACCTTATAAAAACAGGGCGGCAGCATAATTTGCTGTCAGCACCAGCAGTTCTATTTCCCACCATATTCACTTTTTCCTCTTTAAAAAAAAAAAAAAAAACTTTTCCATGCATTCATTTATCTGTTATTCTTTTTCTTGGTCTTCTTATTTTTAAATCTATTTGCTTTGATCTATATCCCACTACTTTTCTTGCATGTGTTTTTTTTGCTTTGTAAAATTATTTTATACAAACGGACATCATTTTTCTTTCTTCAACTCTCTCTCTCTGCATATTTAATAGAATTTGTAATATACCTGACAAGTCCATTATATTTTTATGAGATGCATTTTATTTAAATGCTTAGAAAAGGTATACATTAAAGAATGTGTGATCTTTGTGTTAACTGATTAATATTCTAGCAACCACACAATGGTTTAGTATTTTAAGAAGTTACACTGTTCATGTCTGATTTTAATGTTGTAGTTGCAGGCTTGTTTGTTAAAGAACAAGCTGTGCAACCTGAAGGGCCTTGATTCGATTCCCTGTCCCACCAAGTACTATAGCTAATATACTCTTGCGCAAGGCACCTAATCCCAGTTGACCCTCGCATGCTGTGTACAACAGACTCTTGATTGGGTCTTATGACATGTTCATCCCTGAATCATTGCATTCCAAAAAACACCATGCTTCCTGTTATCACTCGCAAGCACAGGGTGGTTATGTCTTTTGTGTTTTCAGGTATTTCACTGGAGAGGGAGATTATGAAGATGTTTTTTGTTTTAAAATGCCTATATTAATTTGCTGCTAGGTGCAAACAATCTTGGGATCTTGAAATCTTGTGACACCCTGTCCAAAAGAAAAAAAGGTGGCACTTCTCTTTTGCGCCTTTTTCTTTTAGCAATATTATGACATACATACACACCAGACACACCTACCTACACACATGCAGACACATTGTATTTTCTGAGGGTGAGGGTGGAAAAATTGGAGGATGGAATTTTCATCATTCATTATGTCACATCTGGTGGGGGTGATCCTTTGTTAGTGTGTGTATTGTGTGATGGAGGTATAAGATTGGTGGGCTATCAAATGCACTCTGTCATGTCTTCTCAGGAGAGCCGGAGAGCTTATCTTTGTCTCTCTCTTTTTCTGAGTATTGAATTTCTTTCCAGCTTGTCTGTAAACAAAACTTCATATACTGGTTTTAATGGCTGTCAGATCTGCATTAGTACCAATTAGTTGCTGAAGTAAACTAAAATAAACCCAATTCCCAAAATAATTTACAGTACATATTAAACTATATGTCCACTATGCATGGCTTTAAAAGTGCATGACCAAAATTGAGGAACATCAAAGTGAGTCAAAATATGCATTAAGGCTTTAGGATACTTAGATCATGCACAACAATTCTCGCAACAACCACAATGACCAAAGTGGCAGACATTTGTAAACTAGCAGTGATGCAAAAGCAGACAAGCTTGTGATGATAACTTTTGAAAGATATAAAACTGTGACAAACTCTAATGAGCAAGCAGGTCAAATGTAATTCTTACCTCAGTAAGTGGAGGGTTTGTGGTACAGCAGATGACAGACACTGGATGACCTGTTTGCAGATTCAGCATCCATAGCATCCTGTAAAAGCTGTGCCCTTTAAAGGCTGTGTGGCCTTCAGTGGAACGTGTGATTTCCAGGGAAGCAACTAAGAGAACCATATGGGAACCATCCTTTTAGTGTTTCTGAACCAGCAGTGAGTCCAAAGTTCAGAATGAAGAGTTTTTTTGTAATGCAGGAAAGTCAAACATACTCACAAGCGGCAAGACACAACTTATATGGAGTATGGGTTACACAGGTAAGGCAGGTTAATATAGACTGGAGGAGAACATGTGATGGATAAACACAGCTAAAGGTAATCACAAGACATAATTGACTGAAACAAGCAATTTGATATTAACACAGATTAACCAATTAGCAAACTAATTACACCAACACAGACCAGACAAAAGAGAAACCCAAAAAGAAGTTTGGTCAGAGGCACGGTTCCTGTGCCCTTGACATTTAGGGCTCCATTTTAAAAATATATTCTTGGGCAATCTCTTTATTGGACATAGCAAATTTAATATAGGCTGTTGCCCAAGATGTGGTCATGGCCATTGCTGTTGGCTCATGAGTGGCTGGTGACTGGGATTTGGCATAAACTCCTTTACAGAAGTCCTCTGCACATCAACAGGTACAGCTAAGAAATTCTGATCTCAGATCCCCTTAAAATCACACCTGGTGAAAGAAACATGTTCTACTGACCTCAAATCCCACTCCTTACTCTGCTCATGCAGAGCTGTCTGTGTGATTCCTGCTGTGATCTGCACTTTTTCCCCCAGACCATTCTGTAGCTATTGCCAGTCTTTGATCAGGAAGCAATGGGATCACATGCAGATATGCCAAACTTTTATTAAAACTGATTACCTGTCAGAAATTTCCAGCAATGGGGCAAGATCTCAGCCCACATTTGATATGATTTATTTAGGTATGAAAGACAATGAAATGTCAGAGCATACAGGATTACATACACAACAGACCCATCAGCCACCAAAAATGACAACAGAACCAAATGTCAAGGGTATGAAACTCAAAATGAGTAAATATAAAAAAAAAAAATCAAATTTTAAACATTATGTAAAACAGTTGAAAAGTTGATTACTGGATGGAACCTGGATTTCTGTTGGACTGATAGCATTGCAGGATGGCCTCACTTATATTATTTTTTCCAATTGTTGAATATGGACGCCTGATCACTACTCATGCTGTACGTGTGTGTCCTACACTGTTAATACTGCCTGGGCTCTCAAAGGGGAGGAGTTCCCCACTGAGCTTTGGTACTCCCAGGGTTTTCTCCAGAAAACCCTGGGAGTACCAGAAAACCCTGGGAGTACCAAGTTTTCTTGCCACTGTAGCTTCGGCTTGCTCTTTGAGGGTTCAGGCTCATAACACTGTAAAGCTGCTTTGTGACAATGCACTGTTGTAAAAAATGCTCTATAAATACATTACTTAAACTTGAAATAAATTACTTAAATGCCCCAGTGAAAAAAAAAAAAAAAAAAAAAAAAATATATATATATATATATATATATATATATATATATATATATATATATATATATATATATATATATATATATATATCCCTCTTATTTCTGTCCCCTGGCTCTGAACTTTCTTACAACTGGATCTGAACTTTCATACAATGTCTCTTACTCAATTAATAAGGACATCTAGAGCATATTAAAGCAATTTGTGCAGGGTGCAATTAGGATCATAGCGGGGGTTGAGTCAACACTGTCAGCACTCTCTTTCCCTCTGTCTCTTGATTTCTGGTGGTAATACAGTGTCAATATTGACTCCAGAGTCACCATCCTCCTTCTGTACTGTCATCTGTTTGCTTAATAAACTGATGCACTGTCTCATGGACCCTGAAAAAGATGTTTTGTATATTTACCCATCACTTATCAGTGCTAGTCATTTCCACATTATTGAGAAGAAACCACTATTCCCTCCTTGTGTACTACAGGTAAACACACTGCATGAAATACAAGTAACATAAGTAATATTCACCCTGCATACGTTTTCTCTTATTTACCAGCTGGCTTTCAACTGTGGATGTGTTTACGAGTGGGTTCAGCAAGGCCAAGGATGAAACCCAGAGTAAGCAAAATCAGGGCTAGAAAACTTCACTTTAAACTTTGTATTTTGGAAATTTGGATTTTAGTATGCTAAACTACAGCAGATTAAGCTTACAACTCTGACTCAAGAAAATATATTAGATCTTGCATAATTGAACTTGCTGACATTTATGTAAACATAAAATTATCAATATTTTATTTTCTCAGTAGTAAGTATAAAAAGCTTTTAAAGTGACTTTGGTTTGATAAATATTTTACAGTTAATGCACTTATGCACATTTATCTAAGAAATTACAGTATATTATTTCACCAAATAGCCTACCTGTGTTCATATTGTACATGAAAGCGATATTAAATGACATTACTAATGACCACATCCAAACCATGACACAACATTACATGTCTTATGATTTCTAATTATATTTTTGAAACTACACTGATTAAAAATGAAATTTTCTCTAAAATGCAAACCTTTTTTAATGAGTCTAGTTTATTGATTTTTTTTCAGTGTCGAAGAACTTAAAACCAACTGTATCTAATGAAGGGAAAACATACATTAATTTATAAATAATGTGGGAGAGTTAGACATTTTTGTTGATTTATTGGTTTATTTATTGACTATTTTTGCATACTCAGCTAAATTTTTAACATTTTTCATCAAGTTAATGTTGTCACAACCCCAGCACTTGGTGAGAAATATTTGTGCAATGATTTTCCATGCTCAATAGTTAAACAATCAGCATTAAAGTGAAACGAATGAACGATAATGAATATGTTAGTTTGGTGGGTGGCATGCAATGCTGAAATATAGATGCTGGCAGTGCAAATGAATTTGCATAATTCAGTGCAATAAACTTTTCTTATTTTCACCTTCAGTCTCTCCATTTTTCTGTCTTTCTGTCTCTTTTACAGCTTATACACCTAAATCTGCGCTTCCTTCTAATTCTTATATATGACTTACCCTGCTGGGTTCGGCCCAGTGCCTTAGATGTTGTACTGAGACGCTTACTGCGACAATGCATGCTGACAGTCGCGGCTTCTTTAATAACGGCCTTTTATCTTCATTAGGATTTAATACTGCCATCTGCGCCAAACTCAAAGAAGTCATAAACACAGAATGAAAAAATTTCTTCCATCTTGAAGTGAATTTTCAGTAATCATCGCTTATTTCCTCCTGAAATCACTTCTTTAATGCTCCTCCAGCCTGCATGCTTTCATTATTTAAGATAATGGACGATGATCCTGCAGGCTACGTGCATTCAGATAAAATAAATTGATCCCACGATGAGCTTAAAGCTGTAAATATTTCATAATTTAGCAATGTTGACTTACAGTGGTGTCTGATTTAGCACTGATTTGAAGTTGTGTAACAGATAAATCACACTGATGTGCGTTTGGAAATCTATGACCTGCTTTTTTTCTCATTTTATTTTGTTATTACTCATGCTTACATCAAATACCAATTTTACAAATCTTAGTAATGATGGACATCCTTGGTACATAGTAATACAATGTAAAGAAGATATTCAAAAATATTCAGACGCCTGATTATGCTATTCCAAAAGCATGAAGATAAATAAGGACAAATCTAGACTCCCAGTTGTTTTCACTTTTCAAAGAGGAGTTTTTGTTGCTGAGAATTTGTGAACATGCTTCAAGCATTTGCATGTAAGTGCTGGAGAGGAAAACCAGGATCAATATAAATATGTCAATTTAAATGTATAATATAGTATAACAAACAAATTTACTAATGTGTAAAAACAATTTTAGGAGACAGCAATATATCGGCACCCTCTCCTGGTTGTATATGCCCAGCCCCCGAAACGTTCTCCCCTGGATGGGATTTGGAAACCCCTCCCAAACACTAGTAAAGCATTAAGTGGAAGAGAATGGATGGATGGGGCGGCACGGTGGCTTAGTGGTTAGCACGTTCGCCTCTCAGCGCTAGGGATTCCCGGTTTGAATCCCCATCTGGGTGGAGTTTCCATGTTCTCCCCATGTCTGCGTGGGTTTCCTCCGGGTTCTCCGGTTTCCTCCCACAGTCCAAAAACATGGAACAAGTTAATTGAATTCTCAAAATTGCCCCATATAAAGTGTGTCTGTGTAAGTGAGTGTGTGCCCAGCGATGGATTGGCGCCCTGTCCTGGGTCTATCTGCCCAGCGCCCGAAACGTTCTCCCCTAGATGGGCATGGGGAACCCCACCACGACCCTAATAGAGGATAAAGCGGGAGATGATGAATGAATGAATAATGGATGGATGGACTTTAAGGGGAGATAAAAGACAAAGACAAAGCTTCTTTTAAAATTAGTTTTAAAAAAATTCAAATACATTCATTTCAATATAGCAAAGAAATAAAAAAAGTGTTGTAACCTAAAGTATAGACCACTGTAATCTAATCTATTCCATTGAATCAATAAAAAATGCTCAAAATGCCGCAGATAGAATTTTGAAAAAACTAAAAAGTTGAATCATTTTAATGTAGTTTTATCAAACCTACTTTTTTCATTTCACATTGATGTTTCTTAATAATGTAATGGTTTCTAAAAGGCTAAAAGGCACTCAGTGATCTCACTGAGAATTATAACACAATATAGGAGTTATACTAATTATACAGAATAAAAGTAGTATTTTAATTAAGGAATAGCAATATTAGTCCATCCAGCAATAGTCCATCTGGCACTTGAGAAGAAAAGAGGTATATATTCTCAATTGCAATTGGTTTCTATCTTAAGCCAGGTCTAGATATACTTAAAAGGGGTTGGAACAATTCCAATAAGCCTTGCTTGTGATATGAAACAAAAAATGAACTGAATGTATTTTCTAATATTTTCAGATTAAGACAGACTACAAAAAAAGTTGTCTTACCTTAACTTCACTCTTCTGAAATTGGCTGCCTACATGACTTGTGGATATTTATATGCAGTGATTATGACAGATTAATTCAATCTAATCTAATAACAAGATAAAATATAATTTAGACGTGTTTCATATAATTATAACCAGGTTGCATTTATATTTTACTTGATATATAATTCAAGTGAAATCACAGTTTAATGGCTTGCTGCAACTATTGAATGTACACACAGAAGGATTTTAGTGGGTACTTAGATTAAGTAGTTCAGAATTTAACATGTTTATTTTTACCTTTTACTTATTGATTTTGCATAAGTTGGGATAGTTGTTTTACATGATTCTAAACAAAGATTTCCCCCCTTCCCAACTTTTTAGTTCTGCAAAAAAGGGTTTAAATGCAAAGTCTCTCAGACACAAGGCTGTAATGAGGTCCCACTGCATGGTTTCTATGGAAACGGTGACAAACCCGTCAAGTTTTAAACCCCTTCAGACTTCTCAAGAGGGGTGTAGGTGTTGTGAAACGTCAAACAAACACTTTCAACTGAATTCACCTCATTCAGCTTTATCTGTAGAAAGCAATAAACACAGAATTGTTTTCAATAAACACCCACGCTGAGTGCTTCAGGAAACTCCAGCAGGAAAGTTCAGGTTCTTTTCCCGTACAAGACTTCAATGCATTTATCAGTAATTAAGACGGCTCATTCCAGGAGCACAGCTCTCGTATATCAATTAAAATATTTAGGTTAGGAAAGATTCAATCAGTGTCTGACATGACATGAGTTCATTTTAAATTCAGTTTGACAATTTTATGTAAAATAATTAAACACTAAAAATAGTAAATAGAAAATTCTAAAATCATGAAATTTAAATTGTGTCCTAAACTATACTTACCTCACAGACAATTGGAAAAAGAAAAATCAATCAGCTCTGATCTTCATCCTGTTAATATATATTTACAACTAGCCATCTAGACCCCTTGGGCTTGTGATGACATAACAATGCAAATACTGTAAATGTTAATTTCTGTGTAATTTGTCACTTCTTGGTGTTTATTTGAAACTTAATTTAACTAATTTAGGAATTAATAAAACAACAAACAAAACAACTTCCACATCACATAAATTAAAATCTTTCCTGCACTTAATAGTGCTAAAAATATAGTGATATCTATCTAAAAAAGAAGGATGTTAAAAAAAAATAAAGAAATTGATATTTTTATGGAACAGAGCCAGCAAACTTATCTGAGGAAGCAAAGATGCAAACTATATTAAGACTCCTATAGCCAATAAGAAGCTAGAACCAATCAAAGACAATTAAAACATGAATTCAGTGACATGGCTTAATAGAACCTGACTTAAAACTTGTGTGAACACAAAATGAGAATCCTAGACAGCAGGACAAAGCAGTTTGTAACCTCGAGCACTAGATCCGAAAAGTCTTCATCAGATCTCACAGCTAAGCATGCTGGTGTCAGTATTATTCTGCTGGAACATTTTTACCTCACACATATATCCTTCCATATTCTCATTTCCTAGATTTATTGTCTCTATATTTTGTGATCATACATGTCAGTTTTGAGTCAATTTTATTATTAATATTAATAATCTGTTTCAAAGCCCTTCAGTTTTAAGTATGTGTGAATTGTGGGAGAAAAAAAAGATGAATAGTGAAGAAAAATGTTTTCTACTTTAATTATGTGCTTTTTTTGTAGTGTTTTTATGTACATAAAGCAGTATTGTTTAACATTTATCAAAGATAATGTATTTAACCTGGATTATCATAAACCGATAAAAAGTTTTTTTTTTTTTTTTTATAGAGCCAATAATTTTTTTCCCAACTACAATAAATTACGCAGGCAGCTGCTGGAGCACTAAGAGCTTTACACTCAGGAAAGCGCTTAATACTGGTGTGTGATTGGTTCATACACTTATTAAAATAGTGTAGGACAAGAATTAATGATCATTTTTAATAGCTAATTAATCTGTAGATTTTTCCACAGTCTTTATTAAATTACCGCTTCAGAAATTACTGATTGATTTATGCTAAAGTTTGTTGTAGAGCAACAAGACATTTAATGAACCTAAATTTATCTACAACTTTTAAATAATATAAAACATTGCCATTTTACTAACTTTGTGCCACATAACACACAAACACCAGTTTTTTCTCCACTAAAGATTTCAAATCCTTACTATTGATCTGTTCATCTCTAGGCAGTTACAACGCACCTCATGTTTAGTGTGCTTAAATTGTCTGAGCTAGATAAGAACAATGCACATGCTCTAAATTATGTGGGTCAAAGTGTGATATTTGTAGGTATTTATATAAGCTCTCACTTATCATGCAATGAAACTTAATTAATACCAGGCTTGTAGCTGACATTTATTCATTTAATACAAGAAATGATTGCTTTAGAAAGAATTTGCAGACTGTAAGATCCCAAATGAATTAGGACCCAGACTAATTAATGTGTAATTAGTCTAATTCTATACACACATGGAAAAATCTAGTTACTTATAGATCACTGCATTTCAATTTATAATTAACGTTCATACAGTGATAAGTTTAAGACCTGCACAGGTGTGATATATATTTTTGGCCAATCAAGTTTTGAAGTCTAATTCATTTAGTTATTTTTATTGAATTATCATGCCATAAAGATTGTGTGCTGTAGGATTGTAAAAACGGATAATTAACTCATTCATTTCATTATTTACTTCATAGTGGTTTATCCGGATCAGGGACACAGTGGGTGTTGAAACAATAACAGCAATACAATAACAATAAACTAAAAAAGCAAAAAAGACAGTGACAGTCCATTGCAGGGCAGAAACACAGATGAACAGATGTATGCACTTATTCTCACCAAGGACATAATCTAGTACCTTAAGTTCATCTCCTAGCATGATTTTAGGACTGTGGAAGAATGCCTGAGGTCCAAGTTGAAACCCATTCAGAAACAAGAAAAAAAAAAGCCTTACCGTAAGGACCTTGTCAATTCTGCTGCCAACCCAGGACTTTCTTCTGTTGCATTGGGAGTGTTAACAACCGTGCTATCATTTCACCCAGGGTGAGGTACTGAAGTTGACATCTAGATTTCAGCATCACCACAATGGATTAAGCCTTACCAAAGAACCAATGCCAAACACATGCACATCCATAGCAAGTAATCTCTACACTATACTCTCTCCATCACAAATAAAATACTTCCAAATCAATCACAAATCAACGACAAGTTCCCTATCTCTGTCTAGATTATTTTACAAAGTCTGTAAACATTGAGCATACACATTACAAAACAACTTCAATTTAAATAGCACAATAATGTCAGGCTCATAAAAAAACACAATGAGAAGTGATCAATCATGGGGTTTTGTGTATTTTGGGGTTTATTGCTTGTCTATTTTTATCTGGATAAACAGGAAGTCTGAGGGCCATCTGTCAGCTTGTGAATCATGTGCTCTGACAGTCTGTTCCACCAAAATACTGTCAGCCATCTCATTCACTAAGATCTTGAGCACATTGGGCCTTTCACACAACGACATCTTGTTCTTCCAGCTCTCATGTAATGTGATAAAATTATCAATGCTGAAATATCTCTAAATGGATTTTGCAGGAGCTGTGACCTGATATTTAAACACTGCCTTATTTAGAAGGAAATCTTAAAGTTTAGTAAATATACATGAAGGTGATCTGTTTTTAAAACCAAATGTCAAACTAAGATAGGAATATTTTCATCAGATCTGATTCATTAGAATATGATGCTAACTGAGGCTGCAAATGACTGAAAATAATAAAATATATGCTGCATAATAAAGTTGTTCAGTATAACAATTATAACAAAAAAGTATATGTCACCATTCCAAATCAAGTATAGTGCTTTCCACAAATCCCAATTAAATAAAAATGTTTTTTTTTTCTGTAATTTAAATTGCAAGCAACCCTTTAAATTGCAAGCAACAAAAGCAACCTGACTTACCACTGGTGAAAGGACTGTGGTCATGATTAAGATTCCATAGGATTTTAAAGTGATGTATGATCAACCAATAGGACTGCCTAATAGAGTGGGTCTGACAGAAGACATGTGACGCTGATAGGGAAAAGCGGGGCCAACAACAATGGGTGTTTATTAGATGTAATTAATGCACCTGCGATGTGCAAGGCATGAGGACTCATAAAACCTTTCAAAAGTAAACTTTGAAGGCTATATGAAGCAAGCCTCGATACATGCTTATCATACAACTTCCTGGATTTCTCGACACAGGTTTCAAAGCCCAAAACCTCTGTATCAATCACCGTGCGACCTTTAGCTGAAACATCTCATGCCGTTAGTGGAGGGACAATGAAGCATTCAGGAATGTAATGGGATGGCAGATGAACCAGCAACCAGGAGAATGTTGATGCTAATTAAATACATATTGTTAATAAGGTTAATAAGTTCCTGAGTTTGTAAAACCTGTCCTCGGCCCTCCATGTTTCGGCGGCACGAGATGTTTCAGCTTTTAAAGGTTGCATTGGATCATCAGCAGAGCCATTGCCAGGAGTGTTAATTACCTCTAATCAATGTCCATTGCCGTTGGCTATACCTTTCCCCTTAGTGTCACTACTCTCATGCCTCAATGAGCCTTAAAAATTAAATAATAAAAAAACAAAGCATGTGAAATAAAGACTGTAACAAGTTTTTCTTTCTAAATCTTGTATTCATAATGTAATATAGCTTAAACTTATACCTCTGTTTGTTTATAGTTCATTGTCAATTCATTAATTTAACCTTAATTTTATCTACCATGCGATTTTTGTTTCATATTTTAACATACAGCTCATGATTTCCTTATTATATTTTAATAATAAAAAAAATTGAACACTACTGAATAGAAAATTTGCTCTATGAAAAAATTCTGAATAAGCAATGATGGCAAAGAATGGGGCAGGTTATGAGTTAGTGTGTAGTCTTGATACAGTTAGGAACGAAAAAGGAGACAGCTTTGTTGTGAGTAGACAGGGAGTGCACATGGGGCAGTACCCTGAAATATTTTAGATAATGGAGGCACTCTGTCTTGGTGCAAAGCAGAATGCTGAATTAAATGGCTTAAAGGTGTTTTTAGAGATGAATGCCGCTGTTTCAAGTCAAGAAAAGAGGCTAGCCATTAAAGATGTCAGGCAAAGAGTCAGTAAACAAAAATATGGTCTCTCTTTACTCCGCTGAAAAAGGAATAATGTGAATAGGAAATTTGCATTGATGTACCAATTATTAAAAAAATAATTACTCATGTTGTTTCAGTTTGAAAACAGTCCAAAAACATGGATTTACATTAAATTGGCTGCTCTAAACTACCCATATTTGATTTGCCCACATATAGTGTTTGAATTGGCACCCTGCTCTAGGTGTATCTGCCCAGAGCCCAAAATTTCCTTCTAGATGGGCATAAGGAACTACCCTAGTCCTGAGTATAGGATAAAGTGGAAGATAATAAGATGAGATTAATTGGTATCTCTCATATTTCCCACAACATAATCTTTGCAAGATTGCAGAAAACAAAACTGCAAGTCAAAATACTGACTTATTACTTGTTTAAATAAAAAGTTGAAATTTGAAGATAAAACATGATCTTTTTTTTTAAAAACATGTCATTATTTTAAGATAAGACGTTGAGGATTTGACTCATTAAATAAGAATTTTGCAATATTAACAATATTAATGTCACTTTAAGTTACATGCTGTATTATTCTGTTTTTCCATTCATGCTTTTCCATTTCTAAATAATCTGCCCTTTGTTACCACTACTAGGCTCCCTTGTGCTATTATTGCTTTGAGTACCAGGATACAGCACCCTTCTGACACAGTACCTAATAATTTTAGTTGAATGGCGCATATCGTATCAAAAACGGAATGTCATGCTGTATGATGCAATGTCAAAGACATGACAGTGGTTGTTTATTTTTAAGCAATATTAGTCACTTTGTAGAATTAAAGATGCTAACTTTATTACAGAATGTGTCTCAGATGATCGACAACGTTTTGGTAAACTCGAGCATTGCATGGATTTCATTTTTATTTTTGAACTACTGCTTTGAGCTTCTAACGAGCCTTTGATAGAGTCATGTTTCTCAATTTGGTTTCTTCAAACCTGTTTTGGGACTCAAAATTAGCACATTAGCATAATTTTTGATTCGAAGCATCGTAAGTAAAAATAATGAGTGTATTAGGATATTTTAGCAAAGCACTAGTAAGAGATGGATAAGAATTATTAATGTATGAATGACAGTAAATATTGTGCATGTGCCACGCATTTCAGTTTATGTGTTTGTGGTAATTATTAATGATGACTGTGGTGTTGTATTTTTCCTCGTTTTGGCGTGTTTATGTTACGCACGTCAACTGTAATTAATGGAGTCTAATAAAGAAAAGCAGATCTCTCTGACAGGCAGAAGTGGAACGCTCAAGTGTGTGCTCTATTAAAACATATTGCAGTGCTGTGCCAGAGAAGAGCAGCCATTCATCATAATAGCGCTAAAGTAGCTACAGAAAACACAGCTTACCCATCAATCCATTGGGAGTAGCTAACACTACAACTTAATCCCAATTTAGATGCATAAGAAGATAATACCTAAACACAATCTGTCTGATACAGAAAGGTTTAATCTGTCAGTTTAGGTAAGGAAATATTAGCATTACATTATCTACTTTTAGAACTGTCAGTTCTTATAATTTATATATAGAATTAAGAAATATATAATCCCCTCTGATTAAACTATAAAAACAAAGACCAATTCTTTTAGTTGTGACTGAACACTGAAGACATTTGTATTTAAGTTCTAGAGTTGAGTTTAAGCGGTGGTATTTAAAATTTATGTTCAAGTTCATCTTTATATAATGCCTTTTACAATAGTACATTGTCACAAAGCAACTTTACAGTATTCCAAGCCTGAACCCCTAAAGAGCAAGTTAAGGGATAATATTAGGTTGCATATCAATAGCTTCCAATAACTTATTCAGCTTAAAATTCACTAACAATTCCAAATTGTTGGTGTCTAGTTTGTTATGCTCTTCCTGACTTTGGCAGTGGCCAGTGTTAGTTTTGTTTGGAGGATTTCTCCCTTAAGTCCACTTTTCAGAAGGTGAAATGTTTCTCAACGATCTGGTGATGAATTTATAGAGTCATAAACTTTTTACTTTTCCCTCCCTGATGAAGTCTGTTGAAAAAGGAATATGTTTTACTCTTGCTGTATGCTAAAATTTCTCATGAATAATATAGATGCGGCGGCACGGTGGCTTAGTTGTTAGCACGTTCGCTTCTCAGCACTAGGGATTCCCGGTTCGAATCCCCAATTGGGTGGAGTTTCCATGTTCTCCACGTGTCTGCGTGGGTTTCCTCCGGGTTCTCCGGTTTCCTCCCACGGTCCAAAAACATGGATCAAGTCAATTGAGTTCTCCAAATTGCCCCATATAGAGTGTGGATGCGTGCGTGTCTGTGGGAGTGAGTGTGTGCCCAGCGATAGATTGGCGTCCTGTCCTGGGTGTATCTGCCCAGCGCCCAAAACTTTCTCTCCTGGATGGACTGGAATGCTGCGACCCTAATATAGGATAAAGCGGAGGATAATGAATGAATAAATAATATAGATTAATTACTTTTTTTTTAGAAATGGGACAATTAATTCTGCTAAAATGAAAGTCAAGTTCCAGAAGCAGCTATAAAAGCCAAGTAATGACTACCACCACCATGTTTTACAGATGAACTTATATTTTCCTTCAAATTTAAGCTTTTTGACCTGCTAGAACTTATTGGTTTGAGCATCATATGGAATTGAACTGGAACAATTCGCACTCGGGATTCTAGCACAACATTTGCACAACTTGGGCTCTGATGAATGTCATGTTGGTGAGTCTTAGGAATGGAACTAGGCAGACAAAAGGTCTATATACACTCAAATAAAGGAATAGAGTTGAAAAGAGAATTGAGATGCTGAAAGAGAAACCAGCACAAAGGACATACTGATAACATTCATGAAAGGCCTTGGGCATAAATGGAGAAAGTAATGAAAGGGTGGAAAGGTCTCTTAAACTTCCTGTAAAGGAGCTTTGCTTTACTCAACCTTATTGTAAATTAATTAACTAATCAGTGTTTTTTATAATTTTCTTTAGTTTATAGTTTAAGCTTTGTTTTTTTCACAGTTTCAATGATTCTTTACATGTCCAAGCATTATATTTCTCACCACATCTTTATTTTTGCTTTTATTCTATCATACATTTTGTCATTTTATTTTTTTGTCTCATGTTTACTATATAATGATCACTCTTCTTGGTTGATCTTTTATTCGTTGGTGTAGTGGTTAGCATGTCTACCTTTCAACGCTGGGGATCCAGTTTTAGTCCCTATATTTTATCAGGTTGCCAAATGCTTTTATTAATTTGTGAATTTAATTTCCACAAATCATCTCAACTACTCCTCAGTATTATCTCTGTATGTTTGGGAGAATCAGCAGTGCTTCACAGAGGTTGATGCCAACATTTCCCCTCACCAAGATCTTGTTATTGCCTGAAAAGAAAGTGCTTAAACCCTTGATTAAACCCTGAGAGACTACAGGAAAGCCTGGCTTGTTTTTTGACAATAAACAATTTTTCTCTGCTTACATTATCCATGTGATCCTATTGTACCCATTCTGTTTCTGCCATATCATTATAACACTCCACTGAGGCCACTCAGTTGCTTCTTCAATTTCTTGTTATATCTATACTGGACAAGGTTCAGCCTGGCAGGGCAATTTAACCTCTTCAAGTGATCCAGAATACTGTAGAATATTTGGTCTTTAACATAATAAACTTTTCCTGTGCCACTGTTCTGCCTTCACTGCACTGGCTTCTTGCATTTAAATCAAAGCACAAATGTTTGCATACAGTAAAAAATGGACCAGCCCAACCTACCTGAAGGCACTTATCAAATCCTGCTCTATGCTCTGGTTATTATGAACTGCTTGACTGGAACCTGGTACATAGATAACAGGTTTTAAGGCTTTTCTCTGCCCTGGCATTGAAATGGCAGAATTAATTTCTAGTAGAAGTCCGAATTCTTTAATAGAAAATGGATAGATATGTTTTTTTTTATTATTTATCCATTCATTTTTATAATAATCAACAGTGACTCGAGTGTTTAGTTGACAAAGACTATAACTTGAATTTGAAACAATGTGCAAATTCCATATTAAATATAAAAAATATCCATGACAGTATCTCAGCCAAAAAATCATGGCAGTGAATCTTAGCAAGAAAATAAAAAAGCAATGCAAAAAAAGGCTTAAACTTTCATTCATTCATTATCTCCCGCTTATCCTCTATTAGGGTCGCGGTGGGATTCCCCATGCCCATCTAGGGGAGAACGTCTCGGGCGCTGGGCAGATAGACCCAGGACAGGGCGCCAATCCATCGCTGGGCACACACTCACTCACACAGACACACTCTATAGGGGGCAATTTTTGAGAATTCAAATAACTTGTTCCATGTTTTTGGACTGTGGGAGGAAACCGGAGAACCCGGAGGAAACCAACGCAGACACGGGGAGAACATGGAAACTCCACCCAGATGGGGATTCAAACCGGGAATCCCTAGTGCTGAGAGGCGAACGTGCTAACCACTAAGCCACCGTGCCGCCTAGGCTTAAACTTAAATCACCCAAAAATTATTTCACTTATTAATGCTATTTACATTTGGATATAAAGCTTTTAAATGAATTTCAATGAGGTAAATTTGGAGATTTTGCGGAAAACTTTATCTGAAACAACACCAGTCGATTTAGTAAAGGAGTGGTATAAGCTGACCTGAAGATTTAGCAATACTGATATTTTGCCAGTATAAATTTTACTCTATGGTAATTAAGTTAAGACAATAATAATACTTAAATGTGTGGATGTTTTTTTTTTTTAACTATTTAACACATTATAACAACATGGCTTCAAGAATATAGCAAGTAAAAGTGCAGAAAATAAAATATTGCTGCTTTGTGACAATGTACTGTTTTAAAAAGCGCTATATAAATAAATAACTTGAACTTAACTTAATAATAAAAAAGTCTTTGTTTTTGTGTTATTTTTTAACTTTTTACTTTAAAATGACATCTGGGGTAAAGGTACTTGATGTTTTGTCAAATTATTCTAAAATATTTTACATGGCAACACATTTTTTCATAAACCCATTACAATGATTTATATAAAATTCTAAAAATACAGTCTTTTTTTAGTTTTAGATGGTTTGCTTAGTCATCACCAAAAATTAGCCAACTTGACCCCTAGAAATGTATCAATATAAATTTGTTTCATTGGATTGATTAAATTCAGTTCACATGAGCCAGGTAAGGTTAAATTACCAGGAGTTAAAAACAATTATCTATTTTGCACTAAGGTTAATCAACCTGATGTCTGCTATACAATATTTTGACTGCGACTTTGTACAAGTAATTTTTTTTCAGTTGATATGAATGCTGCATGATTCATTATCTTCCTTCTTTAATTACCATGCTGACTTCAATTTGATAATTCTATTATAATGCTTTTTTTTAATAAAACTTTGAAACAATGAGCCTTTGCTTTGCAAATATTTATTCGCATTACATCAACATATATTTCTCTGCCATTGTTACGGGGCAATCGTGGGATTGTGGTTAAGTAACCAGCATTGTGAACTGAAAGTCCTGGTTTGAATCCCAGTTACACCAGACATCTAACACTGATTACTCCCTAGGCACTGTAAAACAGGCTGACCCCCACTCTAGGCACATGTGCTCACTTCACTCAGTGTGTGTATATGTGTCTGTTTCACTGCACGGATAGATTAATTGTGTATGAGAAATTCTTCTGTGTGTAAGCACTGTAGGCAAGATATATCATTTTATTTTTCACACCTTCACCAAACTGATTCTGCTTACAAACATCAGGTGTACATTTATGTGTGACATATGTATTTGACATATGAATATGAATATGACATATGTATTTATTGTAAAGTTGCTCTACTTTTAAAGAGCCCCCACAGTTATTCAGTTTCAACGGAACTAATTAAACTTCCAATAAATCTCGGTAAATACTTATAATGCACAGTTTTACTGTGTAATTTATGCATATTCTTATAAGTTTATGTATTTTATACTACTCTCTAAAGCCTGAATTTTTTAGAAATCTGCCATTATGTAAATTCTGAATTGTTTTCATTTTCATTTCTTACAGCATTTCCATTGTTCTGCATCCATAGGGAAAAAAAAATTGGGTTCATTGTTTCTAAATGAAGGCCCACAATGTCCTTATGTAGCAGACACCGTTATTACTCACATCAAGCTATGACATGGATGCCTGGTTACTGCACCCCTGACATTATTATTAACTCCAGCACAGATTGCCTTTACCAAATTGTAGTTACCCAGAGTGCACTTGGTGAGCTGGCTGACCAGCAATCAGGGCATCTTTTGCTGTAGTGACGCACAGTTCATCAGTCTGAAGTACTGAAATGATTGCCAATGTTCTATCCATGCCGAGATTGAACTCTTTCTCTCTCTCTCTTTCAAGGGAAAATAGGGAACAAACGGCACACAGAACCTCCGACAAGGCGTTGCAAGACTTGTAACCACATAAAAAGACTATGATGAGGCCAAGCTCAATCCATATACTATAGATTCAGCATATATGGATTAGCTAAAATCATTATACAGACACAAAAAGTAACTGAAAACTGTTGAAAACAGAACTTTATTTTTGAGTGGCATCAAGTCTAATTTCATATACAGACAAGATCATTGTTGCAAAGTTCTGTTAAAAGAATAAAAAATTCTTAACTGTACTGTTTTTCCCCCAAAAAAATAAAGCAGTGAAAGCAGTGCATTATAAGCTATATTTGCTAAACTGTGTAAATTGCTGAATTATATAAAATATAAATAATAAAACATTTGAATCCTTTGGTTGCAAACATTGCTTACAAACGTTTGTAGTGCACTGATCCACGAATATTAGAACCAAGACCAACCAGTGACTTTATGTATCGACAATTGCACATTGTACAGCTGACATGGTACCGGAAATGGTGTTGCATTGACATCGAAAATGAATACGCCTGGCTTTGGATAAGAGAAAAGTGTCAGATGTGCCTACACCTGCACCCTCATAACATGAAAAATGTGGAGTAATGACCATTTTATATTAAATAGACTCTTTTTTTGACTAAAAAGATTATTCTGGCACTCACTGAAAGGTAGGATTTGATAGATTGCCTGAATCACTTTAATTATAATGAAAGCATTTAAATGGAAGGTAGAATATGATGTAAGTACCTTTAATTATTTGAATATATAAAAAAAAAATGTCTGCAGAATGTTTAATTGGCTCTGTGATAAAGACACAGTAAAGTGACAGTTACAAGTCTAAAAGAATAAAAATAAGTAAATAAAGCACTACAATTAAAGGTAATGAAATGTCACTATAATATTAGACCTATGTTTTTAAAGTATGACATGTCTTTTTACTATTAGCACTAATGTAGCTTAGTAATTGGTTGCAGGTGTTGTTAAATTAAATCAAATTCAGCAAGTGTGATGTTATCTAAGGATTTGATATGAGGTCCAATGGCTTAGTGGTTAGCATGTCCACCTCTCTGTACTGAGAATCCAGGTTTAAATGTTCTCCATAGTATAGGATTAAGCAGAATATGTATGTACATATGAATCCATTCAGATTTAAAATAATGATTTGGTATATATTGAAATGCATGTATAAAATAGACATGTGCAAAAATGTGGACAATCATTTTCTAGGTAAGAATAACTTAACTTTGATTTAATTAAAATAATTTATTTATTGCACCTTAGCAAATGTTATAAGTAAAGGTTCTTTTACAGGTTGTATTAACATTTATATAACACCAAAGAACACCCATGTTGGCACAGGAAGGTCACAATGTCTCCGCACAGAAGGACCTGTGTTCTCTCAACCTGAAAATTTAACCTGAAAACATGCTGTAATGTGGAAGCGCTATCTTTTGCATAGAAAGAAAATCTACACTACAGGAATGTAACTAAATTCTGCAAATTGAAGAGGACTGGATTTATGTCATTCTGCACGAGCTTTAAATTGCTAATTATTTTTTTTTCTACCAAATATCTCACTTGGAGATCTGTGTCAAGATGCCATCCAAACAAAAACATTCGGGATTTTTAAAATAAATAGATTAAATAAATTAAATAAATTATAACAAACGTGACAGTTCCAAAAGTTAAATGTCAGTTCAGCATAAAACTGCTTTAAACACAAAACTGATCTTTTCAGTCTTAAAAGGTGTGTGCCTATATTACAGCCATATAAGTCATTAATCGTTAAATTATTTTATCAAAAATGTAGTTTATCAGGAAATAGTATGTTAAATCACCTGTTGAATTAACATTTTTTGGTAAAAAAAATCATTTGAGGCTTTGTGCTTTTGTTTGTTGTAAACATGTCCATGTGGGTTTCCACAGAGTGGTCTAATTCACTCCCACATAAGCCAGCAGGTGGTTTGGGTTTTGGTTCCAGTTGATTTGGCTACTGTTAAGTAACATTAGAGTAGAGTTGCAGGTTTTAGCATCATCATAATAAAATAAAAAACAGTTTGATATTAGTAATAATATTATATAATATATTAACCAATACATGATGATGATGATAATTATTAATATTATTATTATTTAAATGACATTATGTAATAAAATATTCTATATTATTACATAATGTTAAATAAAATTATTTTACAATTTATATTACAGTTATATTGTGATAATTTTTTACTTTGAGGTTTAAGCGACACCGTATTATTTTTTGCTATATTTATGTATATATGTATATTTCAACATCAAGTTTAAAACCTATGAAATTAATAGTTCAAAAAGATAAAATGAAAATCTATCCTCTGTGATGAGTATGCTATTTTTAAAATTCTTGTATGCTTTGTGTGTGTATGTGTGAATGTGAACAGGTGCTCTGGGCTGATTGAGTCATTGCTCACCCTGTGTATTCCTCCAGTGATTATGCCTCCTCCTTTACCCACAACCTGGTGGCCTGGCCTTGGACACATACACACACACACACACACACACACACACACACACACACACACACTAAATATAATGCATACACATACCTCTATGTCCACCTTCCACACAACAATATATATCCAGCTCTGTCTACAGACACTTCACTCATCAATACACACCATGTTTACTTACCCCACCAAACACACCTCCCAACAATTTCTCCACTAGTGTGACCAAACATCTCCACAGAATGTCAGTAAAGGGACAGTTGCAGACTAACAGGTCTCTAACCTTGCAAGACACAAGCTACAGTGAAGACCTCTGAGCTTTTTTATCTTCAATATGGATCAAAGTGATGATTCACTAAATTTTAATGACTTCATTCATCCAANATACACACCATGTTTACTTACCCCACCAAACACACCTCCCAACAATTTCTCCACTAGTGTGACCAAACATCTCCACAGAATGTCAGTAAAGGGACAGTTGCAGACTAACAGGTCTCTAACCTTGCAAGACACAAGCTACAGTGAAGACCTCTGAGCTTTTTTATCTTCAATATGGATCAAAGTGATGATTCACTAAATTTTAATGACTTCATTCATCCAATTAACTATTGTCAAACATTAGACTAAATACTTAAACTATAAGGACCACTCAAGATGAAAGGTCTTGAGCTGAACCTTGGTCCTCACAATGTTTATTCTGGAAAAAAAGCAAAACAAATATCAGGAATTTTGTCCTTTCTATATAAGGGATAAGGGTTTAGAAAATTGTATTTATAAAATGTGCTATCTAAAAATATAAACTTAAACATTTTAAAGTAAAGAATGTTAACTGGACACTAGATAACATTATTTATCTAATTACTTTAAATTGGCTACTTGTAGGTGCCCATATTTAGTTCAAGGCACTTAATCTGGTCTACAGGAATCTTACCTAAGAGGTGAATTTATTCAACACTGAGTGAAAGAACCTGACGGACTACAGGTGTATAATCAAATAATGACATCAGGTAAATTAACAAAAGGAGTTAATATAGACAACGATGAAAATGAAAACAGAGTGGAATGTGCTCCTAACAATATCTCTTGCTCACCCTATTACATTTACCCTACCAACTCTCAGTACCTACCTGCTATAAAACGTTTACACTTTCATTTTATTCATCCACTTATTAATATCAGTTATCTAGTCGAGCATAAGACCATTGCAGCCTTGGAATTTTGCTTGGATCGGTGTGCATTTAGTAAAAAGAAAAAGAAATAAAACAAGTCATGTGTTAGATATTTTAAACAAAGAGCAACAATAAAATCTGATATACACACATTTGGCATCTGGAAGACACACCAACCCTTATGACACTTTTTCTGTCTCTCCCTCTTAGACACACACACACACACACACACACACACACACACACACTATAGGATGTCCATCACTTCATTTCTCTACAGGAGGTTCTGGGTGGAAAATGTCAGGCATATGACCCTTACACACTCTCACTGCTATCCTCAAGAAAATCTAATAAAAGGAACAGAGACCAGTGGCACCATGTGTCTCTGAAAATACTGTCTCTGTCAGTCTGTATCTTCATCTTTGTCTCTCTCCCTTTCAACACACACACACACACACACACACACACACACACACACACACACACACACACTACAAATCATATTGAATGGGGAAAAATCCTTAAAGAGATTTGTAAATGCAGATATCTTTTATTTTATTGTGTTTTTGGTAAATCTAATTAATCCTGGATTAAGGAAAAGATTAAACTGATTGGAAAAGAAAAACAACAAATGTTAATTTCACTCAGCAAACTAGCACATAACACATGAAATGAAATCTAAATCAATGCATATATGCAAAAATATATATACATATTTTTTTTATTTATTTTTGAGACACCTATCTTGTGGCAGATCGAAAGAAACCTATTATACTGTTAAAAAAAAGGTGGGTTTTCAGGAATTATGAATTTGAGAACTGTCAAGGAAAATTATCCAAATGATTGTTGTATAAAATAATTATTCCATGAACAAAGAAAACACATTTTCATATGTTTAGTTGTCACTACTACATACAGCACCAGAGCTGTATGACACAAAGTTCAGAAACATATATAGGTCTTCATTTCTTTTGTCCTGGTGCAACAGTAAACAAGCAACAATACTTGGAGCAAATTGAATGTTTTAAGCATTCTCATCTATTATGACCTCTTTTATAAGACACTTAAAATTACTATGTTATTGAATGGGATGTCCAAGAAGCTCAGAGAGCTGTAACAGTGGGATATAAATACCATATTTGCCATTGCCATTGCTACATTATCAAGACAGTGAACTAAAATAGAGCATTCAAAATCTTACAGTAGAAGCATGGTCTGTTGAAGATTGAAATCAATTATATATACATCCTGTGAGGAGAAAAGGGCCGACAGCAATCTTCATATGGGGCGTGAGAATTTAATCAGAAATGAAATATAGATGCCGTGTGCAACTGAGCTTGTTTACAGGTTTTCAAGCAGCGGCTCTTCATCTTTATTAGCATTTTTCCTCTATTTGGATTCATTTAAATTTGAAGCATAAAAAATAAAATGAATTGGATTTGATGCCATTTTCAGAAGCAGAGCGTCCTTAAAACATTTTTTGTAAATATTAATTTTATCAAATTTTTGGACCCTGTACAGCCTTTATCAATGAAGAAAGTATTGTAATATACTAACAACATGCACTAGCCAAAAACTTAATTATAAAAAGAAGTCCATGTACACATCTGCAGTAATTTCAGCTGATGCATGCAGTGCAGCTTTGGGTAATGTTCACATACGGTTTATGGGAATCTTCATATTTCTTCTGCCTTTATTGGTCCAAATTTTTAGCAGGAACCAAAATACGTTACAATTGGGTTACATTGGGTTAAAACAGCAACCTCAAACTAACTTCACAACACAGCTATTCCCATATGGCAAAATGTTGTGTTTCAAAATAAACCACCTATATTAGATTTTTACTGTAATAAAAGTAATACAAAGGGATTCATACAGACAAAGAGGATGATCGGTGCAAACAGGGGCCAAAAAGGTTTGCTCTGACAGATTATTGTCACATAGAATTCATTCATTCATTATCACCCGCTTTATCCTCTATTAGGGTCGCGGTGGGGTTCCCCATGCCCATCCAGGGGAGAACGTCTTGGGCGCTGGGCAGATAGACCCAGGACAGGGCGCCAATCCATCGCTGGGCATACACTCACTCACACAGACACACTCTATATGGGGCAATTTTGAGAATTCAATTAACTTGATCCATGTTTTTGGACTGTGGGAGGAAACCGGAGAACCCGGAGGAAACCCACGCAGACACGGGGAGAACATGGAAACTCCACCCAGATGGGGATTCGAACCTGGAATCCCTAGTGCTGATAGGCGAACGTGCTAACCAATAAGCCACCGTGCCGCCGTCACATAGAATTATGTTGTAAATCTAGTTCACTGTTGCTAGATTTATGTCATAACTTAGTGTTTGTTTAATTTGGGTATCACCGCAAAAAACATTTTTGCCAAATATTTGCTTCCTTGAAAGCTTTTTGTGATTTTGTTTCACCCACTGATATCAGAAATATTGTTTTTAATTGTCTGTATCATTAAAAATATTTTGTTTTACTGGTTCCAGTGCATTTGAATCTTAATTGAGCTAAAATTGAGTTTTGCTGCTGAGCTTGTGGAAAAAGTAAAAATTGGTTTTTGACAAGATTGGGACTGTTTATTATTAATTAATGTCTTTCTGTACATTGTTAATTGGCTGCGCGGTGCAAAGCAGACCTCTGTTCAATTAACAGATCGAGAAAAAATATTTAGCAGCAGTAAGGATCCTCGCTCTGGCAACTGTGATGGATGATGAGATTTTGAGGAGTTTGGCATGACCAAGTCTTGAACAGATCTGATTGACAGTCCACTGTGATTAAAGGATTTGATCTAGCTCCTGTTTGAAAAGTCCACAAACTCTTGTAAGGATTTGTTAAATCCTGTATAACCGCAATTTTATTTAGAATATTCCAGTATCCGGCGGCACGGTGGCTTAGTGGTTAGCACGTTCGCCTCTCAGCGCTAGGGATTCCCGGTTCGAATCCCCATCTGGGTGGAGTTTCCATGTTCTCCCCGTGTCTGCGTGGGTTTCCTCCGGGTTCTCCGGTTTCCTCCCACAGTCCAAAAACATGGATCAAGTTAATTGAATTCTCCAAAATTGCCCCATATAGAGTGTGTCTGTGTGAGTGAGTGTGTGCCCAGCGATGGATTGGCGCCCTGTCCTGGGTCTGTCTGCCCAGCGCCCGAGACGTTCTCCCCTGGATGGGCATGGGGAACCCCACCGCGACCCTAATAGAGGATAAGCGGGAGATAATGAATGAATGAATGATATTTCAGTATCCTTCCACAGTCCCCATGCATGTATCTCAGATGAGTTGAAATTACAGCGGGATAAATTTGTGGCCTGGTGACATGAAATTTCCTTGCCCTTGCAACCTCTAAATTGGCATAGTCCTAAGTCCACAGTACTTTATGACTGGACATTAATATCATTAACCAATGATGGACCAAACTTTGTGGTTTTATTAAATTTAGAGATACATGCACAACATCACATCTCTAAGCAGAGCTAAAAAAGATATTTACAACATTTACAGAAATGGTCTGCATGAATGCAGACTATGATCCACAAAACTGTAATTGGTAGACATAGTCAATTATTTAATGAAAGCTATAGCATTAGAATGTATTGATTAAGATAGTTGATCAAATCAATGCTAAGGTAATAAAACTGGCAGTGCTACAGCTCCAAAATTTCCAAACTAAAACAGACTAGATGTAAACTAAGACTTTCTTTGTTTTGTCTTAATTTTTTTATATTTTTAATTCCCGTCAAAAGTTTAAACTTTTGAATCTTTGTCCTGTCAAGCTTTTGTAATACAGCATGAGCAATTTAAGAGGATGTTTTGGTGAAAATAAATCTGTGATAAGTAGAGACATCAAAAGGAGGTGTATTAATTCAGAGAGTCTGACACATGTGTCCTTATGACAGAAAAGGGGGGACATTTGTCAGGGTACACCACAGATGGCCCTGCTGGGGTATTTGACAAATTAGCCCCAGCTTGACTGTTGAGTATGGCGTTGTTAATCTGAGAGAGCGGTTGGCACACGCTGTTGTTTCCCCTGCTTTTCCTTTTAATGACCTTCAGAATGTTGTCTATTATTCATCACAAACATCCCAACACCCGGACTGGTGTGCCATAAATGAGGGCTTTGGGTTTTGCTACACTTAAAGTGTAAATATTTCATGCTGCATTGATTTGTAGTGTTGTCCTTTAAATCTTGATGCACCTTCAGAATTCACCTTCATTGCTCTTGGAGCTCCTCCTCCTCATTCTCCCCATCATTTAGCCAGCTTTGAATATTTTTTGAATTCTAGAAATCAGTTAATCACATGCAGAGGATATTTTATATCTTAGATAGTCGAACTGGCTTTAAATAATTTTTGTTTTTTGGTTAATAAGACCAATATCACTGTTAAAATAGTATTGACTTAAACTCTCACAAATATTTTAATATATGTGTCACAATGTGCCATGTAAACCATAAAACTATCCAAAGCAGCATTTACCGATGCCTTTTGAAAGTATTATTGCAGGCCTTGGTGTGTAATGCACAACCCGCTGCTGGTATCAATGCACTGCTGATCCCAAGTTATGGTAAATAGGAGAGTTGCATTGGAAAGGGCATCCTGTATAAATCTGTGCTAAGTCAAATATGCTGATCCTCTCCGCTGTAGTGACCCCCAACTGACAAAAGTCAAAAAAAGAAGAAATAGTAATATCTGGTTTATCCAAACATCGTTTTACAAATAATGGGCCTCACAACTGTAACTCTAACTGTAATTACAGAATGGACCCTGTCATTTGTCCTTGTTCAAATCTCACATGCTTATTTCAAGATTTTTATTCATTTATGCAGTTTTTTCCAATGAGGTTTAGATACAAGCACTGCGCTTTGACAGCAAACCCCCTCACCCAGCTCTGTATAATGAGGTATTCCCTACCTCCAATAGTCATCATATTCATTTCAGTTTCCCAATCACATCCTCTTTTACCCCGCTTGCCCCACAGACATATGCTAGCACTCATAATTTGGTCCCTGTCCAAAGCAATGCCTCTAAAACTTCTCCCTATTTTTTGCTGCTGATATATCTAAAACAAAGGAACAACGTGAGCTCTATTTCTGCATAATTGTCCCAGGTTCATGCTTAGTATCTCGTGCTGTAATTACAAAGCTCTAAAGCACTGCATAACGGGAGCAGATCGCTTCACTTAATCTGTTTTCATTCTCTTAAATTACGCCTCTTATTAGCATGCACAGATTAATAAAATATGCATGAAGTAAAACAAACAAAAAAACCTAATGATTGGGGAATGAGTGAAAGAGGGTAGACTGTAAAGTATCCGAGACACAGGCATTCACTTGAAGACTTTCTACAAAAGCTTACTAATTGGCTGAACACATCATTAATTTCTAATTAACATTTAGATCACTGTGTTGTGATTTAAAAGTATTGATGTGTAACAGATATCTTTTGTTTTCTAATTAATTGTGTTTGAATTTCAATGGTTGCCTTTCTTGTTTCAGGAAGGTACTTTAAAATAAAGCTGAAACTGGAAAATCAAACTTTTTAGTAATCAACACAAAATTTGTATTCATTTTGTATATATATATATATATATATATATATATATATATATATATATATATATATATATATATATATATATATATATATACTGGTGTTGACTCGAACCATGTAGAGGTGGTCGCTTGTTGGTGGTTGTAAGGAGTATATAATCCGCAGGATGGTTTATAAACCTCCTGAAATATAAGTATGTCAAATATTGTTGTAGTCGAAGCAACCATTTGGATTTGTATCAATTGTATAAGACACACACACACACACACACACACACACACACACACACACACACACACACACACACAAACAGACCTTTGCTCTTATTTATTAGATGCAGAAATCAGAGCTGGTACGTGTCTAAGTGCCAGATTACAAATAAACAGTTTTCTAAATGCCTTTTTACTGTTGCAGCATAATTGTGATCTTGTGTAGTGCACTATAATATATTCCAGTAAACAAATTTAATGTTTCAAATGTTTGTTTTACACAACTCAAAGCCACTAAATCTTTAAAAAGCCTGCTAATAGTCACTAAATCAACACTGCAAAGGACTGACAAAGAAGTATGTATTGCCGATCACATATGGCATTTCATTAGACGGCAATAAGATTCAAAAAATATTTAAAACAATTTTTTCCTTTTAAACAGTGAGGCATCTTTTTCAGACAACAAGCAGTGAGTGTTTTGTTGAAAAAGTTAACATGTCTATGAGTTGTGCTCTGACTTTTCTGTTCTGTTGTGAAAATTATACACAAAAATCATAAACTAAAATCATGGAGATGGTTATAACTGAATCTAATCTAGCATTTGCATTTCATTTAACATCCCTTTACATACATGTCACAGTAATGTCATTGTCAACAAGCAACACTGAGTATGTAGTTTTTCAGATCCTCTTTCCCAAAATTTAATGTATTCCTCAGAAGTGAATGCAGAAAACACATATAAAGATATGTTAATATGAAGGCTTCATGAGCTAGGAGACAGGAAACCAAAAATTCTTGTTTTTTTTGCAGATGCGTCAGGATTCAGATCGGGCCTCCGGCCAATCTTTATCCTTACAGAAGATTGCATCAGCCAACAAAGGTGCCATAGTGGTGAGAACAAGCAATTACAGGCTTTAGGGAAAGAAGAAAGGCCGCGTCGGAAAGCTCTTATCTTCATCCTACCTGGAATGTCATAAAATTCACTTACCAATTCGTTTACCTTCACTCTATGTTCTATTTCCATTCCAAATATGTTTCTTCACTTTATCATTTTCACCAAAAATGAAAACAAACAAAACAAGTGTTACTGAGGTCTTTTCGAAAGCATTCACATTTTGTCATCGTCATTTTGTGGACGTGTTTATCCAAAGTGGTTTGCAAGTGAGAGAACAACAAGTTGAAATGCAGCATCATGAATTACTGCCATGTTTCACTTTTTTATGTATTTAATGTATAATAATAATGAAAGAAAACAAATCTTAGCAGAAGATGTGTTTCTTTATTACTTAAAAATCTTGAATGTTTCTCATGATAAACAGTGCTTTATTGCAGCAATTGTTTGGTGGAAGAACCAAATGAAAATTGCCACTAGAGCACATTAAAAAAGCTGAATTAATGATAGATAGATAGATAGATAGATAGATAGATAGATAGATAGATAGATAGATAGACAGACAGACAGACAGACAGACAGACAGACAGACAGACAGACACAGGATTAATTGGAAATATTCTAAAATTGGATTGCAGATACATGATTTTACATGTGTAAGTTCACTCATTAGCAGTACTTCAATTAATGCCAGATATATGCAGTCAGGTTTGGATCATGGTACTGAGATAACTATGCATTTACACACCTATATATGGTGGCTTAGAAAAAGTGCAGACTTGAATGCATTTTAAGTTGCTGAGGGTAAATGGCTGTTTGTTGCTTTTCTACTCAGTTGCATTTAGACAGTTTTAAAAACTAAATACTTAACAATTTGGACAAATACTCTCTCTTCCTCTCTCGCTCTCTTTCTCTTTCATTTTTTAAATTCATGTGATGTTTTATGTTTTTATTTAATTTTTTTCATGACTGTCACAAATACATCTGTTTTAATAATTAATAAAAGATTAATTTAAGCTATTGAGGTCAATTGTTCATTAAATTATATGCTTAATATTAATATTGGATATCATATCTATATAATATGTGGTACCTAACAAATATTAATTTGAAGTATTCAACATGATACATGTTTAAGTTATGATAAAGATTGATTTTTTTTTTTCCTGTGATTGTAATTTTTAAAAATACAGAGCTCTTCACACCACCGTCAGTTCCTCTAATTTTGTATTAACAGCTCCTCACCCACCAACTAATGACTCACCACCTTTTAGCTTTCTGTAAGTACCTGTAATTTTCTCATCATTCTTGGCTGATTTGGTGCAATGCGTAGTGACTTGTGAATTCTCACAGTTAAAACTCATCTGAACTGCTGGTGTTCTGCCTTCACTGGTGTTGGAATGAGATGTGTTTTTTCTACATTTTATACAAATTCAGTTACAGTGCTAAAACCAGGTGGTGTGCAAAACCAAATAAAACTTAAAAAACAAAGAATATAGAAATGATATAACTAAAAGTATGTAAAGTCCATAGATGACAAAACGACACCTGCTCTGGATACTTTCTTAAAGATAACACATCTCATCTTGTTCTCATTTGTAAGTCGCTTTGGATAAAAGCATCCGCTAAATGTCTAAATGTATGTAAATTTGTATGTTAAATCTTCTGCTTTTGATATACTAATGTGTCCTTATTGGGGCATTTCATAATGAATTAGATCCAAGTCTTGAAAGATGCAGCAGCATGGGTCATCTGGCAGTTTTCCAGTCCTAATCTATTAATGAGGTGTGAAAGAAAAAACATGACAATTTAATGTAAAATCCCAAGACATACATTCAATCACATTTTATATGTCTGGAAAACTGACATTAGAAAAAGACTATATTAATGTTTTACCAGTGAAGTATCAAAGTTTTTACAAAAATAAATTGCTTATGTGTATGATGTTTTAGGCAGAGCCACTATTTTTTAAATTCCTGGGACAAACACAGGGTCAATCTATAGATCTATAGATTGGTCGAACATTCAATAATGTCAAAAAGTAAGAATTCTATCTAATCAATGAAAATTTTATGCACAAATCATTGTAGTGAAAAATTAAAAATTGTGTTCTTCCATTTTTTTGGTAATATTGTATATTAAAATGTACTCTGGACCTTAAGCCTCATATTTTTGCCTTTCACTTCCTTAGTATTCCCTTGATTTGGGTTATCGAAGGCCACAAAAAATAAAACTGTTGCGTCCTTCAAATCACGGTGAATGAAGGCTGCATTGCTTAGCTGCACATGAAGGACGCTTGGCTTTGAGACCGCCCCTTTGTGACGTAGCAGTCAAGAAATGCAATTTAGGCTTTGGGATGCAGGAATGATGATGGTCTGTTAGCTTTGTGTCTGTGCATAGCACTACACAATAAAACTGTATAGGCGGCACGGTGGCTTAGTGGTTAGCAGGTTCACCTCTCAGCGCTAGGGATTCCCGGTTCGAATCCCCATCTGGGTGGAGTTTCCATGTTCTCCCCGTGTCTGTTAGGGTTTCCACCGGGTTCTCCGGTTTCCTCCCACAGAACAAAAACATGGGTCAAGTCAATTGAATTCTCAAAATTGCCCCATATAGAGTGTGTCTGTGTGAGTGAGTGTGTGCCCAGAGATGGATTGGCGCCCTGTCCTGGGTGTATCTGCCCAGCGCCCGAGATGTTCACCCCTGGATGGGCATGGGGAACCCCACCGCGACCCTAAGAGGATAAAGCGGGATATAATGAATGAATGAAAAAACTGTATAATAAAACAAAATTGTGTTTGTACAGTCTCCCTACTCTCTGTATGTGTTTGTGAGAAAATGCAATAATTTAAAGATAACAGCAATTCTTTTCATTATGTGGAAGATGACATTTGTTGCTTAATAACCCTTTTATTTTATTGGTAAAGTATTGTTTCTGCCATACTTCCATCACTGGCCAACACACACACACACAGCTGATTGTCCTTTGACAGGAGGCTACTGAAGGACAGGACAGCAGGACCATCTGGTCCTCATTCAGGCTAAGAATAAAAACTCGTCATCATAATATCTTCACTTTGAAAAAGCTGAGCACACCAAATGTACTCCTCAGTCCATGTGACTTTGACACAGAAAATTTTGGGAAATAGAGATCAATATGTATAAGGTCAGAATAAATTAAGAAAATCAGGGTTCTGGTGCCAAGTTAGAACAGGGCAAATAAGAAAAAAGAATACACAAAGACAACATTGGTTTATAAAAGAAACTAAGACAATCTGCTGGAATTATTGCTCTGAATGATTTTTTAACAAAATCAGGTCATATCAGATTTTGAACATAAACTTTTAATTTAATTTAGATGAACCACATTTTAATACTGTGATCTGACACCAGAGTGGGAGGTGCGCTGGCAGGTGTTTAAGATGCACACTGGAATTCAGGGATAAAGAAGAATCTAATTAAATCTCAGCCTGGGTTTTTAACATGGACGGTTAATTGGAGGACTTAACACCACTGATTATGAAAGCGTGACCCGTGGTGCAGAGGAGTTTCATCAGATGATTGTGAAATAATGCCTGTCTGCTTTTTTCTGTACCAAGGTGAGAGTGATAATATGTGAAAGCTTTATGTTTTTATCCCAATCATATTTGTAATGATGCATAACTTTTAGGAAAGCAACGTGCTAACCACTTAGCCAAAGTAAAAAACATATAGGCAAAAGAAGAATAAACAAACTCCACATGGAAAGGACCATGGACACTTATCTTTGGAAATAAAACCAAGAACCACGTTGCTTTGATCAATGTTGCTGATAAACAACAAAGGTGTTCACATACTTTTAGCCTTATCAGTTATAAAACCAAATCATAATAACCTTGCACTTATATTTTTTTGTATCAAGCTAGAAACTGAGCTTTTCCTTTTTCTCACTTGTAATTAATTTTGAATATGTGAATGAATGTAAATGTGTATGTAGCTGCAGCTCCCTCAGGTCCTTTCCTGAATCAGCATCCGTCTCCTCTGCCATGTTCCTGACTCTTCTCATTAATGTTCCTGAAGCTCAGCTTTTGTTTCTTAACATAATAATTTGAATGAAAGACAGAGGAGGTGAAAATTACTTCTTGAATTCTACTCTCTAGTATGAAGACTACTTCATCATAGATTATGTTATTAGCAATTTTTTTAGACATTCAACATATAAAAATATTTTTTTAATTGATTCATAGATTGCTTAGCCCTCTCTTGTGGTCTCAACCACAAAAAAAAGGTTTCATTGTCTTTTTTTTTTTTGCCTCATTTCATCTTAGTGTTTGCCTCTTTACCTTTCTTCCTTCCTGTCCTCCTCATTTTCTATCATTAGTTATTTTACCTTTAGTCATTGTTACATAAAACATGAAAGGTGTTGTGTCCTATTGTTCTAAGTAAACGTGTTTTATAAGTTTTGTAATATTTAATTAATATCTAGCTCAGCTTTGATTAACACTGCTACTCCCAGGGCAGGGCAAAGTCAGGCCAAAGCACATTTAGCTAATTATATTAATTAGCTGAGTCAGCAGCTACACAAGCAGCTGCTGTGTATAATGTGTGTAAAGGGTCTGGCATATAAATTCAGCATATTGCTACATTACATTACACAATGAGGGTTCTGATTAGGACAGATAAATAGTTGGAGTTAGTAGCAAACCTTGCAGTTTGTTGTTGCTATGTGTTTGTGTTCAATTTTTCCTAACATTTATCCAGTTGCTATCCAGTTCCAGACCTTTACTTTTAAAAGTGTAACTGTCCAATGTATTTAATGTCATCTAAACTTTTATTAACGTTAACAACATTTGAATCTGCTTGTCAACAAAATGCAAATAACATCTTTATTGGCATAAAAAATAAATTTTTAGAAAAAGATTAGAAGTACATACTTCTAATCAATCGACTCTAGTCTTTTACTTTCTATATGCTAGCGTCGTGTTTAGAACTTTCATTTACACTTACCTTTAAAACTATTAAATATTTCTCTGCGATGGTAGCACAGCGGCACTGGGGACGGAAAGAAGTTGCTATTAACCTTTATCAGAAGTAATTTACGCACCTGACGTGACTTTGCCTAATGAACATGTGCAGCCTTTATAAGCTGGAACATCTCATGCTGCAGGGAGAGCGATTCACGGAACAATAGGAGCAGAATTTTGGGCAATAACATATGTTTAAATACCATCTGTTATAAAGCCCGTTCCTGTTGGTGAGGAATGCTTCTCAATTAAAGTCAAATGTCACTAATAAGATTAAAATTTTTATGAATTCATATTAAAGGTAGTTGTGGCTCAGTGGTAGGGGATGATTGTGGGTTTCAATTCCACCATTATCGTTTTTGGCCTCTTAAACAAGAGTAGACACTATGTATTTTTTTTATGTAAATATTCATGTGATGTTAAGGCATTGTAAGGTTTAGCCAGCTAGTGTATATAAAAAAATATTTTGCATGAAGGTATTGTCTTACTGTTACTCTAAACAGCACATAGTAAACAATAAGGCTATTGAATTTTAATATTTTTTTATAAACAAAACATTCTAAGCTACTTTTCTGCATGGGAATCAGTAACGGTAGTGTCAGACTTTTCAGTCTGTGTGTGATTAAATATTTATAAGAGTTTACAACTGTCAGTTTTATTTAAAGAACCCTGCACTGGTGTCTAAAAGAGCTGACTAAATAAAACTTTTTAGTCCTACACTGACTGGTTGCAGGAGCAAGACATTATTTACAAGCCTCAGTGTTCCTGTATACGTTGCTATTTGGATTTAAGAGTAGTTACGTCCTGCATTGGGACTCTAGTGCTTATTCAGCTATTTGCATTTTGGGACGAAGGTAAACAGTGTGTGGTTAGTAACATCTATCTTTACAAAGTTTTGAACATCAACTTATAACTTTATTAGTGTACTGAGATTGAAGTGAAATATTCATAAAGTCAATTTAAAGGGCATTAAAGACAGAGCAGATAAACAAACACACAAGTAAGTGATGAAAAATGGAAAGAAGAAACAAAGGGGAAAGGTAATGAATGTTAAAAGTATCAAACAGGACAATTAAATGAAAATAAAAAAATGAAAATAATTTTTATAGTGCTGGGGGAGGAAAGTCAAAGGCAACGGCATTCAAGTTTGATCGGTAAGTAAGTAATTAACACACCTGACGCAGCTCCTCCTAATCAACATGTGAAGCCTTTTCAATCTGTGACATCATCTGTCACGGGGTAGGAGATTCCATGGAATGACAGAAGTGGGACTTGAGGCACCAATGTAAAGAGGGGTAAACCAGAGGCAAAATTTTTCACCATATAGGTGAGAAGAGGCTTTATTAACATTGCTTATAAAATCACAATTAAAATTTTGTTTTTTTATAATTTCTTTGCCAAAAGTCCAACTGTCGTTCCATGGAATCTATTTACCTGCAGCATGCAATGTTACAGCTTCTGAAGGCTGCACACTTTGGTCAGGTGAAGCTGGATCAGGTGCGTTAATTACTTCTAATCAATGTTGATCACTATTGGCTCTGCCTTTCCTTCCCCTCTGTCGTTTAACTACCGTCACACATAGTAACAAAAAGATAACAAAAATAAAACAAATCACAACCATATCAAATAATATAGCACTTTTAGTTCAGAACTTAATCTAGAATAAGTGCTATAAAATACAGACTGTAACTGGAGTTTTTTTTTTTTTTTTTAAATATAAAGTCTTTTAGTGTCAGACAGCAGCTTATTTTCTTTCAGTTAGCATGAGTGCTATATTGTACTGTGTGTGTGTATGTGACTGATGTATTAGTTGAAAATATGAGCTGTAGGTTTGATTCATTCTTGCTGCGAGCTCAGCATTCAGACCTGAATGCCTCGCTTTCAAAAATGTAACTAATGGCAGGTTATCAAAATACGTCTGAATGCGCTCAGGCAAATTAAACCGGGTGATTGATAAAGGTGGAAGTAAACGACCTAAGAGGCAAAAAACTCAGAGAAAAAGAAATAAAAATGTGGTATGTGTAAGTTGTGTGTGATTGAAAAGCAGGGGAAATGGCAGAGAGGCTGTATTCATACTGACGCAGCCATAGCGAGTGTGGAGATTTATGGCTTTTAGATAATTGGAAATGTATTCACAATTTTGAAACAGGAAAAAAAAACTTACAAGTTAAGTTCATATTCAGTTTATTCATATAGTATTTTTTTTCAATAAAACATTATTTAAAACCAGCTTTATAACTTTTGGGCCTTAAAGCAAACCAAGGTAATAGTGGCAAGGATAAGCAGTTAAGGAATCATCTTTTCCGATGCCACTGCTTCGTTCCAGGTACTGCTGTTTATTTCCTTTACATTCTGCATCATGTCACTTCTAAAATACCTTCATAATCTGTTAGAAAAATCTATGGCAAATGTATTAATTAATTTTTTTGCAAAATAATCTATTGTAATATAATATTTAGTTAAAATGCTTAATTTCTAACAAGATTTAGGTTAATGGTATAATCTGTTTATATACTTTGTAAGTTGTATTGTATGATAACCTTAATGTAACACAGAGATTAACCTCAGGGATTGCAGCTAATATCTAATGATTAGTGATATATAATGACTAAGCAGCTAAGAATCAGTGAATAAGATTCAATTAATGTTTATTACCCAAAGAAGCTAAGCAATAATAGAACATAAACCCGGCAACAAACCCAGCAGATGGATGCTCGGTGACTGTAAACCCCAAAATGTCGGCACTCGCTGTTCTCTCAGTGACTTATGAAAGCGATGTGTCAGGATGAACAGAATGTTCGTTAAATAATATGCTAATGAGCCAACGCTCCATACTTACAAATCACATTTAAATAGGTGATTGTTTTGCTCAGATAAAAGGAACATGAGGCAAATTTGCACAATAAACATAATTAAGCCAGAGTTTTTTTAACTAGTCAGTGTGTAGATGCGGACGTGCGTTGTCTAGCTCTCTTAAGCTTAACCACTAAATTGAGTGTTATTTTAGTTTTTTAGTTACATTTAGTTACTTTTTTACATTCGCTTTACTGTTCAGCTACCCCATCGCTATAACATAGCATTTATTCCGCTTTGTTGTCCCTCACTACTCTCCAAATCGCGGGGTAGCTGCTAGCGTTTTTAGCCGCTAACGCTA
>JAFMOD010000899.1:742772-756722 GCA_019802435.1 Corydoras maculifer | reverse complement strand
GTCCTACATTGTTGTTGCTGCCTGGCCGCTCAAGGAGGATGAGTCCCCCACTGAGTCTTGGTCCTCCCAAGGTTTCTTCCTTGAATAACAACATAAAAGGGAGTTTTTTCTTGCCACTGTCGCTTCGGCTTGCTCTTTGGGGGTTTAAAGGCTTTTCATTCTGTAAAGCTGCTTTGTGACAATGTACTGTTGTAAAAAGCGCTATATAAATAAATAACTTGAACTTGAACTTGAACTACGCGGCATCACTTCGAAGTTTAAAAAAATGTAAAGGTAAAAAATATTATATTCTCATCGCTCCTCTTCATGCTTCGGATAAGTAAACAGAAGGTGTTACAGGATGAGCTTTTAAAAGTAACTTGCTTAAACAGCAAAAGGAGATTGTTTTATTGATTTAATGTTATTCTTGTCAGACTTCAAAACATTTTGACCTCATTTAAGAGTATCTTATTCCAGGGTTTATAGGATTTCACAAACACCTAAAAAACACTGCTTGTTTGCATAAAATTAAATATTTATTTTTTACATTACAAGTATTAATTGTAGTAGTAGTCATTTTTATTGCGCTATACCATTATGTAATATCAAATGCAATCTTCTAATGCATAGGGATGTCAAGAGATTGGATGATAGTCAATCCCACATTAAAAGATAATAGATAAAAGTCTATTCCAGGGCAGACAATGAGTCTAAAACAGTTTTTTAAAACAGGTGTTTTATGGATTTCTCTTCACGTTGTATGAGATGTTACAGCTTATAAAGGCTGCACACATTTATCAGGCAGTGCTGTATCAGTTGCGTTAATTACTTCTAATCATCAAAGTCCATCTGGTTGGCCCCCTGTTCTGAGTGTATCCACCCAGCGCCAGAAACAGTGTCCCCTAATGGGAAATCCCTCTGCCACCCTAGTATAGTTAAGTGGTCAAAATAATGATATAAGATGAATGTGGTAATTTCCTGCTGGCAGATGACAGTGTTGGTGCCATCATACTGCCTAGTCGGTTTAAACCAATAATTTTACATTTATTGCTCGTGTACTGTATATTTTATGTACCATTAGCTGCTTAAACAAACCAATACTTTTGTAAAATAAAAGGATTTTGTATTACAAGTGGATTATTGAAACACTGTGTTGCTGATGACAAAAGTATGACAGGCCATGTCTCATGACATTTGAAGCTGGATATATTATAGATTGGTACATGCCAGGTATCAGCAGTTGGCATTCTGGTGTTTTCTGTGAGCATCCTCTGCAGTAAAAAGACTTCAAAGAGCCTTGAGAAGTATGTTTAGTGCGCACACTCTTACAGAGTACTCCTACTGTGCACAGCTGGACAACAGAAGGGATATTACCACCTTCAAAAAGAACACAACCACTCTGTAATGTCACGCTGCTCTTAACAAAAGCCCAATGCCCTTAAATTGGACAATAAGCTCAGGACTCAGAGTTGTAATGCTTTACAGTTGTAATGCTTTTTTGTAGTGCTAACTTCAAACACTCAGCAAGGACCCAAACATTGTTTCAGGACTGACTCAAAATATAGGCATTTCTCTGACATTACACTAGACATGACACTACGGTATATTTATTGTCAGTAAGTTTAGTCAGAACACAGTTGAGAAATTCAATTATATCAGTTTATTTATTAATATATGTCAAAAGTCTGTGTGTTTGTGTGTGCATTCCATATACAAACCCTAAAATCCATTGTTGCTTCAATTACCACGACATTTGACATACTCTTTGTGATTCAATAGCCTTGGGATAAAATGGCATTGGTTGCATTTAAATTGTTGGTTTCTGCGGTTGGCAAGGCAGCTGCTTGCAGGTCCGCATCCCAAAAAGCACCTTGCCAATCAGGTGCGACAAGACCCACCTACCAGCATGTCTTTTTGAACGGTGTGTGTGATGCGCTGTTGAACTGTTGCATGATGCCACACTTCTGTGTGACCAAGATTTCGTGTATTTAGTGTATTTATTTATATGTATGCTCTGTCCTGTTGTGTTGGTTGCAGGAGGAATCTTCTTTTGGGCGACACACCTGTTTTTGATGGTTCTGATTGTTTTATCTCGCGTATTATCAGGCAGGCATGCAAGTGCACTTTGCCTAGTGTTGCTAAGATTTTTTGCATCACATGTTTAGTTTAGTGTTGAAGCCATTGCCTTGCTTGCTCTAGTGTGTGTGTTTGAGCAGGTATTTCTCTTTTTTCTGATTTCTCAGCCCCTTCTTCCTCATTTCCTGTTTTTAGCACAACTGAAGTGTGTCTCCTTTCTTTATTATTTTCTATATTACAGGGCACCATTGTTGGGCACACACTCTCTCTCACACACACACACACACACACACACACACTATATGGGGCAATTTAGAGCAGTTCAATTTGAATCTTTTTGGACTGTGGAATGAAAACCCACTTGGAGATGAGGAGAACATGAAAATTTCACCCTGATTGGGATTTGAACGTGGATCCCCAGGGCTGAACGACGGACATGCTAACCACTAAGCCACTGTGCCATCCCCATAACATTTTCTAAACACATTTATTTTTAACTCTTATAAATGTATGTTATTACTGACCTTCTGTTCTACATGACTCTGGAATGTACGGTTGCATATATTATATGTTTGTCAATATCAAGCACCATAAAATTCTTTAGCAAGTGATGTTAAACATGAATATACAAACAAGAAGGCTATTATTTAGCTAGGTTCAACTCACCCAAAGGCCGTTTAAATTCAGTTTATATCTCCGTTGCCCATCAGCCCTCTATGCCCTCATAAATACATGGAGACTAAGGGGAAATTTCCAACCTGCACAAATTTAATATTTAATCAAGACAACAAAGTCTCAGATGAAATTAGTGAGCCAGATCATGCTAGATTATGTCGCCTGATCCTTCTCTTCACCCTTGTTTCACCATCAATTACATCTTTGACATCAAGCTAACTCATTTGGGCCCAACTGCCAATTTGATTTGGGCAACTCACTCTCTATTATTGATTTAATTCAGGGGCCTCCCTCAGAGTCATCCACTTTCTAAAACTCATCTCAGCATTTTGAATAAATGAGGTGTTGTAAGGAATCAAGAAATATATATCTTATGGTAAAATGTTCGGGGCCCAAGTCAATTTCTACTCTATGTACTTAATCAATACTGCTATTTCTACATTTGCAGTACAATTTTTGCATACATTTAATTGTCTGTACATTGTCCCCAACATTAACAGTCATCAAAACAAAATCATTTTAAGGTAGCATTTGATTTTGTCTTAACCATGGAAACCAATCCTGACAGGTGAGAATATGTTAGCCATGAGAGAAGAGTGACATTTTGATGTCACACACATACACAAACATACACACATTTTTTAACTTCAGTTCTCATTATTTTGAAAGATGCATTTTACACCACAGAGTTTGCGTATACCACACTCTACAGGATACATTGTCATAAATATTTAACATGTTTAATATTTTGATGATTGGAAGGATCTCTGCTCTGCAAGAAGACTGGAAGAATAGCAATTGGATTACGGACTCCACACACCACAAGATAATCTGGGAAAATTATTGTTTACAAAATCAAGAGACATGTTGTGATCAGCATGACAGTGATGCTAAAAAATATCCCAAAACCAATACAGTGGCTTTATTGGTAGATGGATAAGTGGCCAAGTCATAGCACTAATTTAATCTAGAAGTGAATCAAGATACCAGGCACATAATCCTCATAAAACTTATTCTTGTTGATTTAATTTTAAGATGTTTTAGATATTTATAGAATATTTTTTTTACAGTTCTATATATTTTTTGTATTTATGGTTACTATAATAAAAATAATATAAATAATGACTAATATGTTTTATGTTTGTATTAAAAGGAATCTGTGAAATGTTTTATCCCTATTTTTTAATGTTGCTCTTAATCTTCTGCTGTGTTTCTCTTTTGCCCTCATATGCAGATTCTTTTGTGGATCATGTCCTTGAGTACTTGAAAGAATTCTTGAATTTTTAATGCTCACCACCAGCTAATCGAATACTAAAACCTGGTTTTCCCTGGAGGTGAAACTTCTGAGTGCTTGCCAGGACTGGTGTAGCAGAGTTTTTGATGTGAAAACAATGTATTATGAAGCAGAAATCAGGAGGTTGAATTAAAATATTACCTCTGGATAAAATACTAGAGCTGATGAAGGAAATTTGGTGTCCCAAAACGATGAGTATGCAAAGTCTTTGTAAATGTAGATAAAATGGAGTCGAGATGTAGAAATGACTTGTGAGTGTTTCAATTTAACAAACTGGAATTAAAACAGAATGATGGATGAATCAATGTAGCCCTGACACAACCCCCACTTTTCAAAAAAAACTAATGCTGTTTAGGACAATTTACAGTCATATGCAAAAGTTTGAGCACCCCTATTAATCTTAATCATTTTTAGTTCTAAATATTTGGGTGTTTGCCACAGCCATTTCAGTTTGATATATCTAATAATTTATGGACACAGTAATATTTCAGGATTGAAATGAGGTTTATTGTACTAACAGAAAATGTGCAATATGCATTAAACCAAAATTTGACAGGTGCAAAACTATAGGTACCCTTATTATTTTATTGATTTGAATACTCCTAAGTACTTTTTACGGACTTACTGAAGCACAAAATTTGTTTGGTAACCTCATTGAGCTTTGAACTCCATAGCCAAGTGTATCCAATCATGAGTAAAGGTATTTAAGGTGGCTAATTGCAAGTTGTCCTCCTATTTGAATCTCTTCTGAAGAGTGGCATCATGGGCTCCTCAAAACAACTCTCAAATGATATGAAAACAAAGATTGTTCAATATAGTTGTTTGGTGAAAGGATACAAAAAGTTTTCTCAGAGATTTAACCTGTCAGTTTCCACTGTGAGGAGCATAGTAAGGAAGTAGAAGACCACAAGGACAGTTCTTGTTAAGCCCAGAAGTGGCAGGCCAAGAAAAATATCAGTAAGGCAATGGAGAAGAATCAATCAACAATACAGCGCATTTTGGAGAAGCTGTATGGGAGAGTGATGCGAAAGAAGCCATTTCGGCAAGCACGCCACAAAGAGTCGCCTGAGGTATGCAAAAGCACATTTGGACAAGCCAGCTCCATTTTGGAAGAAGGTCCCGTTGACTAATGAAACAAAGATTGAGTTGTTTGGTCATACAAAAAGGCAAACACCCAAATATTTAGAATTAAAAATTATTAAGATTAATAGGGGTGCCCAAACTTTTGCATATGACTGTATATTTCATACTGCAAGGTCTTTTTTAAGGTAATGTGTACTGCATTATTAGTTATTCAAAAAGAAAAAAAGGATTTTATTTAGGCTGAAATATCATTATATATTTTACCTTCTGGTTTTTTTTACCTAAAACCTGAACAAACACAGAGAGAACATGCAAATTCCATACAGCATTTGGATACTTAAACACTGATTGGTTTATTGCATGTTACGCACAAACACACCCAAAAATAATTAGGTATATTAGTACATGCCTGTAACAGGGTGGGACCGAATGAAGACTTGCGACAGGATTTCACAAGCTCAGGAAAAGAGATTAAAATGCATTCAGATACACATGATGGCAATGGATCTGTCATGCCCTTGCATTCCTGTAGCTTGTGGTCCCTGTGGAAAGTAATGTTGTAGCTTAAAGAGTGCGCACACGTTCATCAGGTGGAGCCACATCAGGTGCGTTAATTATTTCTAATCACAGTCCGCCTTCTCCCCCAGTGTCGCTGTGCTTCTGTCACAATAGCTTTTACTCGTTTTGAGCTGCGCAATGTGTACTTGTGATTTAAAGAAACACTGACAAGCTAAAACAAGCTATGTGGTTCGCTATTGACGACTTGCTGAAGATTGCTAATATAGATCTTATAAACTTTTAAGTATCTCAGATTTATAACTAAGCTTTGCATATAATAAGCAAATTGCATGTACATGTATGTTTATTATAGTACAATTGTAAATTCTGCTGCAATATGTTGACTCAAAAAACAATGTTACTGTTTTCACCTCTGTGAAAATAATCATAACATTAATTAAGTCATTCTGCATTTTGCAAATATAAATACATGAGTGGTAATTAATACCATATATTTTTATCTATACATATCCTGACTTGGTAAATTCATTTTTTACACATTCTGCATCTTGGACTTCAGGCACTGTAACTCAGTTACTCGGTGCTAGAGCTGAAAGCGCATGATTGATGCCAACACAGCAGTCAGGCTATTAAAAACAAAAGAAAACTTTCATATCCCAGACAACTGCAATAAAATATTCGAGTGCTAACTATTTTAGGGAGGAAGAGTAACTCTCCACCCTGTTGTATCAACAACAAACAAAGCAGAGTTCAGAGTATTCATGGTCGGTGACAAATCAATGACTGTTACTGTTAGATCTGTTTTAATGACTTATTAAATTCTAATTATTCTGCAACCATTAAGCAATCAAATAAAATGATAAAAATAATAATAATGAGTGTGATGTGTTCATAAAGAAATTTTTTTTGATTATTTCAATTAGTTCAGTAAATAATCTAATCAGCAGTTTATGTTCTATCCCTGTTCTTACTTTTTAGAAAATTAGATTATTTTTCATCTGCTGTGGAATGAGTTCATTGCTGAAAGTACTCATTATTCACCCCCACTACAGTAAAGTGTTTAAGCAAGTCTGATGTTGATTTTTTTTAATAATCAGGTTAAAGAAGGATTTTAATAATAAACAAATGCACCTTAAATTACAACAATATTCTTTCTAGTATATAAACAAGTATCCTTTTTGTGATTTCTTCAGTGACAAAATTATTTAATTACTTAAAAATGACCACTCACAAGAACAGAGGTCTCAAGCAGATGTTTTAAGTCAGGCATTGAAAGCACCTGAAGATGTGAACAGAGCCATAATGAGCAGCAATTAAATAGATTTAAAAGGACTACGCACGTTCTACACAGTTAATAGTTTATTTGCAACATGGTAAAGTCCAGGTTATGGTCAAAGAATATAAAAAAGATAGCAAAGACATTATACATTCCAAGAGAAACAATTGGTAGGATTATTGGCAAGTTTAAAGCTAATGGCACAGTGCAAACGCTAGCTGGGCGTGGCAGAAAGAGGTTGTCAACAACTGCTGTCCGTTACCTGAAACGAAAGGTGGACACAAATCCCTGGCTGACAGCTGAGGATGCATTGCGACAGGACTTGTCAGGGGGAGGCACTCAGGTTTCGACCCAGGCGATAAGGTGCACACTGCGAGATGAAGGCCTCCGTGCCAGAACTACCAGACACACCCCTCTGCTGACCCCAAAGCAAAATTTGAACTTTTTGGCCTATGGCTCAAAGATATGATTGGAGGATAAAGAATGAGGCCTATAAAGAAAAGAACACTTTGCCTACTGTGAAGCATGGCAGTGGGTCAGTCATGCTCTGGGGCTGTTTCGCGTTTTCTGGTACAGAAGTACTAAAACACTTTACTGTAATGAGGGTTAAACACAACTATAGATAAAGGATAGGTTACTTCAATGTCGAAATTAGTTTAGTTTAAGAACACTATGTAGTGGAATCTGCTTTCCTTACAGACCACCAAAGAGAAGATGTCACTTGCTTTAATAAAAAGATAATACAACTAAAGTTTTCAGCTGCAAACCTTAGATTAAAACATTCAAAGAAAAATTAAGTGCTATGAACATCCCCTAAAAATGCATTAGTGTTTTCCTTCCAGTCCAGTGCGTAGGTCAGGTGGACCCCAAGCCACTTGTAGAACCATACCATATTAACCTCCTCTCTTTAATGGTCACTGACCTAGAAGGCTCCCTGGAACAAAGTAAATTTACCAGCAGCACGCTTATTGCAGTTTAGAAGAATATTAGAAAAGAAGCACTACAGAAATAACTGGTGCAGATCATCTGCACCTGGGGGCTAATTCCATGAGGCCCTTCAGCCAGGCCAATGGGGAATTATTCCATCTTTCTTCTCACCTTGTCAGCAATGAAAAACAGGCTGGATACCAAAGAAGACGTGATGGCCGGCAAGGATAGATCAAGATGTATTTCAAAATAAGAGATACAATACTCCAAATATTAAGTGTATCACTGCAAACCATAACATACAGCACTCTAACATTTGTCTCTTTGTAGTTCAAAATAATATATATATATATATATATATATATATATATATATATATATTTTTTTTTTTTTAATAAGTAAGAAATGATATTGGAAATATTCAAAGTATATCAATATTAGATCTATTTCTTACTTTGCTTAATATGTTGACAAGTGCATAAAGTCTTCTCTGCTTATTCTGATCTGCTGTTACATTACCAGTTCTCCACATAAAACCTGAAAAATAGTGTTTTAAAATAGCCATCAGTTCATTGTTTAAATAAGTTTGCCTTATTAATATAATTTAGTGGTAATGAAGGATTTTATTTCGCAAATTGAATAGTTCAATAAAGAAATAAACAAAACCAATTTTAGTTGCAAAACCGACAGTTTTAAAATTTAAACAAACAATTCAAACTAAATATTTTAAAAATTATAAGAAGTCATTATATTGTCGTGTAACATGTAAGCGTCACTGCATAAGAGATGCAATATCATGTTGTGGGATTATTTTCCAAGAAAACTCATTGGTTCATTTTAAAATGCTGATAACATCGTAACAATTAGAAATATTTGATTTTTTAGAACCCTGAAATTATATGTAAATCTTCAACCTTTTCAGTACATATAATTATTCCTTGTTTTATCTTTTTTTCCTCAATTTTCTTGCTTGATTTTTTTCAGATTGTTGTTTTAGATGTGGCATGTTAAGGCTGTTGTGTGTGAAATAAAAAACAAGAAAAACTGCACTTGTGTGGCATCATCAATGCCATGTCCATGTAGATTTCTGCACTCCATTACTGCTGGATCTCATTTAATGACTGTTATTAAAAGCATAATGGATCTGCAATTATTTAGCAATCAGGTGTGATTTAAATTAAGTTTCCCAGTAATGATTCAGGGGCTGAAAATCACTTCTGTAATTATGGCTGCTTTGACTCATTTAAAAACATTTAACTGTATAGTCAGTGGTGATTATATAAATAGAATTGCATTCACATTCAAATATCTTTTGATCAATGATGAGTTTTTGTTATATAGTATGTGAACTTGCCTTAAAAAATATTTACATTTAATTTCTTCTTAGTTCTAGCTTACTTTCAGTTCTTTTTTATGTTACTATTTTTGTTACTACTTTTTATTTCACGAAGGTCATTAAATCTTTGTAACAAACTACATTTAATTACTCTTTTAAATTTTCTTACTTTATTTTAGTTTCTCTTGAAATGAAGGGCAGTAAATATTTAGACTGGAAGCAATTTCAGTAATTGCAAATGTAAATATACGTCGTGGATAATCGTCCCTTGTTTTCAATGAGGATTTATGAATGTTGTAGGGTCGATTTTTGAAATGCTGATGAAGCTGAATCAGATGTCAAATACATTACACTAATGGTATGGCATGGATTTTAAATTACAATTGCTAACTTTTTTTAGCAACTCTCTCATGATTGTTGTTCCTTTTTTTTAATGCTTAGCATATTGATTGTAATTTGTTTCATTTGCATTTTTCACATTTAAATGGTGTAATGGTCAAAATACTTTAAAGGATTCATTACATAAACAATTTGTATACAAATAGGAAGTGAATAAACAAGTAAAAGTTGCTCATAACCAAAAGATTTACTGACTTGTGTGATAAGTGTGACACAATTTGACACACTAACATTGGTGTGAAGGTTAGAGGAACTTTGTTGGCATCATTGGCATGCAATCAGCTATAATTACACATTTCGAATAAACGTTTTAAATTATGTCCTTTTTAATACAGCAGCGATTATATGCTTCTAATAATGTATGTGTTGGTTTATGCATATGTGTATGTGTTTGTGAGTGTGTTGAGTTTGAATGGTGTTTCCTAACCTGCAGCTTGTTTGATTTTTTTTATGTTGTGTTAGGTTGTGTCAGGTTTTTCCTTCTCAAGAGATTTTTGCTCAAAATAAAGGTCAGGCTTATGAAATGAAACGGACAGATTTTAGCCGCTGGCTCGCCTTTAGTACCAGCCATGACCACACACACACACAAATACAGAGAGAGAGAAAGGAGAGAGAGACTGTAATGGCCATGGCCATACAAGTGAGTAAGATGTGTGAGTGATTTCCCTGTCGGTGCGGGTGACTAACCCCAGGCCTGAACACTGCCTCCGGTGAACATCTAGGCCAGTGTGCACAAGGACTGAGTGTACGTAGTTATGTAGATTTTAGGGCATTATTTAGTCAGAACTAACAAAGTTTGGCAAAGTCAAAGTGTGTAAAATAAACATTCAACTACATCATTCAGTATATTCATTTTAGTAGTTCTATCAGTGATTCAGAATTCTTAGTAAATCCTAATGTTTTGTCTTTTGTAATATTCTTTTATTTTACTTTTAATATGCCTACTAACTTAATTATAACTTAATCATATTAAATGTTTATACAACTTAATGCTATACTTTATCTGTTTAAAAGATTTGCAACAATTACTAGTTTTAATACCACTGTAATTTTGCTTCATTCTTAAGACCTAACATACAGTTATTTACTATCCATGGGGAACTGTGAATATGTGTAGCAAACTCATGAGTATGGTTAACAAATGTGTATTTTTTGTTTGTGTATCAAATCAAATGTGTATCAAATTGTTTGTTTATTTCCATCCCTTATTAACTAACTTTTTTTGGTGACTCCTCCAAGATCCTGGCCTTCTAGTCTAATTAAACAGTGGTAAATAATAAAAGTAGTTTTAGAAAAAAAAAACATTAGCTCAACTTTAAAGGACAAAAAATCTATTGCAATTTTATATGAAATTTGTTTCACATGTTGGTGGCGGCATGTTTCTGTGATTTGAAATAACACAGGAAAAAAAAAAAGTTTTTTGTTGTTAGCAAGACAGTTTTTTTTTTCTTAAGAATAGACTAAGATTAGTTTTATATGGTTATAATTTAGAAAGCAAATTTTATGTTTAAATAAAAATAAGACAGAATTGACAAAAAAAAATAACAGAATAAGGTACAGGTACTCACCGAAAGATTAAAATATTATACAGCCCATAGATGGGTGGATGGACTGATGAATAGATATATGTACATTCATTTTTAATTTTGTCATGCCCATATTTTGAAATATGTGCAAATACTAGTTTAATGCACAGGTTTTAAGTAATTAACATCTCGTCACACTTGATTCCTTATTCAATTTGTGCTTAGCGGCTGGTGTAGCTGTTGCAGTTAATTGCCCCCATGGTGCTGACTTACCAGTGTTAATCATATTTTGTCATGTTCACAGTGAAGCTATAGCGATAATCCAAAACTAATTCTCTGATTATAATCGAGATGAAAGACAACTGCAGTTCATATACTGTACAATTACTCTTGTTACCAGCTGCATTGAACCTTTATAGCCCACACAAGAAAAGAAAAAGACATCAAAGCCTGTTATTGAAACACAGCCCAGTCTGAATGCATCCCTCCTACACTATTATAAATCACAGATACACACCATTTTAACAAACTATCTCTCTAAACTGTTTATAAAGTTTAACTGTTTATAAAATTAAAAAAAAAACATGTAACCAACCTGGACAGTGGCAGGTTGGGAACCGGAAAACATTTTCAAATAATTTTTTTAGGAGACAGTAAAAAAGTCTGAAAATAGAATAGAAAAAAAATTGAAATAAATGTAAAACGAAAAAACATTTTTGAAAAGAGTTTTATACTATTTAGATTTATCACAAACCATTTTCATAAAACTCCATGGCATCAGTTATCACATCTAATCTCAATATATGCATGCATGATCAATTAACATTAATTTCCAAAACATAGTGCACTGTTGGTCTAAGTTATAATATTTTGTCTTAGGCTAACTGCGTTTGGATAAAGCGTAAGCTCATGTTAGTCATTTCAAATTAACCGTGTATTATTTACAATGCATTATAGAGCTCATTAGGTTGCAGGACCTTAATGATACTAAAATATTAAAGCTTTCTCAGACTGTTTCAACAGAGTTAAATGCATGAAACTGTAATAAGTATATAATTGTCTAATTAAAAGACTTGGCCTGTAATCAACTGCTCAGCTTATCCCAAAGGCGCTGGATAAGGTCAGAGTTCTGGGCAGGCAGCTGGAGTCACTCCTCACCAAACTCATCAAACAAAATTGATCACCATGAGTGTTGCTAACTTAATTGGTAGGGTGTTAGGCTATCAGTCGAAAGGTTGAAAATTTGATCCCCGGTTTATCTCTGTTTGAGGGATGCCCTATGAAGTGTACTTTGCAACCTTCTAAAAACTGGTGATTTGTGGAAAAAAAAACATTGTTAACAAAAAATCTATTTAATGCCTAAACAGAAAAAAATGTTTTATTTAAAAATACATAAGCTCACTCACATTGGCTCAGTGGAATCTCAGGACTGTCATGGCTTTCCTGTTGCCAGGGCACTGTTGATTTGTAGGGGTTCTGAGGTGGAGGCAGTCGGCCAAAAGATACAAGGCTTCCAGATTTCAAAGTGTATTACCATTCTTCTCAATGCATGACAAATTAAAAGAAGACATGTAAAAACATTGAAGTTAATAAATGTTATGCAGTCAAAAAAAATGGTAAAATACTATTTTAGATTTCTGATGAATGAAGCTAAACAGTTTGTATCAGGCGGCACTGCAATGCAAGAACTGAATCCCAGATGCTTTACTGTGTGGGGGCTAAATAAGATCAGATTGCAGAACCTCACCCTCATTTCCATACAAACAACACAGACATGACCCAGATATGAGCTTTATTCATGTACCTAATGATAATGATGATACTGGGGTAGGAAAAAAGTTATGACATATGCAGGCAGCAAGATATTAAAGACATTTTTCACAGCTATTTACAAACTTAAGTATGTGTATGTGAGACGCACCAGCTGCCTTGCTTCGTCACAACCAACACTGACAAAAAAAAACCTTAAAGAATCAGTCAGATCTGTTTATGGTTGTCAAATAAGTCTGCCCGTTGGCAATTCTCCAATACCGGGAATTTAACATCAGCAGCAATTTGTGCGTCTTCAGTTGGAATACGAAAGTGGCACCCAAGGATTTTGGTGATTCATCGATCTGACACAAGTCTGTCACCATCTCTAATAGGTATTAGTCATTATGTGTGAGGTATTACTTTATACAATTACAGAGCAAAAATGCTAAGCATCAGAGCAGCTTCATCTCTTAATCCAGTTTTTTATAGCTTATTTCATAGCCTTCTAAATGTGTGGAGGATGTTCTGCATAATCTGATTTTACTGTATTAAATACTGAGACGTCAACCTGTAAAGTCTGCAGTAAAGGCAACAATTAAAGAATGGGTAAATATAAATAATTTGCTATTAATGTCTTAATAATAAAGTTTAAATAAATAGAAATACACTGGTAAGTGATTTTCTTAATTTTAAGAAATGCTTAGAAACATTTTACTGGTTTTTGATGCACCATCAGTGCTGTTGCCAGATGTGAACTCGTTCATCATAATAATATGGCGGGTGCACAGGAGGAGCAAATCAGTGGAGGAATTTTTCACCATTACGTGCTTCTTCTGTGTAGCCTTCAAATTTGTCAGCAAAAGAGGAGATATGGGTTTATCAATAATCTAGTGCTGTATATTTCCCAACTGATACTATTATAAACTCGGGACGACTCCATCTCCGCATCCGCCGGGAGCCCGATCTCATAAAGCGCTCTCAACATAGACATCTCATATAAAGGGTAATAACTCCAGCCAGTTAATACCCCCAAATTAGCCCAAAGTAGAGAAGCCAGGGTAAGAGTCACTGCAATAGAGGACGGAAAAATCTACTGGATATTGACAAA
>JAFMOD010000899.1:680309-732267 GCA_019802435.1 Corydoras maculifer | reverse complement strand
CGTCTCGGGCGCTGGGCAGATAGACCCAGGACAGGGCGCCAATCCATCGCTGGGCACACACTCACTCACACAGACACACTCTATACGGGGCAATTTTGAGAATTCAATTAACTTGATCCATGTTTTTGGACTGTGGGAGGAAACCGGAGAACCCGGAGGAAACCCACGCAGACACGGGGAGAACATGGAAACTCCACCCAGATGGGGATTCGAACCGGGAATCCCTAGCGCTGAGAGGCGAACATGCTAACCAATTACAGTAGTACAAATAAAAATTCTATGAATAATGTGTTTAATAAATTCTCTAATACCATCCCAATCAGTTCAGCAGCAATGAATTTCTTTAGTGATAAAATTTAAAACATAAGAGTCGAATCATCTAATGCATCGTGTAATCGACCCTCAATGATTTCTGAAAAATCTAGTGGTGGAGAAAATAATATAGTACAAGAGTTAAATACCTTAAACCCCATATCTAAAAAAGAGCTTGTCTCATTAATTACACAATCAAAGACAACATCCTGTATGTTAGACCCAATACCTACAAACCTGCTTAAAGACCTCCTACCAAATATTACAGAGCCTTTTATAAACATTATAAATTCATCACTTAAAACAGGCTATGTCCCCAAAAATCTGAAGTGTGCAGTCATTAAACCATTACTTAAAAAACCTAATTTAGATCCTCTAATACTGTCCAACTATAGAACAATATCAAACCTTATGTTTAACCAGCTAAATTCTAGCTAATAACGTTCATGAAGTTTTTCAGTCAGGTTTTGGTCTAATCATAGCACTGAGACAGCCTTAATTAACGTCGTTAATGACTTATTAATGTCCTCTGATAATTTCTTACTTTACTTCACTTAATTACTGCTAAATTCTGATAAAACAGAGTTTCTGATAGTTGGACCCAAGGACAAAATTAACAAAGCTTCTAACACTATGTTAAACCTTGATAACTCTTTAATTAGACCCAGCTCATCTGTAAATAATCTCGGTGTCATTATTGATTTAGATCTCTCCTTTACAGAGCACATTAGCAATATTACTAGAATTGCATTTTTTCACCTTTGTAACATTTCAAAGCTACGAAATATCCTCTCCCTCCAAGATGCAGAAAAACTAATTCATGCTTTTATTACCTCAAGGTTAGATTATTGTAATTCACTTCTGACAGGATGTTCTAATAAATCATTACAGAAATTACAACTTGTGCAAAATGCTGCAGCTAGAGTTTTAACTAAAACCAGTAAGTTTGATAATATCAGTCCTGTGTTATCAAACTTGCACTGGCTACCAGTTAAGTTTCGTATTGAGTACAAAATTCTATTGAAAACATATAAAACTCTACATGATCAGGCTCCACAGTATCTGAGTGAGCTGATTCAATTATACAAGCCAACACGTGAGCTCCGATCTCAAGGTGCTGGTCTACTCTTAGCTCCTAGAATAAATAAAATTACTGCTGGTGGAAGAGCATTCTCCCATAAGGCTCCTCAACTTTGGAATAGCCTTCCAGTTACTGTTCGTGATTCTAAATCATTATTAATCTTTAAAAATAAATTAAAAACACATTTATTTAATCTTGCGTTTAAATAATCCCCAGTAGATAAAGATGTAGATCTTAGGCTTGGCTGTGTTGGGAGGGTAATCTGTGATCAGTGTATGCTGGCGTTTCACCGCTTCACCCACCTCATCGTTAAGGGGGGGGGGGGGTGGCGCTGAAATGATGTTGTTCCGGGGCACCATCTCAACTATGTAGAGTCTGCAGTATCTGCCTCTTTTAGTTATGCTGCTCTAGTCAGTGATGCCGGAGTCACACACTGCACTGTGTCAATAAATTTCTTATTAATTAAATGCCATGCTTTATTATTAGCTCTAACTGCCTTCCTAGTCTGTTTCTTCCTAGTTTCTGTTTCTGTTTCAGAAACTGCCTTCTTAGTCTGTTTCTGTGTGACCGGCTTCCTGGAGATCTTCATCCATGGCTCTGCTGATGAATATTGGATGGAACCTGAATATCAATTGCACTGGCGGTCCTGCAGGACACCCTTAATGGACTCATATGATTTTCCAGTTTTTAGTTTTTCCATTTGTTTAATATCTGTACATAGTTGTCCTACATTGTTGTTGCTGCCTGGCCGCTCAAGGAGGATGAGTCCCCCACTGAGTCTTGGTCCTCCCAAGGTTTCTTCCTTAAAATAACAACATAACAGGGAGTTTTTTCTTGCCACTGTTGCTTCGGCTTGCTCTTTGGGGGTTTAAAGGCTTTTCATTCTGTAAAGCTGCTTTGTGACAATGTACTGTTGTAAAAAGCGCTTTATAAATAAATAACTTAACTTAACTCAATCATAAAAAACAAGGTTTTTCTGGTTTCCGCTATGATTGATATGCATGACTGGTTCTGCCTCAGCACTCCCAGACATTTTTTTTTACTTTTTTTCCAGCAAATTTCTCCTTCCTCTTAAAATGAACTAAAGCGATACATTTACACTGTGGCATATTTACACAACTAACCTGTTCACATGAGGTTTGTAAGCATTCATTATTTTATAGGAAAGTCCTAAATAAGAATTTCAGAAATTTCAGAATATACTAGATAATAGACCTGTACTAACAGATACAATGAAACCATAATAATGGAAAAAAAATATATAATTTTTCCACAGTTATTCAGTCAATCTGAAATTATTTTGGGTCCTGAAAATCTGCTGGCATTTCTGTGCAAAAATTGGATATTGTGCCCTTTTTAACATAATTCAGTTTTGGGTTGCATTTCTTAATGCAAAGTTTTAGGTGAGAATTATTCAGAGTAAGTCTGAGTCAAAGTAGCAGTGTTGTTAACCTGGACCTCATTTGCTTGAGCATGAAAATCAGTTTTTTTAATATGCAAATTTGACTTGGCATAGTTTTTATACTTTTTGACACAACCCTCCCTATTAATCCTGACTTGGAACTGGCACTGATTGGTACAACCCTAATCAACATCTAGATTTGAACCTGGATCCTCAGCATTGAGAGATGGATGTGCTAACCACTACTCTATTTTTTACTATTTTCGTTATAAAAACACTTACAATCCAATCTCCAAAGCATGTTTCCGAACAAGATGCATTTTAAACACACATTCAACTAATTTTACATTCTTTTTTATGCCAATATAATTTTGTCTATAATGACATTCATCTATCCATCCATCCACATGTGTAACAGTGTTGTGTACAGGTATCTTTGATTAATGTCTCATGTTGGAGGATAGAGTGCTGGAGACAGATGATGATGAATGGATAGAAAAAGATGGAGTGATTGCTCTATTCCCTTTGCTTCCTACTGGTTTGATTGTCCTGGCTGATCTGAGATGCTGCATTTTAATTTGGTGTGAGTCATTTCCTGTGCCAGATTGGCTTCCTGAATTCTTTTCACCTATTAAGCAGGAGTTAATGATTAATTACAAACATGAAGCCCAAACAGAAATAGACAACTATTTTAAAACTTTCAGCCTTTTTCACACTTGCAACCTGCCAATACAAAGAATTCCTCAATTCTGAGAACAGTTGCCAAAAATCACTTAAGCGTTGTCAACACTGTGAAGAATTTAATTACATAGAGTATATTTCCTGTTCTGTACTTTGACACTTATTGATTGTTTATGTTTGACAAATTGCTTTTTTCCCCATTCTACGTTCTTTACTATCTAAAGAATGCAACAAAAACACAAATTTGAACTGCAATTGGCAATTTTTTTACTTTTGTTAATTTTTAATTATCTAGGTGTCTGTTTCATTAGAGTTGTTTAATGCATGTATTATTATTATTATTCATTCATTCATTAATTATCTCCCGCTTTATCATCTATTAGGGTCGCGGTGGGGTTCCCCATGCCCATCCAGGGGAGAACATCTCTGGCGCTTGGCAGATACACCCAGGACAGGGTGACAATCCATCGCTGGGCACACACTCACTCACACAGACACACTCTATATGGGGCAATTTTAAGAATTCAATTGACTTGATCCATGTTTTTGGACTGTGGGAGGAAACCGGAGAACCCGGAGGAAACCCACGCAGACACGCGGAGAACATAGAAACTCCACCCAGATGGAGATTCGAACCGGGAATCTCTAGTGCTGAGAGGCGAACGTGCTAACCACTAAGCCACCGTGCCGCCTATTATTATTATTATGATTATGATTATTATTATTATTATTATTATTATTATTATTATTATTATTACTGGGCGGCACTGAGTTTCCATGTTTAACCCGTGTCAGCGTGGGTTTCCTCCGGGTTCTCCGGTTTCCTATCACAGTCCCAAAACATGGATCAAGTCAATTGAGTTCTCCAAATTACCCCATATAGTGTGTGCATGTGTGCGTGTCTGTGTGAGTGTGTGCCCAGCGATAGATTGGCGCTCTGTCCTGGGTGTGTCTGCCCAGCGCCCGAAACGTTCACCCCTGGATGGGCATGGGGAACCCCGCCGGCGACCCTAATATAGGACAAAGCGGAAGATAATGAATGAATGAATTATTATTACTTATTTTAAGTAAGTAAGTTCATGTAATCCAGTATTGAAAAATAAATGTGGATCTGTTAAAAAAAGTTTTTTATTTTATTAGCACCATGTATTTTGAATTACAGACTGTAGTAGTATATTTTGAGTGATGAATGATTCTCAGCACTGCTGTGACACTAAAGTAATGTTGGTGTGTTAATGTGTGTTTAACTGGTATGAGTGAACTAGATAAAACAGTGCTGCTGGAGTTTTCAAATGATATCTTTTAAACCACTCACTGTGTACTCTTACAGACACTTCTACCTAATAGATCTAATAATCAAGACATGGCTCGTCTATTAATCCAATGTTTGTGTTAATCATCCCCTGTTTTTGCTTTATCAGTGCCCCCAGCACCCTATTAATTCTGGTGGTTTGACATATTTAGTTGGTGGACTTTTGACGCATTGTCCCTGAGGTTTTCTCAAATTTCAGAAGCACTGGCTTGCATAATAAAATTGCAATTGAATTGCATATCAATGCAGTACACATGTAAGTGTTAATTTTAAAATACTGCAGAAATATTGTGCTTCTGATTTTTAAAATTAATAAAGTGTGCAGAAATTATTTCATCCAAAACTTTACAGTTTAAGCCACTTTAAGACTTAAACACCATTCTTTAAGAGTACTTACTTCGTCAGAACCGAATACGGCAAATGAAATTCATGTGTCTCTATGGTGCATTCAAATAAATGTGCTAGACAGTTCTTATGCTTGCATTGCAGTACAGCATTTTTTTTAATATTAAAGAGTTTTTAATATTGTCACTAAATGTATTAGAAAGATATTGCCTTCAGCAAAATAAGAAATCATGAAGAAAATGTTTATCAGCTGAGCGTGCATTGCTTTGTAATTGCCAGCTCTGGTGGAAATTAATTTCTGATCACTTTAAACCCATTAGCCGCCAGCCGTGGTGATCATGCACTATGTATGTATGTGTGTATGAGGGTGTGAAAAGGCCCGATGAGGCCCGGATGAATCAAAATTACAGCTGCAATTCTTGTCAGGGCTTCTAGCCCAGATTAATGACTGACTGCAACCTGACCCAGAAGCTGGAAACCTAAAGAACCCGATAGTGAAACCCCACACGTGCCACTGATATTCGATTTTGGTCATCAAATTGTGAAGTATTGCAGCATGTCTTGCTGCGAAATGGTAGGAAGGCGGGGGATCCTGCTGCGAAAAAAACCCAAATGGCCAAATTAGCCCTCTGCGGGAGTTTAACAAGAGTATTGTCTTACAGACGAAGAAGAAGAAAGCACATTAATGTGGCAAGTCTTTCATGGATGTTGCTGCTTTTTCATAATTAAAAATACACAGTACTCTGCCATCTGCACGCTCATAAAAATGCCTTCGACAAGACAGATTTATTGCACCTCAGTGGGGTTTATGTCTGGTGGCTTTTAAAAGAGAGATTGCAACTTTTTTTTTTTTCAATGAGAGTTTTTTGAGAGGACAAAATAATATTTATATCTTAATATATTTATATTAATATACAACTAATATATTAATTTAGCTTACAGGGCAAAGAGTGTGCAAACACAAGCTGAAAAAACTTCAGATGACTGTGCCTTTCCTGGGGTCCCATGCCAATTTTCACTAAGGGGTCCTCTTACCTAGCCCATGTTTAATTTAAGCTCAAGCTCAAGTTCAATTTAATTTATTTATATAGCACTTTTTTTTGCAATACTTCATTAAAAAAAAGTATTTTGAGCCTAAACCCCCAAAGAGCAAGCTGAAGTTGCTGTTAAGAAGAAACCTTGGGAGCGCATAACCTACAGGCTTATCAAATCCTGGTGTGTAGCTATTTATAAATTTCCATGTACTTTGTGTTTCATTTAAAAGCAGCTCACTGTGTGGCAGCACCCTAAACAAACACATTGACCTCTGATGCAAAGTGCAGGTTTTGAAATTGCCAAGGCACACTGCCACATTACCTCACATATAGAGGCTTAACATCTATGCATGCAATGATGCTAAATCTCATAGGCAAAAGTAAAGACACCACACACATTCACACATTCTGAAATATCATGCCCCTGAAGTGGGTAGAACACACTAGAGAATGAGAAAAAGAAACTCATCAACCAGCAGGCTCGCCTCTTATACTTACCTTCCATCCCAGTTGCGACCACTATCAGTCACATGCGTCTATGAAAAGATTCCTTCCGGACACTTCTCCATGCTCTGGCCCCACTTTGGACGAGTAAGTGGAAACAGCTGGGTCTCCAACATTTTGACAAGTTATCCTCACAGCTGCAATGTTCTGCAGAATTCAATTACCACAGTCCAAACTTGACCTTTTTGCCCTTCTGGCTGTGACATGTCCGGATAGTGGACTGGACCACTGATGTCTTTGTTGGACCGTTTGACTTTTCGTTTCTCCAGGGGTTTTGGCACCATTGTAAAACGCCCAGACACAACAAGGATTAAAGACAGGATTGCCAGACCCAAATTCTTATTCTATAGTTATACAGTTAAAGGCTGGCTGATGGAACTGGCCTATTGGTCTGTCTTTTGGAAGGTTCTATAAAGGTTCTATAAAAAGTTATAAAAAAAGTACTTTAAGATGTAGGTTGTATTCAGTCAGTTAAGTCTAAAATTTGGTAAAAATATAAACAGAATGCAGAGGTTATGAAAGAAAAACAGAAAAACGAAGATGTCAAAGCCTCAATATAGAAAACAAATCGATATGTCATGAAAATAAAAAAGCACAATAAAACAATGGAACATATCAATAAAAACAAGAATTAACTGGTGTAACTTGTTCCTCTTTAACTACTGACTTGTGTTGTTCTCTTATTTGTAAGTCGCTTTGGACTAAAGCATCTGATAAATGACTACATGTAAATGTAAGCAATCATAAGTAGGACTTAGTGAAAAAGATGCATTATGATGCATACTTGAACATTTGGCTGGTACTTTCTCTTAAATCACATAAAGATAATTATAAATAATATTGTTTTTATGAAGTTTAGTTGCACACCAGAGGAGATGACGATCATTACCTCAGCAATCATTGCACAGGTATACAATTAAATATCCAACCCATTTCTGTAATAAAAAATAGGTTTGGTGATGATGAAGCAGTTTTTTGGAATCATAATACATCTTACCACAACAGTAATAGTGTTAAACCTTTTTTAATAGACATGTGCCCTGTAACAGGGCCAGCAGGGATAGTATGTACTCAGTCTGGTAAAAAATTTGTGAGTTTAATTAATTCATTTTCTTTGCATTTATTCTATTCAGGATTGAACTGTGCTGGAATCTATCAAAGCACTCCTTAGGTAAGAGACAGGGTATATAGGGGCACCCTGACCTGGTCTCCAGTCTATCAAAGTGCTGACAAATATATTTGCACTCTCACACACACACACAATTGAGGCCAGTTAAGTACAATACTCACACAGATATAAGGACAACTGAACTCCAGACCCTTTGCCAGTGCACCATGCAGTGTTTAGGGTTATGAAAGTTAAATATATAATCCATAAAAAGGTTTTAACCTGCATATCTTTTCTATGAACTGCTTTTCTAGAAAGTTGAAAGTTGCGTGATGATTTTTTTTTTACATACAAGTGAGATATGTGCCATAAAAAAATTCAACCCATTATTATTATTGTTATTGCTATTATTATTATTATTATTATTATTATTATTATTATTATTATTATTATTATTATTATTATTATTATTATTATTATTATTGTTGTTGTTGTTATTTTGATGATGATGATAATGTTTCTTTGTGACTACATAAGCAAATATTATTTTTCGGAATTAGTTCGGAGTTTTGTTTTACAAAGATTGAATGTTTAGCTATTAATCAAAAGTAAATTTGAGTAATTTCTGTAATTTGATTATATGCTATTAGGTAAAAAAGTTTTGGTGAGGTGTGGTGGTTTCTTTTTTTTTCAAGGAATTGTATACTGGTGGATGCTAAAATTAAAAATTCAGTTATATTTAACATTTTAATAACCAACAAAGCATTTGACTGTGCTAAATTAGCAATTACAACATTTGCAACCAAAGCAATCATTTTAGAAAGAGCAAATAGATACATCTACAATACAATATTTTATTAAGCGGAACATCATATAGGGATTTTCCACAATGCACATTTGTGAGCAGTCACTGAACACCAAATTAATGCAGATCCGAAATGTAGAACACACCATGTATATTATATGTACTTTATAAATTCAGATAGACCTTCTTTAAAAGCTTTTATCATTCATATAGATACGTATATAATTTCTCTTTTTAATATTCAGTAAATATTGGGCGGCCTACATCGGACATATCATAAAGATGTTCAGCATCCAAAGGAAACACCATGATTACCACAGACAGACAACAGCTTCCAATTTTTTAAGTGTGAATTTGCTTCAGCATACTTTTTCTTGGTTAGGGAGGGTCCGATGCTTCCTAGCCAATGACACACCAGCCTAATGGCTGTATCAACACCACAGAAAAGCATTTGTTTTATTATAAATAGTTGCAGTCCTAAAGTATTAGTTCTTCACCCTCTCTCTGGTGTAGTTGTCCTTCTTGAAACAAACTTTTAAAATCCAAGGTTTTGCTTCACTGGTTATATAAGATAAATACACAACTCCATGGTCCATATACAGGAATTTATCTGATTCCTTAGAAAAAAAGTCATGTACAGCAGAGGATTTAGAGAGGGAAGACTAAAAATCCAGAAAAGGTGGAGTATTTCCATCCACCCATAAGATTTCCCCTTTCTAGTTTGAGATAAACACGGTCCTCGCGCTCCACCATCAGTAGTACCCCATTGCTTGCCGCTTCTCTTGTGACGTCCTGGTCTCCAGCAAAGGCAGAAATGATTGGGTATTCATTGTGCATCAGGTTCACCTGCATACATTACCACACAGCACAAATTAGACTGCATACCTACATGTTACCAAAAAAATCAGTACAACCTGCTTTGTTCCAGTGTGAGGTATTTCTGTGAAATGTCCACCTCTTTCTGCCAGGAATTTATGTTTGAATCATTTCAATAGGATATCAGTCAAGATCTTTTTTAAATGGGTGTCTGCGGGCAACAGTCAAGCATGGTGGTGGAATTATTCATTGTGCAGTCATTAAAATAACTCCAATGAATGACACAGGTACTATTAAAGGGTCATCAGCAAAAAAAAGACAACAAAAATTCAAAAGAATTCTGGTAGCACAGTCTGAGAATACATAAAGCAGAAGCAAAACAAAGCTCATGTCTATAAAAACAACACCAAGTCTTGAAAATGAACAGTAAGTACTTAAAATTCTTTCACATAGATAAACCAATGAACAGTTCTGTAATGCCATGGTTATGAAAATTTCTCGATACGTTGAATGTATGCATTCATTCATGTTTAATCCACTTCTCCTTATCAGGGTCACACCTGTCTCATCACTCATGGGGCAAAATATGGAAAAATGCATTGAACAGGTCACCAGTTCATTACAGAGCTGACACACAAACCCTCATACCAATTGTTCATATGTTCAATACATCATTTAAACATGTTTTTGGTCTGTGAATATGAATCTTATTTCTAAAAAGCTGGAATATTTAAAACATTTTTGCAATACTAAGCAAAATTCTTAAATTCTCTTATACCTTCAACCTCATGTTGAACATGAGAAAAATCACAGTAGATTTGGGGAGTAACGTAGTCTCATATGTATGTATATATTTTTATGTGTATGTGGGTGTGTGTGGCTGTTGTAGGTGATGCATGGTACAATTAAAAGTCAGCCTTAGCATTGATTGTTGAGCAAATAGTTTAGCAGCTGAAATAAAGCAAGCATGGGTAAAAAAAAATCCATTTGCAAATTAATATAAAAAAGTAAAAGTAAAAAATTGGAGCAAAGAAAATGGAAAAATGAAAATTAAAAGAAGGGTAAAAACATTTAAGTTTCCTTTTTAGATGTCCTCTCTCATGTTCATGCAGAAAATTAGAAACTGGCCTTCTGATTAAATCATATACATCACATACCTTTTCAATCATGATCCCAACTTATATTCACACACTTTGAAGATGTGAGCAGTGCTCAGTGCTCAGTTTAGGACAAATTAATAATGCCTGTGTGCTGACCAGATATCTGACATGAAGCTTTTCATTTTCTACTACGCGTTATCGACTTTATAACTCATGCAAAACCACAAACCAAAAAAAAGGCACAATCTAAATTGAAATTATCTTCTGCTCACCTGGATGGTTTGTCTGTTATATACTTTCACCACATGGAAGCTAAAGCTGTAAATTCCTCTTCTTGGTGCAGTAAAGACACTGGCCTTAAGGTCAAAGTGGTTGCCAATGTTCACCAGGACCTGCAAACAGCATCACAATCATTACAAATTGACGGGTGTTTATGGAATGATGCACTGCAAGCAGGTCATTATTGAAAAATAAACCCTAACCAGGCCTTTTAGTCACGTTGAAAGGTTTCATTTCCTCATAATGACCTAAAGCTATTAAACATTGTAATTTGGCATTCATTCTGTTACTTATTATATATATATATATTGTATTATATATATTGTGCATAACATTTGGGGATAATAAACGAGATTCATTGAATGCTCAAATTAAATAGTACGAAAAAACTTGCTCTATATCATCTACAATATATATATATATATATATATATATATATATATATATATATATATATATATATATATATATATATATATATATATATATATATATATATATATATATATATATATATATATATATATATATATATATATATATATATATATATATATATATATATATATATATATATATATATATATATATATGTAGTTTTTTTCCCTTTGTTTTAAATGACATTTAATTTGTAAATAAACAAGTGCAGAAATAAATTCATACCAGATCCAACACAAAACTGAAACATGTCTGACTGAAAAAAAGAACTTTAAAAAGATATATAGACCTGTTGCACCAATGTGTTCCAGTAATAATTTTTGACAGGCCTTCTTTTATATATGAGCCAGATTTAAGCAGTTCCTGACAAAAAGCCACCTGATCCTTGTGTTCAAACATTTAATATATGCTTGGCACTTTTTAAAATTCATTTTCCCCCTTGCTGTCTTAATATTTGTACATTAATTATATTTTATGTTGTGTTTTAAACATTGTATTAGGTACATAATAACACAAACACACACACACACACACACACACACACACACACACACACACACACATATATATATATATATATATATATATATATATATATATATATATATATATATATATATATATATATATATAAACAAATTAACACTCTAGTAATGCAGTGACCTAATACACTAGCCCATTGCCTCTGGAGACCTCTGTTGGAGTTCTACCTGCCACTGCAGTTGGCACAACATGAAATGCCTGATTTGATAAAACCTTAGTGGTATTCTGACTGACTTTGCAACAGCAGTTTTAGTGGCTGGTCAATGCACCAACATTATTAATAAAAGATATAAAAAGAAATATGTGACTTTTCCATACTCACTTACTACATGAAAAGGGCCACATTTCCTACCATTTCCTAACAGAAATCTACCCTCAGAGTAGATTGTGTAGCATGAAAATATTAATAGGCTATTTATTTGGCCTAGTCACTGAATTAACCCCTAAACCCCCTAAAAAATGTTCTCTGATACCTTAGAACCATTAATATTTGTTCTTTGAGCACTGTGATGTGATATAAGATCTTTACTACTCATCTCTCTCCATTGGCTCCCTGTACAAGGCACTGACTCTGGCCTGCAGGACAATCTTTGGATCATCTCCCTCTTTCATTAATTCTATTTTCCAAAGATACACCCTGACTTGCTCATTTCACTCTAGTGGTGAATGTCGCCTGGTGCTTCAACCTCTCATTGGTGCTAACTGTTACTCAGTATAGTTCACCACTGCTAAATGGTGGAATAATCTTCTAATCTCTGTTCAGAATGCTAAGACATTCAGCATCTTCAAAAAAAACTCAAAACCCAACTCTTCCAGAAGCACTTGCTAAGAAAAAAAATGTAGATAAAGTCTAGGTACTAAAACTGGAATGGATAATGAAAACGTTTGATAATACTGCAGTTCAGCTGGCTCCTCCTTCTCTACTGACTCGTCCTCTCAAATATATTTAGATTTGGATAAAAGCATTTGCTAAATGTAACCACAATGTAAATATACGAAGTTCAAAGCACAATTCTGTAATAATTATGACTTTAATTAAGTAATTGCACGTATTTGCAAATGTCCAATTTTTTTTCAATTCCCCATTACAATTCCCCATTACAAATTCTGTAATGACAACACATGTAACAATGTTTATTTACTTACTAATTTACTAATAACTCCTGCGTCACCCTAAACGCACCGTGTAGATGCTTCATTAGCCAGTAAATGTTGTTACCTCTGTAGTGATAACAGCCTTAATGATGAAGGCTTAAGTTCAAAGTCACTCTCATCATTCATGGCAATATATACTTGTTGAGCACCAATCTGTTAATGAAGTTACACAGGCATTTTATGTATTTTGTATAGCTACGTGCTATAGAATGAACATGAGCAAATGTTATACATTTTATGAATGTTTGGATGTAAGTGCATTGTGATGTACATCATTAGAGTACTTTCACTTTAGATTAAATAATATATTTATATATATGGAATATTAAGAGACTTAAGTGTCTTTGTAAGTAATGCACTTCTAAACACTTCTAAATTATCTCTATATGTTAATATTTTGCCATTGTGTTAACCCTGTGTTGAACTGGTGACATCTCCTCACCGTTCACTCAGTAAAGACTGGGATTAGTCATGACCCTAATCAGGATACACAATTTAGAAAATAAATAATAAATAATTTTTAATCGAAGCTATGAATTCCATAGTGGTACAAACAATATCAAATCCCAAGTAACTTTTGATATGTGTTCTTATTGTTTGAAAAAACACTTTAAAATTGTCCAGACAAAAAAAAAAAAAAAAAAAAAAAAACTGTTTGCACAGCAAAATTATAATATGGAATTAACACTAAAATACAGTGGTGAACCAGACCTCAAAAGTGTTCATTAGGGGCATCTAAACATCCTACAGTCGCATGTCTATGAACTTTTTTAAAACTATTTTACTATAATGCAAATAACATGCTTATTTAATATCGTATTGTTATAGTAAATTAGCAGCGTATGGTAAAACATAGAATTTGCTTTAAAAGCTAACAGATGAATATGCATTAGGTCCTTTTGCTTATTATGACACATTAAGATATACAGTATATTGGCAAAGGTTTTATGATGCTTAAATATTAACCCTAAAATCTATTTCATTCCCATGCTATATTGATTTCCCCTTTGTTACTGTAATGTGGTATTTTTTACACATTCACCTTGAAAAGTATGTCTAAGGTCAGATACTGGTGTTGGACCTGACTTAGTGAGTTTGAGTTAAGGCATCTGTGTGAACCACTAAAGTTGTTCCTCACCAAACACACCATACCTTTATGTTTCCTTCTTTGTGTACAGTAATGCTGAAACAAAGAAGGACCATCCCCCAAAATTTTAGAGCATACATTTTTCTAAAATGCATGGCTACGTTCTTAAACCAATACCCATGTGGCAATAGGACTTAATGAAACAGCAGAATTGAATGATAAATATGTGTATACTTTTGTTCATATATTTAAACATTGTTTTATTATTATGGAGTGGGTTTTAGTTCTTTAGTCCAGTCTTTCCAATATTGTTTAACATTTATAACAATTATTTAAAAAAAAAAAAACATAAATACCAAAAACATAACATATAAACTTTGCCATTAATACTGTACAGGGAACTTTTCTTCTATTTTTATTATTATGACAATTTCCAAAAATAAATAAGTAATCATAAAGTAGTAAAATATCACATTTAAGATGGAATATGCAAACACACAATTGGAACTGTAATAATATGTGTTAATGCATCATGTGTACAGTTTATTCAAAATTCTTTATAAGATTCATGTAAAACTATTTAAAATGACAAAATATTAGATCTTCTTAAAACCTCATGACTTTTTTATGCATATGTATAATTTTATACATCTTCAAAATAATTGTGTAAAAATGCATTTAAAAGTACAGTATTAGAATTTAATATTAGCTAAAACTTCAGTCTAACTAACAAACCACATTTTCTATTTTGCTGCCGAATCAGTTTACCTTGCACATCAGAAATATTACTGGTTCAAGGTAATCATGCATTTACCTAAATGATGCCAACACAGGACAGAGCAATCATTTATTTTCCATCTTTTAATGGGTAGCTCATGACCTTAACCACTGAGTCATGTCCTACTCTTTAATAAATAACAAAGGTTATTTGCTTAAATTTGCTCTGTGTAAAAAAATTATTTTGTCAAAGATCATTTTTGCACAGCATTTTTTTTCCGAATAAACCAAGCAACCCCATTGACCTGACCTTATCAATGAAATTTTTTTCAGATCAAATTGAAATGAAACTGCAATTGCATTATTACTATGATAACAATAACCCACATCCTAATCGCAGTTTAAATTGATACGAACATTTAAATGAAATATGTTCAAATATATTATTTTGTGCAAACTACACCTTTGAGACGCAATCTGTCTGTTTTTCTGTCTAAGGGCACTTTTACTTTAAAATGTTACATTAAAAACACTTTAAAATGTTCTGTAAATATTTGTATTACACAAATTAAACATAATTTCTGTTTCATCTAAAACACAGACTAGGAAAGGCGACCAGAGATGTTAGTTAAAATGTCCATTAGATTCACTTTCCTGTAATTATCTCTGTGTAAATATACAGATGTTTAAATTGATCATTTAGATTTAACCCTTTAGTTTTCTTTAGTTTATATGTTTATACTCTCTCTCTCTCTCTCTCTCTCTCTCACACACACACACACACACACACACACACACACACATATATATATATATATATATATATATTAAACATGTTGTAAATTTGCATAATTGATTATTTATTAACAAATATTAAATGAGCATAATGTATAAATTCAAATAACTAAAACTTCGAAAATAAAACAGTAGTTAAAACAATTAAATGCATTTTCTAAAAAAATAAGAAAATAAAGTTCAATACGCAAAATGGATTAGACCATTACTGTGGTTTGAAAAAGTTTGAACTGCAAATTCCCTAATCCATTAATAATTAAGTTGTGGACCTGGTCAAAGTAGATTGTGGTGGAGGTGTTGCTCATGTCGGACGGTTCGTGGTTGGTCCCCCTGATGGCTGAGAACGCCACCCTGGCGCTGCCGGAGCGCACGGAGATGCCCAGAGCAGATGTCACGCCGCCATCCGACGACGGGTTAGAGTCGCAAACCACCAGACATTTACCCTCCAAAACCACGGGCTCAGTGTCGTTTTGCCCCAGTGAGAGCCCAACCCCGTAGGCCAGGAGCACCGCCAGGACGAGTGCCAGCATGGACATGGCGTAGCGTTCCATTAAGATCACCAACACTGGGTTCTCCAAAAGCGTAAAATCCGACTCAGAGGGTTTCTCCAGGCTCTTATCTCCAATTACTCCTCAGTCTCCCTCTGTGCTCCTCACTGGTTCTCAATTACCTCCTTCGGATCTTCAGAGCACCTTAATGTTCAATTCTGAAAAAGTTATTGAACAACTCAAATAAAAAAAAATCCAACAGGTATCACCTCATACTTTCTACTCTGTTTCATTCAGACATGAACCATAGATTTTTTGTGTTTGTTTAATTGTAAATGTATAGTAAATAAATGGTACTTTACTTTTACTCATGTTACAAATAATTAATTTAATTCCAGCTGCAAAATGTGAGGTTCTTGATCACAAGAGCAACATACAACGATTTTTGTTCCAGAATAATAAAGTTTGAAGTTAGCAAAAACAAACTTTTGACTTTTTAAGGGTACAATGTAGTGCCTTGTTTGGAAGTGCACATGCTTTATAACTTTAAATATGCAAACTGTCTAAAACTGTTAAGTTATCTTCTATATGCATGCATTATATCCTGATTATCATCCAAATACACTAAAAGTCTAAAAAGGTTTACCTTACTTATATTTGAAACGGGTTTTTCTGTATATGATTATTCTTTAGTTACCTGGTAAATCCATAGCTGTGTGAGATGTGTGCAGGATCCATCTGCAGTGAAGAACAGAATGAAGGGGATTTATCTCGCCTTCGTTCCTTTATAGGGACAAATCCCGCCCCGTTTCAAAATTATTACACACACACACACACACACACACACACACACACACACACACACACACACACACACACACACACAGTCCAAACTTCCGTTCTCCATCACATTATCTACTCACCTGTATATGCAAGCAAATAATTATTATTGTGCATGCAGTCGACAAGACAAGAAAACAACATAAATTATAAAAATGGCTAAAACAATAATAGCATAGTAGTGAATGAGATTCGCTCAGTAAAATTTCCCTGCATAAAGAGAAGGTGAGAGAGAATTATGCGTAAATGAGGAGGAGGGTCCCGAGCTTCTGCACAATAAAGGTGCTGTAGCTCCATCCAGTGGTACATCAAATAAGCTATTTACAACGAATGGATGGATGGATGAATATATGGATTAATTAATTTATTAGCCTATTTTAAATTACAATCTGGGTGGAGTTTCCATATTCTCCCATTTTCCATGTTCTCCATTTTCCACAGTCCAAAAGTGTGTTTGTCTGTGTCTGTGTAAGTGAGTGTTTGCCTTGCAATGGATTGGCGCCCCGTCCTGGGTGTATCCACCCAGTGCCCAAAACTTTCTCCCCTTGATCGGCTTGGGGAACACCCCTGCGACTCTATTGCCTAGTATAGGATTGCTCTAGGGATGCTATGGTCAACCCTGTGCTTGCATTGTCGCTTTGAATAAAAGTGTCTGCTAAATGACCAAATACACATCAATTGGCTCGCCTTAACTTGTAAATCGATTGCTGGGCACACTCACTCACACAGACAAATTCTATATGGGGCAATTACATTTTTTTTTTACCTTGAATCCATGTTTTTGGTGTGTGGGAGGAAGCCAGAGAACCCGAAGTAAATCCATGCGAACACACGGAGAACATGGGAACTCCACTCAGATTGGGATTCCAACCTGGATCCCCGGTGTTGAGAGGCGAACGTGCTTAACACTAAGCCACTGTGCCCCAGGGGTAATTTAGATAGAGGGAATATACAGCAGCTATTTCACCTGAAAGAACCCATAGAAATACTATGCAGACATGGGGTGAACATGGAAACTCCACCCAGATTGGGATTCGAGCCTGGATCCCCAGTGCTGCAAGGTGAACCTAACCAGTAAGCTACAGTGCTGTCCCTATAGATAGACATATATTCCTTTATAGTTATAATATTATTTTATTTTTTGACCTCACACTAACACTCACACTAACCACTTTTCAAACAAAGTTTAGGAGCATGAGAGTTTGTCCTGACAGCATGTGTTACAATATGCAGAATTGTCACTTAACCTCTTTAATTAACCTTCATTCAGAAGACACTAATTGGCTATATTGTGTAACTGGTGTCAAATAAATAGAGATCAGTTATCCCTGAGGGACTGGGCAGTTCAGAGCCTATAAATTCACCCACTAACTGTTCTATTTCTTAATGACCTGTTTAAAACTTTCATTACATTGTATTTATTTTTTGTTTATCAAATACTTTTAAAACTAAAGTTGTGTTACCACTGAGCATGGATACATAGCTGCCCTCTATCTTGACTATTAGACTAACACAACTCCTTTTAGGATTAATATATACCATGTACACATTTACAAACATTGACATATGTCATTTTTAGGTATTAAGTAATAAGTATATAGTTTAATAATATATGCTTATGTTTACTAGTTCACATAGTTCATATTTGCGAAGCATTGAGTTAATCATATTAATTTTGGCATTTTTATTCTTATTATTACATTTACCAGACTCAATTTATACACTGCAGCACTATTTTCAAATATACAGGATAATTTTCATGGTATGGTGGCACAGTGGCTTAGTGGTTAGCACGTTCGCCTCTCAGCGCTAGGGATTCCCGGTTCGAATCCCCATCTGGGTGGAGTTTCCATGTTCTCCCCGTGTCTGCGTGGATTTCCTCCGGGTTCTCCGGTTTCCTCCCACAGTCCAAAAACATGGTTTAAGTCAACTGAATTCTCAAAAATTGCCCCATATAGAGTTTGTCTGTGTGAGTTAGTGTGCCCAGCGATGGATTGGCGCCCTGTCCTGGGTCTATCTGCCCAGCGCCCGAGACGTTCTCCCCTGGATGGGCATGGGGAACTCCTTCGCAATCCTAATAGAGGATAAGCGGGAGATAATGAATGAATGAATTTTCATGGTATAATTTGTATCAATATTACCAATAGTATCAATATACTACTTCCAATTATCTCACTATAGGAGAGGTCAAACAGTTCACTTGGCATTTAATCCTGTAGGAGCACAACCACCATCTTACTCCTGGACTCTTCCACTACAGGTAACCTGTTTATCCCTCTTGTCCCTTAATTTGTTCTCTCAAAGTGTCATTATCTGCCCTGCATGCCTCCAGCAGCAGCAGGATTCATTAGTATAGCAGTTACGGAAATTAATGAATAAATGAATGAATGAAGTAAATTATGTTGCAGTAATTTCTCAGAGCAATAGTTAAAATACAGCAAAATAGTTTATTTGTTATTACCTTAAAGCAATGTCACGTTAACATATTATTCATAATATGATTTAAACTTTAGACTTTTTCATATTAGTTTATAAGCACAAGTTCCATTAATTATTAGACTTTTAATATGTCATTCAAATAAGTAAATGCAGAATTCAGCTGAAAGTTTGTTCACACCATTTTATTCACATATGAAAATGACACTTAATCTGTGTTTAATCAGCACATAAGCTATTTTTTGACTGTTTTATACACACAGTGGTTCTCACTGAATCTAAAACCACTAAGCGTCTCCAATGGCTGACAGCCATCAGAGGTTCTGTTATGTTTAATATGAAACATGAATTTTATTTTAAACTAGCCTTTTACTGAGCTCTAAAAGTTTACAATTAAAAATTTATAAATTGCATAATACAATGCTATCATTTAACAATTTAAGAATTAAATTAATTAAATCTCTTTATTAAAATGAAAATACGGCTGAATAGCATAGTGGTTAGTACAATAGATATACATTCAGTTCTAATCTCGATCTGGGTGGAGTTTTCATGTTCTTTCTGTGGGTTTTTTTCCAGGTTCCCTGGCTTCCTCCTACAGTCCCAAAATATGGATTAAATGTGAATTGGCTGATCAAATTTTTGTTTAACTTTTGTGCCAAGTCTTATTGACTGTATTGTTTATGTCTTTATGTTGTATGTTGTTATTTTTCCAACTTCCAATATGTCATATAAGGACCTCACTTCAAGCTTTAAACCCCAATCAACCTCAAACCACATCTTTTAATTGAAGTAAACAAAACTCACAATCAAACTTATCCCTAAATATGCTTGGAATATTTACAGGAGCATCCTGACACTTCTTTAATCATGTTTATTATCTCCAGATCATGAGAAAAATACATTCTGATAAACAGAATACATTCATTCATTCATTATCTCCCGCTTTATCCTCTAGTAGGGTCGCGGTGGGGTTCCCCATGCCCATCCAGGGGAGAGCGTCTCGGGCGCTGGGCAGATACACCCAGGACAGGGCACCAATCCATCGCTGGGCACACACTCACTCACACAGACACACTCTATATGAGGCAATTTTGAGAATTCAATTGACTTGATCCATGTTTTTGGATTGTGGAAGGAAACCGGAGAACCCGGAGGAAACCCACGCAGACACGGGGAGAACATGGAAACTCCACCCAGATGGGGATTCGAACCGGGAATCCCTAGCGCTGAGAGGCGAACGTGCTAACCACTAAGCCACCGTGTCGCCAAACAGAATACAGCTCTTGTAATTTAAGGTCACGAGATAACAACAAAAAAAATAATAACACATGTCCTTTCTAGACCTCCCTACCATGCATACCAACTAAAACCCTTCTTAACCCTGGTGTATAAAGAAATAACTTGCTATAGCTTTGTCTCTACACTGGTCTCCTGGACTTTCTCTGACAGGCGTCACACAATGTGTAGCAGGAATCCATGCAGAAACTGACATTCCTGCTCAAGAGCATTCACTCACCCATGACTTAGAGAAAGACAGCAGAGGAAACACCACAAAACATGAAAATGCCATGCCTAGAAGGCACAGGGCCTTGAATTGTTTAACCTGGAGCATTTTACTGTGCTAGCAATTCTCATTCATGTGAAATAAATGTGAAGCACTGTCAGCCAGTGTTTTCATCTACATACAGTTGTGCAGATGTTGTTATTTTAAGTTCAAGTTGTTAGATCAAATTGTTATTTCTGTATATAATATATATATATATATATTATGAATATATATATATATATATATATATATATTCATTCATTCATTCATTCATTCATTATCTCCCGCTTATCCTCTATTAGGGTCGCGGTGGGGTTCCCCATGCCCATCCAGGGGAGAGCGTCTCGGGCGCTGGGCAGATAGACCCAGGACAGGGCGCCAATTCATCGCTGGGCACACACTCACTCACACAGACACACTCTAAACGGGGCAATTTTGAGAATTCAATTAACTTGATCCATGTTTTTGGACTGTGGGAGGAATATATATATATATATATATATATATATATATATATATATATATATATATATACACACACACACACACACGAACGATTTTAGATCCAATTGTATGTATTCCTTTCTATAGAATTCTGACGAGCTGAAATTGCTCCATGACACATGCGCAATGCTAGCCTCTCGTGTTATTGTCATGGCAACCGAACGCTTTGCAGGTTAGCGTTCAAGTTTGGTAGTTAACACGGAAAAAAAACGCGTTTTGTTTGAAAGCAAACTTACAAACTAGGCAACATTCGTGCTTAGTGTTTGTGTAAAAGAAGCTCATATAAACAACTTTAAAATGGACTCAAAAGGGTAGGTTACCGGTCTTTTCTAATTAGCTAATACCTGTGTTTAGGCTAAAGCTAAGGTTAATGAATGAAATAAATGTGTGTTTATTTCTTGTTTGTAACACTATCACCGCCACCAATGAGAACAATATGTTATTAATCAGCGGGTTTAATAGTATTCTATATAGTATTGCCTGAAACCACTATACATGCTAAAGCACTTAAAAATATTTCCCAAATATAAGAACACACATGAACACTAAATAATTACAAAACATATATTTTTTTAACAAAAGCAAAAGATGGGGTAAAGAGTTAATGGTATATAAAATATACAAACCCATAAGTCTTAAGTCAGGTTCACTGTCTGACAATTAGCTGGATTTACCAATCATAATCTTTTTTAATGCTTTATATTTCATTTTCACAACATGTTTACAAATATCACACAAAAACGTAAATGGGAGGGAAGGAGAAAAATAAATAAATAAAGTATAAAAATAAATATAAATAACAAATAAATTTATTAACATTAGCAAGTGATAAGTAAATGAATAAATACAGTCATATGCAAAATTTTGGGCACCCCTATTAATCTTAATCATTTTTAGTTCTAAATATTTGGGTGTTTGCAACAGCCATTTCAGTTTGCTGTATTTAATAACTGATGGACACAGTAATATTTAAGGATTGAAATGATGTTTATTGTACTAACAGAAAATGTGCAATATGCATTAAACTAAAATTTGACAGGTGCAAAAGTATGGGCACCTTAACAGAAAAGTGACATTAATATTTAGTAGATCCTCCTTTTGCAAAAATAACAGCCTCTAGTCGCTTCCTGTATCCAAGTGTATCCAAACATTTGACTCGAGCTGTATATTTAATTTTTACAGAATGAAACACAAAGTCAGAGGATCGTTACTGACCACATCAAGGCCCCTGTCCAAAACAACTAGTGGAAAAAGAGAGAACTACATTGAAAGGTAACTTAATTCCTCACAAAATCTAGTCACAAAGTTCCATCACTCTAGTGATTTTATAATATGCTAATAATGAATAAGTTTTTATATTAATAAGTTTAGTTTTAGTTTTTACCTTGCTGAATAGAACTCATTCATTATCTTCCACTTAATCCTCTATTAGGGTTGTGTGTGTTTGTGTGTGTGAGGGGGGGGGGGGGTCTTCATGCCCATCCAGCCCACTGTGAAAGGAAACTAGAAAACCCGTAGGAAACCACATGGACATTAAGCTAGATTTATAAAGATTTATAAAGCTTTTATATAAAGAGTTATAGACAAAAGTTCTCATATTTCTGTTTTAGGATGCCACCAGAGGTCATTTTGAAGATTCTTGCTTTTTTGGATGCTGGATCGCTTTTGTGTATTGGATTTGTCAATAAATATTTTTACAAGCTTACAAATGACAAGTGAGTTCACATATGTATGTTTTTTTATGTATCTGTATATATGTAACTGTCAAATAACTTATCAATTAGTTTTAGTTCATTAAATGAAATGTTATTTGATGGTTTTTGGCTGAACCAATTATTCATACTAATGCCTGGCAGTTTAGGACACGTGCGGGACCTTTTAAGCACAATGATCTGTCAGTTCTAATAATGAAGCTTCTACCCACAGTGGCATGTGGCATCACGTTTACACCTGCTATCGAGCCAAAAGGAAAAAGTCCAAGATAAAAAATGAGGTGACAGATGGAGTGGATTTGGCCAGTGTTCAGCAAAAGCCTATGGGATACTGGAGGAGGCGTTTCTTTAAAGAACTTGCCGGCTGTGCCGGAAACTGGAAGAGAAAACTTCAATCCATTCATCCTCACACTGGCCTGCCGAGCCGAACTGCAGAAGTTCTCAGGTGGGCCTGTTTTTTTAAGTTACTCCAATTCTGTCTTTCCTAAACTGCTACCTTTATGTCAGTAATTATATAAAAGCCTACACTTAGCAATCATTCAAAATATGCAGGGCAGCTAACCAGTCCATTAATAGCCATTATACATTGGTAAGTATCCATCCATCCATCCATCCATCCATCCATCCATTCATTATCTTCCGCTTTATCCCATATTAGGGTCGCGAGGTGGTTCCCCATGCCCATCCAGGGGAGAACGTTTCGGGCGCTGGGCAGATACACACAGGACAGGGCACCAATCCATCGCTGGGCACACACTCACTCACACAGACACGCACACAATATGGGGCAATTTTGGAGAACTCAATTGGCTTTGTTCATGTTTTTGGGCTGTGGGAGGAAACCGGAGAACCCGGAGGAAACCCATGCAGACACGGGGAGAACATGGAAACTCCACCAGAAATCCCTAGTGCTGAGAGGCGAACGTTCTAACCACTAAGCCACATTGGAAAGTAATTTTTGGATTTTTTTTTTTTTTTTTTAAACAAAACATTTATTATGAATTGACGTTGAACAAAAGACTGTTGTCTTTAATAAAATAATTAATTTAATTTTCTTTAAGATAAAAAAAAACTGTTGGTTTTAGCATTTAAAAAAAAAATAAAACACTAAATTAACTCATTGATTCATTTACTGCTGATTTCCCCACTTTTGTTTAAACACATATTCAGAAATTTTCTCTTATTTACAAAAAGTAGTGGATAATTTAAAATACAGAATAAGAAACCTGTAATAAATTCAAAATGATAAGTTCATAAGGATATAAGCAAAAGATATTAAATAAATAATTTCAAGTGTTGGTTTACTCTGAAGAGGAATCATAGAACTTGGGGTTAGCTGCACACAGCACTGCTAAATCATAAACACAGATGGGTTAAGATGTTAACCAAACATGCCAAAGCAGTCCAGCATATTCACTAATTGGCTTGGTATAATTACAGTAAATCTCACAAGCGATCATTTGGCACACGGCCGAGTTTGTTTTGTTTTTTTAAGAGTTACGATGGATGTAGCACATGCTAAGTCAGATGTCTCCAAGGTTCAGTTTGTGGTTTCCCATCTCTGCTAATGAGTTTAAAGTTTTTCCTTTCTTTTCTTTTTTTTTCTCTCATCTTAATCAGACTTGTGTTGCCTACTCTCATTATAAAAACAGGAATGACATATATATAAAGAATAAAAATATTCAGTTTATATTCAGTTTCATTTTATTAACCTATACAACGAAGAATGACTAATACCAAAGAACTATACAAAGAACAAATACTGTTATTAAATATTACTTGTGCACAGTAACTAGTCAGTCATAAAGCCATTTTACTTTCTTATTATGTTTAAAGTTGCTATTGTCCATAAGCAGCATTAATGTATTTAAATCAAGCACACAAGCATTTGTTTGATGGCAGATACACCCAGGACAGGATGCCAATCTATCGCTGGGCACACACTCACGCACACATACACACTCTATATGGGGCAATGGAAATTATAATAATACTTTCTTAAAACAGTCTGCTTTTGCCATTGTTTTCAACATTAATAATGTCATGCCCAATCAAAAGAGTTTCTTATTAGACCTTAGCTAGAGATTTAAAGCCAATTAAAATGAAATGCAGACTGTTAAGCAGAAAAGAGTACTTAACTAATGCTTATATAGCTTAATCTATACTAATATAAGACTATTAGACATTTGTTAACTGAGAGTTTTTCAGTCAGTCTCCTAATGTTCATTTATTAAAGGTCAAAACTAGAGGTTACGTCTCAAGGTCTCCTTTTCATCAATACAAGAACAGAAATACTGTAGAGCCTCTGGTGTTACTCAATGTAGTTTTAACCTCTGATTAGTGCTGCTGAGTCGCTCGATTTTCCAGCTCGCAGATGGCGCAGCACAAGCGAGGCACCAGTAATTGTTCCACAGCTCTACAGGTTTTGGTTTAAGGTGGAAATAAATTGCCTGACTCCGGCCTCATGCCCAGACAAATCCCTATTGGTTTGGTGGCTTTATAGACGCGGGAGGATGAGATTTACCTCTGTAATAATCGTCTACGCGTAATCGCTAACACAAACAACAGCTATTAAACCTCACAGGGATTCAGCACTCTTGCTTTGTTTCCTTCAGGCTGATCGATGTCACAGAGGGCCTCCTCTTGGCCCACAGCACCTTGCACTGCCTTCCCTGCAATCTAGACTCACTTTTAAACTAATGCTTTGCTTCTGAAGTCATTTTAATAAACTAAAATAAACTAAGAAAAAAATACTCATTCCCACACAGTTTATTAAAGTGACAGTTCAGCTAAAAATCAAATAATGTGTCTCTTATCCAGAATCGATCAGCAGAGAAAGAGATTTGCTTTATTTTCCTTCCTTTTTCTCTTTCTAATTTAGTGTCCAATACAGGTGCATCTTTCCAAAATCTATTGTGCTTCTCAATGCTTCAGAGTTGGAAACTAATGCATGCTTCCTTTAGTTTCATGTTTTAAACCTGTTTTAAATCTGTTTTAAATCTGTACAGATTTAAACATGTACACTACATGGCCATTTAAACACTATTTACTGAACGTTTACAGTAAATATGTGTTATAGGTATAAACTTGGTGAATGCTTTATTTATAGTTTCAACATGACTATTCCATCCAGTAAAAGAAAGACATCATAGTAAAACTGCAGCGCATTTAGTGGTTAGCACATTCTTCTCTGAACAGTGGGGTTCCAGATTTGGGTGGAGTGTGTGTGTGTGTATATATATATATATATATATATATATATATATATATATATATATATATATATATATATATATATATATATATATATATATATATATATATATATATATATATATATATATATATATATATATATATATATATCTTAAACTGGTTTGGATGTTTGAATATCTGGTGATCAAGGTCTTTTTTTTTAGGATTTTTTTGTCTAAATTGGCTTTTTGCATGGATCACGCTGAGGATATACAACCCACAATTCAGAGAGGGATAGAAACAGAGAGGGATAGCATTTATTATGTTATGATTGGGAATGTAATCGCTATATTTCACAATGTCAGCAAAATGACTATTTAATTCTGTATATACTTTAAAATCAAATGTTTTGTTAAGTCTTTATGCTTTCTGTTAGCACACAACATTTTTAAAACTGCCTGTTTACTTGATAATTTGCTTGTGCTGTAAACAATTGCAGCAACCCAGATAAGGTTAGCAGGGTCATGTGGGGAACCTCTGTAATAGATTATTATTTCTTTTTATTGCAGATGTGCGGGTATCCAGTGGGAAATCTCGGTGAAAGATGTAAGCGGACATGAAAAAAGAATGAAACACACTCAGGTTTATTTCAGCGATGCTTCTCTCATTGTAAATTGGAGTTTGGAAAGCTGGCCCTGTCTGGAACAAAATATTACATTACAATTACATGCAGTTATGTATGTACCCCTCACCTGTCCACTTGCTTACAGGTAAAAATATCTGAGAGGATATTACTTCATGATTTTGTCTCATTACTCATTGTCTCATTACTTTTAAAAACAGTGGATATTTTGGGGTTTGAAATATTGCTTAACTTGTTGTTAAACTGGAAATGTGTTTTTCACATACTAAATATATAAATTAACAGATGATTTTTAAGACACATTTAAATGTTCACTGTATATAAGGCTATTGTGCTTCTTTTGATATTATACATATATTACAATATTTGCAGTGCTGAAAATAAAAGAAGAAATTGATCTTATTAATGTATGTTTGATTGTATATGTGTTTAATAAATTACCCCATTCCCCCCAAGACCAGGTAGGAGATCGCTTGTTACTGAAGTGGGGTTAAAAAAAGATACTGGGAAAGTGTACGCTTCAGACAAAGTAATCCGATTGCTGTACATTGAGCCTGGTGTTTCTTTGGGCTTCTGGCAGGCAAGTGAAAATGTTTGTTCGTCATTTAAATGCAAGCAAATGCATTTACACTTCAACCTTATATACTCATACATTTGCACTATAAGGCAAATAAGATATCGTACACTGTGGTTGAACTGTGAGCTTAGCTGAACCTTTGGCTAACATACATCACTAAAAATTGATGACTAAAAGCATTTGGATTTAGTGTATAGTGGAAATGTATAGTGTAAACTAGTGGTTTGCCACATGAGAATACATTCTTCATGTTTTTGTTGTAGATGCTTTAATATACTGTTTCTGTTTTTTTTTTGTTTGTTTTCAGGATCAGCAGAAGCCTGCATTTCTCATAATGAACTTGCATTATCACCGACTTGTTGAAAGGAGTCATCTTGGTTCTTTTAAAATGTAGGAATCATATTACATATAGTCATATTATTATTCCTATCATTTTTATGATGATGATGATGATTATTATTATTACAGTCACATTTGTTAGTGCAAACAGCATGTATTCCTTGTCTTTAAATTTATTGTAGCACAACTCCATCTTCTGGTCGTTTCTTTACTCTTTCAGTTTTTTTGTTGTTGTCGTGTTTATATACAAGTTAAAATAGTAACATATATAACACCACTGGTGCACTATATAGTATAGAATAATATATCATAAGAACAAATGCCATTTCTTAATTAAATTAGATAGGATAAGATATGCCTTTATTGGTCCCACAGTAGGGAATTTCACATCTGAGCAGCAAAGTGACAGTAATTGGGAAAGTATATTCTATAATATCTATCATATGCAATTCACTGAATAATAATCTGTTTTGTTAATCATTTAGATTTTTTGTTACCAGTACTGTCCAACTTCTGAAGTAATTTATGCATTTTAAATACTTTTGTCAGTTAAATAAGGTTTCAGAAGACTGACATATACAGTGATTGTTGTTATTGCATTATCTGAAACAGACTTTGACATTTATTTATAGACTTTTTCAATAATTTTTTGCATAGATTTATTTCAGGTTACTTTATATATAGTAACAGTTATATAAGTAAAAACATCAGATATAAAAAAAAGGTGTTTTTTTGTTTAGGGCATATCAGGTGTCAGATGTAAAAGCACTGTTTGATGATGTTGATCCCGAGTATGGTCTTCATGGATACACTGTGCACATTGAACTCCACAACACAGTACAAAACCTGGTCTCTTCTCGCTATACCCAGTTGTTTTGTAGGAGAGGTAATGCAATGCATTTGTACACACAAGTGTGTACAGTATACACTGAAAATGACATAAAACCCACATAAATTACTTTGATGCTTTTGCTGATGCCTGAACAGTAGAGTGTGCTAGAGTGCCACCTTGGAAACCACTAACCAGTAACCACGTTACACAAAGAATGATATGTAGACATAAAGGTGATTTATAAAATTTCTGTTATTTTTAATAATAAAAAATTACCAATTTGCAGTGTGTGAAAAAATACATTTGTAAAATCAGACAACAACTGCAGTTTGGTTCAAAGATGATAGAAAGTCTGTTAGGGCTATGTGCAGTTTTACATGAAATGTGTCGAACCCTGGCTTAACCCTTTACTGGAATTCATGATAATAAAATACAATTTATATAAAGACTCCCATAGTTCTAACTATTAAGAAGAGTTCTGGTCCAAAAGTCTTAAATTTTTTATTGTTTTACGTCATTACACCTGAAATAAACTTCAGTAGTTAAATGCTAAAATATGTAGCAATAATAATAATAATAATAATAATAATAATAATAATAATAATAGGGCAGCATTGTGACGCCTCTCAGCATTGGGAATTCAATTCCCAATCTGGGTGGAGTTTCCATATCCTCACTGTATTCACGTGGGCTTTTTCAGTGTTCTCCAGTCCACATGGATTCAAGGTGAATTGGCTGCTCTAAATTGCCCCAATATAGTCTATGTGTGTCAGTGTGAGTGAGTGTGTGCGCCCAGCGATGGATTGGCATCTGGTCCTGAGTGTATCTGCACAGCATTCCAAACATCGCCCTGGATGGGCATGGGGAACTCTCATGAGCCTTGTATAGTATTAAGCAAAAGATAAAGAGTTGAGATAGTAAAAGGAAGTTTTTTTTTCTTCATGTGATTTGCAGATCAGATTTCTGATGGTTATGTGCCGTTGCATGTTATCAGTAAAGGAAACATCTCCAATCAGGTTTCTTTCTGTGGTGACATCAAATTGCCATGGAAAACTGAAGCTCTACAGGGATGTATTCAGGTAGCAATAAATAATAAAACCTACCGAATAATGTAATACAGATAATACATTTTTAACAAAAACAATGTGGAGCTATTGTGGTGATGATAAGAGTAGAATTCTTTACAATCTATGATCTGTCTTCCATGATTAAATTTCTTCATTATTTTTCTCTCTTCAGCATTGTTGCATGCTGACTCTGACCGTTTTTGATGAAGCACAGACGCCATTTTGGTGTGTCAGCACTCCTGTGTCCATGGCTAAATCTGACCAAGCAGGTGTAATGTACGACTATGTTGGAGAAAGCTTCTCTATTCAGTATCAGGATTCAGAAGGAAATATGGAAATGGAACTGATTAAGGCACAGAGGCAGTACTGCATAGTTCATTTAACTGTCTTTCTCTCTGTTAGCAAAGTGAATAAGCACTTTGCCAGAGATTACTAAACCTTTTATATCCTTCCAGCTTCTTATCTGTTGCATACTATATTTCCAGTTATTATCTAAGAATATTTTGTAAAGTTAATTCCTACTAGATGGCGCGGTGGCTTAGTGGTTAGCACGTTTGCTCTCAGCGCTAGGGATTCCTGATTAGAATCCCCATCTGGGTGGAGTTTCCATGTTCTCCTCGTGTCAGTGTGGGTTTCCTCCGGGTTCTCCGGTTTCCTCCCACAGTCCAAAAACATGGATCAAGTCAATTGAGTTATCCAAATTGCCCCATGTAGTGTTTGTTTGTGTGTGTGTCTGTGTGTGTGAGTGTGTGCCCAACAATAGATTGGCGCACTGTCCTGGCTGTATCTGCCCAGCGCCCGAAACGTTCTACCCTGGATGAGCATGGGGAACCCCACCGCGACCCTAATATAGGATAAAGCAGAAGATAATGAATGAATGAATTAATAATTCCTACTTATATCCAAGCTGTTTTTTACTGGTGCTTGTTGGCTGGTTTATGTTATATAATTATATTTTTGCAGCAAGATAACATTAGACATCTACTGTATATGATATAGTGTTTATTTTTGCAATATAAGTATTGCATCTCTCATATTGTTCTGTCATTTGTTGTCACTTTTAATAAAAGCATCTGCTAAATGATTACATGTAATGTAAACTATTGAGTCACAAGAGCTTTTTGTGATTAAATATTTTTAGGCATTTTTTCGGCCAATGCTAGGTTTGTGTAGCATTTTCAGCTGTCGTCCATGACATAGACTGAAGACAGTTGTTTAATGTAATTGTTCTCTGCTGAAGAAGGATTTTAGCACTTATGCTACCATGTGCTGGCAGCGCTAAAACAACATTTGGCTGTGATTAGTGTTGTGAAGCAGTTCTGTGGCATAAACAAAAACCCCAGATCGCCACATAATGGGATTGCATCCATTGCTCAGAGGTCGCTTTAACCTTCAAAAGTGGCGTTTTATCAACACACTTTGGCATTTTCATTTTCTTTAGGAGGTGCAAAGCCATAAAATCGCTTTTGTTGCCAATGTTATGACCCCAGTGGTAATTAGATTGCTGTTTGTTACTGCTCTTTTCTCTGTGAACTCTGCTTCAAGGATCTCTATCACATTTACCATGGCACAGGCTATCAGTGTATTCTAATAGAACATGATTTTATGCTGCCTGTATCTTAAAAAAAAAAGGGGTGGACCGTGATTTCTGTTGTGGATGCATCACCTGAAGTCCTTGATAGGAAAACTGAAGTGAATAATTTGGACGCTCTGAGACTGTGGGGAAAAAAATTCAGTTAAAGGACAATATATTTCCAAATATAAACCACATACCACAGGTGCTGGCTGCTTGTCTGGTATGTAATGTGTTTCCGGGATTTCTTCTATACCAAAAAAAGAAAAATCATGTCTTAAATTTAGCTGTACACTCAGTTCAGCTTTCTTTGTTTTTCATCAGCACTTTCATTTGTGAGTAAAAATGTAATTCAGGTCTTTCTGTAATTTTCACATTGCCATATTTAGGACAGAAATGGCTGCCATTATGCTGCTTTTAGCAACTAATGTCATCTTTAATGACTGCCCAGCTAAGGGCTGGTCTCTGGAAGCATTGCTTGTGTTGTATTTTCTGTTCATTGATGTCAGGAAGGCAGATTCTAGAAGCAGGTTAATGAATATCGTGAATTAACCACAGTATGTGTTCAATCAAAGAATTGTTTTGACTTCATAATCTGACATTTTATCCATTTTTAATTTGGGACTGGTATAATTGATATTTAAAAGTCGTATTTCTGTCGCTTCTTCGAATATGTTAAACATGTGGAAGTGGAATCGAGGGGCCTCCTCATCAGCTGAATATCAGTGCAAAAAAATACTATAATCTTGTAACCTGAATTGTTTCAGTGTACAAGAATAAACTAATGCCATTAGGATCATTGTCTAGACTTTAAACAGTATTATTATATTTTAAGAAATAAAAATATAAAATCATTTATTGTTTTCTTAATATTTAACATATTTTTGCAGTATTTTTTTCCCTCTTCCTGTTTTTCCTTTCTGATTTTCCTATTAGTATTGAGCCCAACATTTTTAATAGGGAACAGAGCTGAACTGTAATTTAGCCAGTGTATAGCTTTTCTAAAATTATATTATATATATTGAATTGGCTGCTTTATATTGTCCCTATATAGTGTGTGTGTGCTTTAAATTGTCCCTATATAGTGTGTGTGTGTGTGTGTATGTGTGTGTGTGTGTCTGCCCAGTGATGGCTTTGTACCCTGTTCTGGGTGTATCTGCACAGTGCCCGAAACGTTCTCCCCTAGATGGGCATGGGGAGGAGAACCTCCCCCACCCTCCCCTCTCCGAGCCTAGTAGAGGATTAAAGATAATGAAATGGCTGAAATGAAATTATTAAAGTTACTAAGTCATTAAAGTTTTATAAAGTAAAGCATTAATTATGTTTATATGTATAAGGTGTGTTTAGATTGCTGACAGTTTAAGTCCTTTAGAGTACATGGTTTGTAGTGACAGAAACAGAAATCCTTGATAAAGCATATTATTGCAGCAGAGTGTCACATTCATCTTTTTTCTCTCACTCCTTACCCAGCATGTACTATAGTCACTTGACTTAAGGTGACTGATCTGCCACTACAGGGCTTTTTGGTGTATTTATTGCAGTAATATCCTGCACTGCAGGTATTTAAGGCTGAAACAAAACTTGGAACAAAGCTTTAAAAACCTTTACTGGATCCTTTACTTATTTATAGCTTTTTTGTTTAGTTTTTTTTTTTTTAATCTGATTACAGAGAATTTACAGTGTTAGCTTTTAAATTAAATTTAAATTTAATTATGCTTAGATAATTTTCTACTGTCCATGCAATTACTTAAGTATGACTTGTTTGGAAAAAGTGAATCTTTAAGAATAATTAATCACAGGCTAAATGCTTGCCCTCTTAATTAGTAACAGCTTTAAAGCTTAAAAGCTTTTTTGTTTTGTTCTATATTTATAGTTCTTGAATAGCTGTAACCCTTACAGCCTGGTACATAGTTTACATTAGACCAAGTTTTTATAAATTCAATTAAAGTTTATATAAAGTGTATATAGTCTTAATTTGTTGATTTCTTATTATAGAGCTTTAAATTACAAGTCTAATGTTCATAATGTTTACAAATTATGTCACACATTTTAATGTAGCAAGAATTTTGTCTGGATGTCCTAGATTTTGTTTCCCTATGTAAATAATGGCTTTGTAAACTCCATTTAAATTATTAAGAAATAAAATGTTTCACTTTAGTAAACAAGTGTTAATATTCAAAATGTTCCAATATACAACCTTCCAATTCTAGTGTAGTGAGTAAGTGTGGTGACAAGAACAGTATTTTATCCTTGTCCTTAAGTCCAGTTTGACAGCTTACTCTCTCAATGCTGAGCTGCGATTTCTACAGTACAGCGGGTATAATGAGGACAGATGCAGAATGTGACAGTGATTTATTATAGACTATGATAAGTAGGCATTTAGATTAACATGATGAACAACTCATGCTTGTTCCTCTCCTTCACAGACATTCTGTTAACCTTTTAAAAGCCATCATGACATTGGATTAAAAGACTTTTATTGTATGTGGATCTGCACTTGACATACATTAAAGCCTCTGATATGAAAAAAACGCTAAATGTTAACAGGACGAAGTAAAATGTTATAACTATTTATTAGTACAAGACCATAACTGGCCACAAGACGGCACTGGAAGTTCAGGAGACATAAAACGTAATGAAGGCACTAGTGCTCATATCAAGGAACACACTTTTACCTATTAGAAATTTGGCTTATAAAAACTTGTAAACCATATACTAAACAAATAGTTTTAAAATATTTTTTTCTTCAACTTTGTGGTAAACCCAAGACTAGTACTCTGACTTTGGGAGAGTTTCAGTTTGGTTAGTACCATTGTTTTTATTTGATTCTGATTCCTGGTCACAGCTTTGGTGTTTGTTTAGTCCCAACTTTGGGTGTTTAAAATTAACGCATGTGTAAATCTCATAAAATTCATATAGTGTTATAAAAATAGTGTTAGAATAGATACGTATTTGGTCCCATGATTGAACTCCTTTTGGTAACAGTCGGTTTTAGAAGCTTGGCTTAGATTGGCAGAGTGATGGACAGCTACATCCAGCAGGCTGTCAGGATGCTCAGCTATGTACATGCTCTGCACCCCATCCTGGGTGTATCAACCCAGCACCAGAATCCACCATCTGTGAACCTAGTAAACCTAGAGGTTTAAGCGGAAGATAATGAATGAATGAATGTTACACCACAGGTCTTAACATATTGTACTTACAAAGATTTTGACTTCTTGACGTTTTAAACTTTATAAGCAGTAAGAATTTTGCATTTGATGATTTTTTTTATAATATGGCTTCTCACTTTTAAGGTTTGATTTTTAGATAGTACTAGGTTTTTCTAGCTAGTTATTTACTTGAAATTGTACTGTTACTCCAAATAACGTGTACAGCAGGACATAGATGCAAATTAGAATTTTCAAGAGCAAAGAAAAAGCTCTTCTGAGTTGTAAACAGACAGGTTTTATTATACAAAACTGTGTGTCCTGTTTTTATCATCCCTTTTGAGTTGTTTCTTATTAGTGAAAATGACAGCAGTTAAAGACCTGGAAAACAACCACACTGCAGATCTGTTGTGACACATTGTGACATGTTGATGTCATATAGTATCAGGTTTTTGGTAAACAGAGGGCCTAATTACGGAAAGTCTACTTCTCCGTCTAGCTTTCTACTGAATCATTTCTTTTGTCAATGTGTTGTTTATTACATTTAGTCATGTAGTTGACACTTTTATTTTAAGTGAGTGTGAGAGAATAACACAAATCAGTAAGTGAAGTTGGAACCAACTGATCTTTTACTGCTCTGGTTCCAATACCTAGATTTTTTCCCCACACTGTTTTTTTTTTTTTTCTCAAGAGAATTGTATCTGGTGTTGTTCCTTAAAAAGCTGTATGTCAGCAGTATTAAGAATAACAGAATTATTACTGGTTCTAATTTATACCTGTTAAATAAATTCTAAATGTAATTTTAAAAATAGTTCTAAACAAGTAGCATGTTCATATATTTATGTTGAGGTTTCAGATACGAATCGTGATCTGGGTGGAGTTTTCATGTTCTCCCTTTGTCCTTTGTAATATTTGCTATTGTATTAAATAATGTGGTATAAAAAATATCTTAAAGGAAACAGATATTTTAATGGAATTTTGCCTTTCGTGTGCCAGTATAGTGTTACATTGAAAACTACTATAGTTTTTCATAAACCAATAGGTTGAATGTGGTGCTTTTATTATAGTTATATTTTAAACTAGCTAATAGCCCTTGTAAAACTAAGCATGCATGCCTATTTTGTATTGTTTTTGGCAGAACAGTAGCATCATGGTTAGCACATTTGCCTCTTAGCGCAAATCCTAATCTGGATGGGGTTTCCATGTTCTCCCCTTTTCTCCGGGTTCAGCGATTTCCTCCCAAAAAGATGGATCCAAGGTAAATTGGCTGCTTTATATTGCCCCTATCTGAAATTGCTCCTATAAAGTTTCTGTATCTGTGCGAGTGTGTGCCCAGAGATTTGCACTCTGTCCTGGCTGTATCTGCCCAGCACTTCAAATGTTCTCTTCTGAATGCCTCCCCCATCCCCCCCCCCCACCGCCGCAACCCTTTTAGAGGATTACAAAGTCAAGATAATGAGATGAAATAAGTTTTTAAGTTCTTTAAAATCTTATGTTGACATTACAACACACAAGCCGTGTAAGGAAAGACCTATTTCTGTTTCTGCTTTGATTGTGCCTCTGTTCATCATCATAAAGCCATGGGTTTAGTGTTTTGATGTAAAGAAAAATTCAGTGGCCAGCACTTACACTTAAACCCATTGAAATGGTTTATTATTTGTGCTACTGCACCAAGGTGGGACACAATGAGGACTAGAGGCAGAACTTCTGTCACATAGTTAAAATACAGCTTCTGTCTGGTTTTCCTGTTCCACTGTAGATCACACTGTCTCTATCCACACTGACCAATTCAGGATGACATGCAGACTTACATATAAAACTTAAATACAATTTATTTGCAGGTAATGACAACAAAACTGGCCAACTACTAGGATGAAATCTAAGAAAATTACCTTTTTGTTTGCTTTATTTGATATATATGATGTGTTGTTTGTTATTCAACAAACATGGCCCATTTCTCAGCTTGAACGGGTCTCCCATTCAGCTGTTACTTTGTGCATTTAATTCTTAATGATACATTGAAAACTACTGCAATCCCCAAAAGTCTATGGCTCTTTATAAACAACAAGCCTTGTCATGACATAAATCTAGAGGGAAAAGCAGAGTGCTGCCCCTGTCAGCCAGAGATAACCATATTCTGTGAAGCATAAAAGCTCACCCTTAAGAATATTTCACTGAGCAGAAGTGTAGCGTGTGCACACCAGGCTACCATATGCATTGTTTTCCTAAGATGAAATATAATTACAGGTCATGTCATGCCATGAAATTACCTTAAATGGTGCATTCAGCATCAAAGACAGTGCTGTTTCTATCCAAAACCATGGACAACAGAGATAACTGTCTTGTATATGTGTGATAAAACATGAGGATGATTAAAATATTCCAATGAGCCCTGAAGGAGAGGCGTTACAAGCTTTGCAGCTGGGATTGTACAAAGGCATCAAAGAGCCAAAACAGAAAATGGGCTTAAATTCTAAGAAATTGTGATGACACATATTTTACTGTTGGGATGTCAGATATAATATCCAATAAATAGGGTTTATTTTAATTGCCACTAAATTTCTGTTATATATGAGGTTATATTGGTTTTGGGATACCAACATTCAGTCTATTAGTCGGAAGTTCAATTGACTTGTTTGGAGATTTGTTGACAACTGGTTAGTTAATGATTATTTAAGTTTAGAGATACAGAATATAAGGAGTAACATTTGAGAGGTTTAGTCATGTATTATTATAAAGGAAATATCAATGATCACTACCAAACAACTTATCCACAAAATTTACATATCTGTCTTTGTTGCAAAGCAATTCTTTATTTTCGTTTTATTATTTTGACATTTGCTCTTGTAAAAGCCTCTTGCATTGTCCTAATTGTGAAATGGCTTGAAAGCTGTGTGAGGTTAGGAATCAATATCAGTGAAAGACATACAATAATTCTTTAAAGAACAAAAAAAAGTGGATTTTTTGTAATTTTTGACAGCTGATTGTCTCACAACACTGGAGCTGTCACTATAGCTGTACAACTTTCATATCTGCGAACTGGCTTGTCACTTAAAAAAAGAGGACAAGAAAAAAAGAGAAAAACACAAATTATATGCTAACTTTTATTGTTTATATAAATATACTATATTTGTTGCATTAACCTAAATGAATTTCACTGCAGGTTGTAATGTGTATTACTGTGCATGTGATGAATAAACTGATTAGATTTTGATGACCATAGATAAAACACAAGTATATTTATAGTATAATTATACTCTAATGATACTCAAAAACAATGATTGCCCCTTTTTTTGAACCATATCAGAGTTTAACCTACACAAATATGTTGAAGACCAGTAGTTATCATCAGAACAAAAATTATTAGAATAATAAAAATATGTTCCAAACGTTGACCATTTTACAGAACACTATTAAATTCCACAATGGTGACTACAGTATGCTTGGACAAGATCAGACATCAAAATTCAGTGTCCAGTTAAGGAGGGCAACAATCAAGGCAGTACCAAGACCCTGATTGGCTATGCTGATGGAGCTAAAAAGATCAGCAGCTGAGATGGGGAAACTCTGAAAGCAAAACCAAAAAAATCATTTTTCAGGAGCATGGTCCAACTATAGCAAGTCTAAACATTGGGAAAATGCCTTATATATTTGCAATGAGTTATGTGTCAGAATTTTAACATCTGATTTTATTGTAAATGTCAACATTAAATATCTTTGTAGTAAGATCCTGGGTATAAATTGTTAACCTGGCTCATCTTACACCCACCTTCTGACTTAATAGTAAGATAAAGTAAATGTTAATATTAATATACAGGAATCTGGTATATATGATAAACTGATCTCATCATAATAGATGACATTCCTATTGCCATATTTATAGACAGATTCATGTTTATGCATTTTCTTTTGCTCATTTTTTCTAACTTGTAACTTGTACATGATTCGATATCAGGTCAAATAAAGAATGATTGTAATGATATGTAAACCCCTACTTGTGAATTACTATTCTGTTTCAGCATAAATGCACATAAACAAGCTTTTTAAAACTCCAGGGTACTTTTCAGATGATTTGAAATGTTGAGTAGTGTTCTTTACAAACCTAACAGTAGCATATAAATAGTTTTGTCTGATTTTTCTCTTAAACACTTCAAAATCTTGTATACAGACTATTTTTGAGAAAATTGGAGACACTTAGGGGCATCGACTTGGCTTTCAAAGTTGAAAATCTAAAATGTTTATGTGCGATGTTGAGGTGTCTTGATGTCTTACAACGTAATTCTGTTTAGTTTGGCTGTATACCTAAGAGCTGAAGAGAACATACAGAGCAAATAAATAGAAATTGACAGAATGTAATTAAGACAGAGAACATTGTTCATTTCAATTTTACACTCAGTGGAGTCTACCAAACGGGACAGACCTCTGTGTTCATATCACTTAAAACCAGAAAGGTCAGAGCTTACAGTCTGTAATTAATTTCACCAGCTGTGAAGCACCAGTACTACAAGTTAGCTGGTGCCATGTAAAACAGCGAGGTCACAGCGAGTCAGCAGGTTTTCATCCATCTGCTCAATACTGACAAAAAAAAAACAGCTTGAATGCTGATGAAAAGTATTCCATCTTCTTTCTCGACTAAGGTATAAAGGATCATTTGATGGCTCATTTAATGAAGTTTATATGCTAATGATATCTGTTATAGCAGAATAGCTGAACCAACACCAATCTGGTCGGAGTGTTACAATTTGAGATACGGGTTGTCCAGTATTTTGTGCTGACATTAATGCCAAAATATATTTGGAATTTTGTAGTCATTGAGTCAGCAGAATGTAGTGACCTCAGCACTCAGTGACCCCACTTTGTAACTTTAAGTGCTTTTCACTTTGTAGCTTTGCCACTGAGTTGCTGTGGCTCCTCTATACTTTGTCTTTTTAATAATACCATTTATGCAGTAGTTGCTCATAGAATCTAAGAGGAATGATATTTTACATACTGATCTGCTCCAGTGATCAAATTCAGTTCTCCATGATTTAATTCAGTTAGCTCTTTAGAACAACCCTGACTAAGAAGTTTGTAAATGCAAACTGCATGGCTAGGTGCTCGAATTTGCACAGCTGTGCTAATAGAACTGAATGTAACATTGTGGCGGGCAGCACGGTGGCTTTGTGGTTAGCAGGTTCACCTCTCAGCACTGAGGGTTCCCGGTTCGAATCCCAATCTGGGTGGAGTTTCCATGTTCTCCCCATGACCGCGTGGGTTTCCTCCGGGTTCTCCGGTTTCCTCCCACAGTCCAAAAACATGAATCAAGGTGAATTGAATTCACCCAAATTGCCCCATATAGAGTGTGTTTGTGTGTGTGTCTGTGTGAGTGCGTGTGTTCCCAGTGATAGATTGTCGCCCTGTCCTAGCGCCCGAAATGCGACCCTAGTAGAGGATAAAGCGGAAGATAATGAATAGATGGATAACAGTGTGGTAGAGACGTAGAGGAACAGACAACACTGGGGGGTAAGGCAGAACTAAAGTAGTTCCGCTAACAATCAGTGTGCAGCCTTTATAACCAAGGTTAAAATAGATCTCATTGTTTATAACATTTGGTTCTATTTACACATCACACTCTTATGTCATCTATTTTCTTACGCTCCTAAATTACATTATTTAGAGGTGTTATCCACATAGTGTATGTCATGTACATTATTACCCAAACTAATATTATACATTAGGTTTGGCAGATAGGCGGCACACTGGTTTAATGGTTAGCACATTCATCTTTTGGTGCTGGAGATCCAGGTGGGAAACCCAATCTGGGTGGAGTTTCCATGGTATTCCCATGTTCGTTTAGGTTTCCTTACTTGATTAAATGTTCTGATTTGCCCCATGTAGTGTGTGTTTGTGAAATAAATGAATAAATGAATGAATGTTTTGGTAGATTCTACAAGCTACCCAGTGCACTTAAAGAATGTGAGCACAAATGTTGGAAAATGATAAAAAACATAGAAAGATGACTGATGTTTAAGGTTGTAGCTATGACAATAACACATTGAGTTAATCCTAAAATTCAAATAAAATGTACATTTACTGTATAAACAATGACTCAAAATTCCAAAGTTATCAATGCTAATGTTTGTGTACACTCAACAGAAACAGAACCAGAGTGCATTCAGGTCTCAGTTTTGCTAAATTCACGTAAATTGTACAATGTAAGAAGTGAAGTGAGGTTCTCACTTATGCTGCAGTGTGTGGGTTATGGCAGTTTAGAGGGATTTATTCATCATCTTGTAGCTGTGAGCGTAATGGCATGTCAGCATCTCTTTTCCCAGCTACTTGATTGCTCCTGCATTATTTTAAACTGCAATCAAGCCCTGTTTTTACGCCTGTGTTGTCTGATCAGTTCAGTAACTAAGCTTCTAGTTTGTACCTGCCTAGCTGACAGGCAAATCGAGGAGGACTTGATTTTTGTTTATTTACATATTAAGGAACCTCGCACATCTTTAATGTTTTGAATCTCTTTTCAATGAGATAAAGATGAATAAAAATTAGACAAAATTACAAAAATGATTTACCCGCAATGTTATACAGTTTTTCATTGTGATACATTTTAAAAATAATTTTAATTTTAATATTTAGTCAAATCTAGAGACACAATTTTCATTATAGCAATGACTAAGAAGCTAATTAAATAAATTAGGAGCAATCTGTTGCTGATATATAATGATTAATTATCACATGAATATGATTATTATAGGACAATTTGTGTTAGCAGTTTTCATTTACATACCCCTATACTGTGTTCTGAGGCTATCTACCTATATTTCTATCTCAGTGTTCTTTATAATATTATGACATAAAAAATGAGGGTATAAGAAAAAAAGTTGAATGAATGGCAGCTAGAAGGTTGACACTAAAAGGCTTGAAGTAAGTTGTGGTAATTTGTATTTATTTACATGTACTATCATTAGAGTTCAAAAAAGGGGACAGCATGTATGGTCGCCATATCATATTGATTTCCTGTTGTTTAGTTACATGGGAATGTACACATAATCTATTAGGCGTCCTGTTCCCATGGGTAATTAATTAGAAATTGGTGTATATAAAGCAAGGTCAGCAGCAGAGATCGTTAATCAACCCCAAAGCATAAATATCAGCAATGTGAGAATTTAAAAATGCAATGTAGCAGCAAAATAGAGAATTATAATTAATAGACACCATTTATCCTGTAGACCTACAGTATAATAATCTAAAGAAACAATAAAAGATTTAAAGAAAGGAATAATTGTCATATTGGGTTCAATTCTCAGGTAGACAGTTTGGAACAATTATGATGTATTATAGAAGTTAAATTGCCCCCAGATTTGAATGTGTGATGAGGCCTTTGCTTTTTTGAGTAATGCCAAACTGCAAGGTTAAGCCTAAACAACAATTAAAGTTTGTATTTGTCATATGCAATATTTAAAAGTGTACATGTTACAGAATAAGTCAGCACAGATTGATGTACAGCAACCTAACAAATCATTATGTATTCATATTTCTATTACATGTAGCAAAAGAACATAGGTTATATTAGTGAATATAACTGTGTGTGTGTGTGTGTGTGTGTGTGTGTGTGTGTGTGTGTGTGTGTGTGTGTGTATGTGCGCGCGCGCCTCACCTTGAGAAACATTGCAAAGACCTCAGATGCAACAGCAGAAAATTGCTTCAGTCAAGAAGCAGCCAACATAACAATTTCTATTTAGGTAATAAAAAAAAAGAAAATGTAACCTTGACTGGATTAAAGACGTACGTCATTCAATTTTGAAACGCTCTTTCAAATCTCCAAAAACCTGCATCCAGCTCTGCCTGAATCATAATTGCATACTTCACTGAACTCCAGCATTCTACATTATAAACATCACATTGCACCATTATTCTCCAGTTTCTTCCCACACTCCAAAAAACATGGATTTAAGGTAAATTAAATTCTCCAATTAAATTGCCCCATAAAGTGTATGTTTGTGTGTGTGTCTGTGTGAGTGAATGTGCCCAGCGATAGATTGGCACCCTGTCCTGGGTGTATCTGCTCAGTGCCCAAACAATTCTCCCCTGGATGGGGACCCCCCCCTGCCTGTTAAGCTGAAGATAATGAATAAATGAATGTATGAATAAATTAATAAATAAATTAATTGATTAATTGTCACAAGTGTAATATAAACATAATATAGTAAAACAAAAGCTGAATATGCAGTAAGGAAACATAAACTTTGTTTTTCAACACCCCATCAAATTACATACATTAACATTACATACATTACATTACATTATTAAAAAATAAACATTTGCACCATAATTTTCAATGGAAATCTACAATGAATGTACTAAATTTACCATATTAAAAATAAGTTAAATAATATATGTGACCAGTGTTTAGAATTAATTCAATTAAAAATATGTAATTATTGTAATTATTTTTGTTAAAATAAGATCCATTTTAGGTTAAGAAACTTAAGAATAATGTGTGTGTGTGTGTGTGTGTGTGTGTGTGTGCGTGCGTGCGTGCGTGCGTGCGTGTGTGTGTGTGTGTGTGTGTGTGTGTGTGTGTGTGTGTGTGTGTGTGTGTGTGTGTGTGTGTGAGTGTGCAAGTACAGGTGCAAAGAACTTTTTGATGTGCCAGAAACATGTCATACGGTTGCATAGTGTAGCCCACTGCGCTCATACAACTAACGCTATGTTGCATTTAATTGAAAGCATGTTGCCTGAACTGAGTGGCAGTTTGATTTATTTTCCACAGTGGAAAGCACACGGGGGAATTAAAAAGCCCACTAATGGTCCAGGGTTTCAGTTTGACAGGCAAAAAGGAGAGCGAGCGAGACAATAAAAGAGACAATAGGAGAAGGGTAGTGAAAAGAAATAGACTCAGTGTCCAGATGAATAATGTATGACTGCTCTGTCAATGCTGTCACAAGATGCCTGTTTCTCTCCAAACACAAGAGTTTGTCGAAGTAGACAAGGGGCATCATTTTGAGTAAATTAGATTAATAGCAAAAATTGACCTTCAAACTTTTCTGTATTAAAATCATAAGGAATGACTAATAAAAAATGCATACATAGACACATTTGAAATGGCATGTAACTCCAATATACCTCCAATATAACATTATTCACTGTAATCAGACACATACTGTATAGTTCTGATGAAGTTTATATATGTGAATATGTCTCTTATGCGTGGTACAGTAATAAGAGCTGTCGACACATTGTAATCAAGGTCCTTGTTTGCATGTTTTAGTTGTTTTTCCAAAATGAGTTCCAAAATGCTAGTTATGAATTGAAAAAAATAAATTGCCCAAAGTATAAATGTGTCTGCATATTCAGTAGGGTTACAACAAGGAATCGATAAAATCGATAAAAATCGATTATCCAAAGTATCGATAATGAATTTCCATTATCGATTTGTTGGGTCGCGCGATTTCCGCGTCACTCGCGATGTCGCAACCACTTATGTCACCTGCAGCGCTTCAATAACGCTGGAAAAAATTTAACAGAACAAGGTGGAGTCTGCAAAAGAAGTTCATAAATCGCACAAATGGAACACATCCAGCGCTGAAAAAAGCTCTGGTTTAAATCCAAACTGCGGGAGCTTCACCTTCACACAAATAAGGAACGTGGATCATGCAGCTCTGTGAACATGAATTGAGCTGCACGGAACAGTACGGTGAGGATCCACCACCTGAAACTAAACACTGATGAGGATGAAGCTGAACAGCAGATAAATCACTACAACATCCCGAACTTCTTTTAAAAAGTTTAAAGCTTGGGCCTCAAAGTGCCGGCCCGCGGGCCACATCCGGCCGGTGAAGCAGTCTTATACGGCCCCTCAAGTGTTAACAAAATAAGCATAAAAAATTAATAAATAAATAAAAATTAATAATAATAATCTAGCCCGCAATTTGATTTAATTATTTATACATTATTATGTTATTTTTATATTTTATGTTAATTTGTAATGTTGTGTTTGTGTGTTGTATTTATTTTTGTAAAAATACGCGTTGCCTGGTGATTAGCGCCTGCTGCGTAAGCCCATCCCCACTGCACGTCTCTACGTGTAACAGGTTGTACTCAGAAACGAAGCCAAAGTCGCATAGTCGCATACCTTAAGCATAGTGCCCATGTCACAGCACAACATTCAACAACTGGTTTATTGAAAACAGCGCTCAAATCCCAGTAAACATACTGATGGTGTAACGCCACGATAAGGATAATTGCTGACACTCGGGAAACCGAACTCTCCAGAGAGGTAATACATAGAACAGAAGATAGCAGGGAAGCGCATTACCGAAGATCAGACGCAAATAAGAAGTAGTAATCAGAACTCTGGAGAAGAACTCCGAGCGCCACCAGTGGCAGGAAGGGGAATAGCAGGTACAGAAGTTAAAGTGGATGTGACAATACGCTACGCATGCGCTCACCATTCCCAGCAAAAACATTTTGTTAGCAAAAATGTCACTCTCAAATAATAAAAGAAAAGTTGACTTTTTTTTGAAAAAAGTACATATGTGTGTGAAAAACTCTTCTTAACTGTAAAATTTAATAAATCCAAGCACAGATCCAGACTGACCGATGCCCATGTCCAGTCCATCATCAGCGTGTCGACTGCAAACTCACTTAAAGCAAATATGGCTCATTTGTATCAGAAAAAGCACCGTCAAGTTTCTGGTAGCAAGCACTGAGCAAACACTGAGTGTATTTGAATGTACAATGTACAAAATGTATTTGAATTACAATATGTGTACATAGTTATTATATAAATAGCTGATTTTCCATTTTCCCGCTGCTTTTTGTTGCAATTCTTTAATTTGGCCCCTAATCGAAAATACAGCCTTGTTAGTGGCCCCCAGGTAATTTGAGTTTGAGACCCCTGGTTTAAAGTGAATCAATGTCACACTATCAGACCGGCAGGGCAGATTCATGCTGTATTTGGTTGTTAACTAGATAATAACAGCGACAAAGAATGTGTCTTAACGTCCGTTATATGAATACGTCCGAATATTTGTCCGTATGTCACGTCCTTTCCCGGGCGTCCCGGTTTATTTTTTAGGGTGAGGAAATGTCCTGGTTTTTAGCGGATCAACAGCAACACACCGCAGGGGAGCGGGGGATTGACGCGCACACGCGCACGCCGTAAAAGTACGTGGCTTTAAATGGCCCGGCACTGGGACACTGCGCTTTCACCCCCCCATCTTTCAAAGATTTCAAATTTGTAGTTGCATAAAGAGGGCGGTGCAATGGTGTAGTGGTTAGCCCAACCGCCTATCAGCTACTTTATCTCAGTCTTATTCCAGTGTGAAACAAAAACTTTTTGAGCAAACCATTCAGTCACTTGGACTATTTACTACTCCAATAATCTTTACATGTTTTATAAGATTAAAGACTTGTTTGACATAGAGATAAACCAATGACAGCTCAATCAATAACTTAACAGTCTTCCCTTCCTTTACCTTTTGCCTTTTCTCCCACTGCATTGCGCTGTCAATTTGCACTACAGATCTCCTGGAGCAGCTTGATATTTCTCTGAACTCAAATCAATAACTGCCCCTTTTCACACCACATTCATCTTCCTGTTTGAATTTGCCTCATCAGCAGTACCATACTCTCCCTTAATGCACTGCGCGTGACCTCATGAGCAATGAGGAACCTTATAACCACAGTGCTATAGGTTTGTACAGCTGGTCAGGAAATGATAAAAAAAAAAAACCTTCTTAAGATTTTGAATAACAGCTGGGGAATTGGCAAATAACAGCATTTATTCCATTTCATTTTAAAAAAAGGTTATGTAACATTTGATTAGACTCTGCCAAATAATCAATATTGATTGTCTAATTGCCAATATTGATTATTTGGCAGAGCCGTAGGCTTGTGGTTAAGGAACCAACCTTCCTTATGTCCCCGGTTTGATTCCTGGTCACACCAAATACTTTGGCTAAATTATCCTTAGGCAAGGCACCTAACCCCAATTGGTTCTCAGGCACAGTATACAAGGCTGCCCACCGCTCTGGACACATGTTCTCACTTCACTTAATGTGTTTATATGTGTTTGTTTCACTGCATGTTTGTGTTAAATGTTGAGGCAAAATAGATCACTTTATCACTTTATTTAGGGTTACAGTTAGCGCTATGATAGTAAATATTAAATACAGTTATAGAATACCTACATTTATGTATGTATGTATGTATGTATGTATGTATGTAAATATGTGTGTATGTATGTATATGTGCATTTATCTACCTGCCTACCTGTTTAGTCACCCACCCACCCACCTAATCAGTTTTTGATATGGAGGTTTAACGTCAGGTGATTAATACCTAATCTTTCTTGGTGTTAATTTGGTGAGAGATTTCATTTCAATTATGCAAAATGAGTCTCGAACAATTCTTCCCCTGCAGCTCCTTTTTATCTACTGTCAATCAGGTCGGTAAGTCGCCTCAAAGGAGCATAGCATCTGTTCGACTGACGGCTGGATTTCAGCTTCACTAGCCATGCGCTTTGTTTCTGTTTCTCTCTCCAACATGTCTTTCATCAGTTTGCTTTCTCTACAGACTCATTTCCAATCATGTCAACACCAGTCAAATGCCTGATTTAACCCCAATGATGCACAAATTATCCAATTACTCAGTGGATTAAACACAAACCGTAAAGAGGCCGATTACAAAAAGGATCATAGCTGTTTCTCAGGTGGTTTAAACCTCTAATATGCTGAAGTACAGATGATTATTGTATGTTTTGAGCACCAATTTAACATATTGTTAGATACATAAGCATAAATTATCAAAGCCACCCACTTAGTTGTAGTTAAAAAACAGTTGCATTCTATCCAGTTTAAGAAAGGTTCTTTGGAAAAGGTTCTATGCTTGGATGTGAATGGAACTCAGAGTGCAACACAGAGCCCCAACCTCATACATGTTTAAAATACTATTTCAATCCTCCTATTTGGAGAAATAGTCCCAAAATTTCAACTCAATTTCTAGCTATTATATAATCTGACATTTACAGTGAAAAAGTCATCACTTTCTGACTTTGAAAAAGTTGAAAGAATTATATTATCAACATAATTGTATGCAGATGCATTTACATGCTTTAGTATAAGGTTTTTAAAATTTCTCATCCTGCAACTTATATAAGTGAAATAAAGCAATATTAATTATGAGTAATGTTATGTTTTAAAAAATAAATAAAATGTCTTATTATATTATGGTATGTTTATGTGTGGGACAAGTTGTCAAGTTGTTTTTAAAGGATGAAACTTTGGGAGGACCAAGGCTCAGAGGGGGATTTACCCTCCTTAGGCAGGGGGCAACATGTACAGATGAAATGATTGCAATGACCATGTGTCCATTTTCAAAAAATGTAAAATGTACATCAGTTAAGTGAGACCAACCTGCAGGACATGTGCAGCATGTGACTCCAGCATAAGTGACTAGAGCAAGCTTGTATAGAATGTCGATAGCAATCTTCTGAAGTTAACTTAAGCAGCATGCTTCAGAGAAAATTGCATTTGATAATAATCAAATTGGTGCAGCCCCAGGGATAAAATAAAATCCATAACAATATGACACTGGTTGTTGTGATGCTAAACAGGTCAGAAGACTGGCAGGGATTTGTGCCAAGACTAGGTACACACTGTCCTGCTTCTAACTGAAATTATCATTTTAAAGGAAAACTGCCAGAATTTCATCCACACCTCTCCTTCTGGATTGCCAGTATGCCAATATATTGATGAGGTTGAAATCCAGAAGGGACTTTAAGTTGGAGAACTCAAAGACCCCTTTACACTTGACAATCAAATTAGCTTTTTGCATGATCAGATAACAAGTGCAGTACATATTTTATTTATTTAATAATTATATTCATATTCATATTCTTCTTTTTCTTCTTCTTCTTCTTCTTCTTCTTCTGATTATTATTATTATTATTATTATTATTATTATTATTATTATTATTATTATTCATGTACATATATGGGCGACACGGTGGCTTAGAGGTTAGCACGTCTCCTCTCAGCACTAGGGATTCCCGGTTCGAATCCCCATCTGGGTTGAGTTTCCATGTTCTCCCCGTGTCCACGTGGGTTTCCTCCGGGTTCTCCGGTTTCCTCCCACAGTCCAAAAACATGGATCAAGTCAATTAAGTTCTCCAAATTGCCCCATATAGAGTGTGCCTGTTTGAGTGTGTGCCCATCGATGGATTGGCGCCCTGTCCTGGGTGTATCTGCCCATTGCCCGAAATGTTCTCCCCTGGATGGGCATGGGGAACTCCGCGACCCTAATATAGGATAAAGTGGAAGATAATAAATGAATGAATGTACATATATGTACATGAATATATAACTTCAATTTAGGACAGATTTATGTAAAGTTAGGTTTGTTCAAAAAATTAAAACAAGCACATTAAAAGCATAACATACACAATATTAATCCCCACTGAACTTATTTTGAAAAGTGGAAAGCTGCCTATGAGTCAAGGTAATGAACTAGTGGGCATTAGGACCTTGGGGAACTGATATTAGGCACCCTACCTGTACTGGTATTAAAACCAGCAGGTGAGGCTAGTCACATGACTGAATAGGAACACACCTGGCTGGAGTTAATGTAGAAAAGGCAACAACGAGAGCAGCAGGTAACACTCTGGACATTCTGTTGCCTATTGTAGCAGCTCTAAATATTAGTTTTGTCTTTTGTAGTTGGTTGATTTAAGTATGTTGTGGAGGTGCTGTTTTTGTGATGTGTGTGGTTGTAAGGGGAGTGGAGAATAGTTGAGAAGCGTTTATAGCAGATGTTGCTGTACAGCTGTCTATAGTACAATTCACGAGTAACACTCTAATGATGGTCAAATTCTCATTTGGCCAACTCAAACAGATTTGTCTATTGAATTTGTTTTTTTCGTTATTGTCTTCTTATGTTCTTTATTTCATCAGTAATAGTAAAGAAAAATGTTTGAATAGTGTGGTTGATTGCTCCTTTTTAACATTTAGCATTTTCTGTTTAGTATTCAGTGGACTATAAGTTACCTATAAGCTATATGTTTATATACATATCCTATTACACAGAAGCAGTGTGTTGTCCTTGGGTTATTATTTTGCTGATGTATAGTACAAGGCTAAATATCTTTTTGACCATACCATTGTGAAGATTGTAAGCAGATATATCATTTTCTGTCATGTTGTGTGAATAGACTGTTCCTTATTTATTAAACTTTTAACCTTTGGTGGCCTTTTCATGATGGGAATAAAATAATAAGTAAATATACAATTTTTATTCAATTGAATATGATTTGTTTAGGAAAACTACTTTGTCACGATGTATACTGTATTTTACATGCCACATATTTATTTTCCTTATTCCTTACTCATTATAAAAACAGCAGAAAGATAAGAGTCTGCTTATTTTATTTGATACAGTAAAAACTCACTGTGTCTTATTACAATAACTCTGACATGCAGTAAGTCATATAAGTGTGGGTTGGCTCTGATTATAGCTTTGAGATGTTGCCGTCACACTAATAATGCACAGTCTGACTTTTGAATTCGAACTTCCTTTCCAGAAGTCATGTATTTATTTACAACGTTTTAAAAATTGACTGACCCCCAAGGAAGCAGATACAGGAATATCAAAGGCCAGTAAAAACAATTCCCAGATGAAAAGCAGCAGTTTCAAATATCAGTTCATGACCCCTCTTTCACTATATTTTTGCAGCACTTTTGCACAAAAGCGTTGTCTGTTAAAATCCAATGCACTTTGAATCAATAACAAATTTGATGTGTGTCTTATTTATTAATTATCAGGTTTTGTATTTACTCAGGCGGCATGGTGGCTTAGTGGTTAGCACGTTCGCCTCTCAGCGCTAAGGATTCCCGGTTCGAATCCCCATCTGGGTGGAGTTTCCATGTTCTCCCCGTGTCTGCGTGGGTTTCCTCCAAGTTCTCCGGTTTCCTCCCACAATCCAAAAACATGGATCAAGTCAATTGAATTCTCAAAATTTCCCCATATAGAGTGTGTCTGTGTGAGTGAGTGTGTGCCCAGCGATGGATTGGCACCCTGTCCTGGGTCCATCTGTCCAGCGCCCGAGACGTTCTCTCCTGGATAGGCATGGGGAACCCCACGGCGACCCTAATAGAGGATAAAGCGGGAGATAATGAATGAATAAATGAATGTATTTACTCATATTGCCACAGGTGTAGAAATTCAAATATATTTGAATTTGTAGGCATATAAACTTGTAGGCATCCAATGCCCTTTTACTTTTCTTGCTTGACTGTGCCTCTGTGCACAAAGCAGGATTTTCTGATAATATTTGGATGAGTTTGGTGTGAAAGATTTTTTTTTTTTTTTGGCCTGCCCTTTAACCTTTTAAAGGCCTTTAGTCTAAAGTAGAATTAAGCCTAAACTTGTCTAAATTAAATGTTTAACTTCAAAAAGGGCTCTTCTTGATAAACTGTTAAAGTTTCACATCCACATTGCAAGAATGGAAATTATTACAACCTCAAAAGGAAGAACAATTTCTTTAGGCCTAAGATAAGACACTTATACTTTTATACAAAAAAAATATAGGAGAATATTGAGAGAGGCTGCTGATTGTTTTCAGGGGTGTGGTTGGCTAAGGTTGCTGATGGTGTACCTCCCTCAAACACTTATTTAAAAATTATTTATTGCCCCTTAGTTATTTGCTTACAACTATTTGTAAGAAAAATCATAATTTTCTTTTATATTTGTTTAAAGACTTAAAAAGTGTTAATCTGAATACTTATAAGGGAAGATTCTATACATCAAAATCATGTCTTACTGGTACTCACATTTTGCTTAGGAGTCATAATAAAATGGGTAAGAACTTGATTGAAACATTTTTGTCCATGTAAAATATATTCTCATATATTTTTGAAGTATCTGCATGAGTGTTTAATTGTCATGCAAAGCCAGCTAAATCCCTTCCACCAGCAAACATAATCCGATCGAGCCTTTGAAGCAGCCTTTGTTTTATTCAGATTTCAGTCACTGAATGCACCACCCTTATTCCATGCTACACCAGTACATTTATTCCAGGGACCAAGCAAGCACCTGTACGCAATATACAGTTTTTATAGAATGTTTTCTAAATGCCCCATTTAACCATATGCAAAATAAACCTTTAATGGCCTTTACTGCAAGTCTGCGTAGTGTTACCTCAATTTATGGATCAAGGCATCAAAATGGGTCAGTGTTTACAAGTCAAAATGGGACTTTTCTTTGGAAGCAAATGACTGGCTAAACACCTTATTATTATATCATCTATAATTATATAATTATAAAATTATATATAATGTAGGGCGGCACGGTGGCTTAGTGGTTAGCACATTCGCCTCTCAGCGCTAGGGATTCCCGGTTCGAATCCCCATCTGGGTGGAGTTTCCATGTTCTCCCCGTGTCTGCGTGGGTTTCCTCCGGGTTCTCCGGTTTCCTCCCACAGTCCAAAAACATGGATCAAGTTAATTGAATTCTCAAAATTGCCCCATTTAGAGTGTGTCTGTGTGAGTGAGTGTGTG
>JAFMOD010000899.1:530929-675451 GCA_019802435.1 Corydoras maculifer | reverse complement strand
TATATATATATATATATATATATATATATATATATATATATATATATATATATATATATTATTATTATTATTATTATTTTTAATAAATTGTTTATTTTTTTGTTAATCAACCCTGCCATTTTTCTTGGAGGATTATGTGCATGTACAAAGCTGCCCACCAAAATTTTCTATGATTTAGGAACTACACAAACACATTGCTTGTCTCTGTCAACCCCCCTGGGTAATGTGGGTCTTGTATACCTCGCTGTAATTAGCATGAAATTATAATGCAAATTTCAGGCTTGCAATTTTACACTCTAACGTTGCACTTGTTCATCGTTATAATAATAATTTAATCATCAAAAAAATAATAAAACAATTAATACATACCTGAAATGCAACTGTTCAAATAATTAGTATACACTTTATAAATTACCATTTAAATACAAATAAAAAGTGTCCTTATTAGTTTAAAAATGGAAAAATCTTGCTTGATTTTCAATTAAAAAAATTAAAGGGGTTTGCATTGGGCACTGATCAATATTCCTACTGGATGGTCATGTACATAATCTGGATGATCTTTAACATGCTGAAACGTAAAGTTGTCTGAACACAAAATTTATATCTTTCCATTTCATGTCACTTGCGGACCTTAACCTTAACAAAGGTTTCTTGGCCTTATTGATCTGCTTCCTCTTGCATGATATAATTTGCATAATCCCTAGGCTGATTTAGGTGACTTGGCTGTGGAACTGTTACTGCACTGGTGTGGGAAGCATTGCACATGGTGCCTAAATGAATTGGTTTAATTTATTGCATAAAAATGCCAATTTGATATTTTTTTAAGCAAACAAGCTGAGAATTCACACACCATACAGGAAAGAACCTGCATGCACTTGTTGTATATTGAAGGTGCTAAATTAGTTTAATGCTTTATTAAATGTTAATGAAGCTTATGATTTAATCGCAACAGACAGCTGTTTGTAAGCATCTAAGCATAAATCACAGATGGTATTTTGACCATCACCATACGTCTCCCGCTTTGTTGTGGAGTGCAAGTTGCAAAATTCTGTAACGTGAACTACTTGGGAAATCCTTTGCATTTCTAATGGAATTTGAATTAGCAGGTTTGTATAAGAGTGGCGTCTCCAAATCCCGACCCTCCTGCACAAGTTAGCAGTGGTGGTGTGTCGTGTGTACTAAAGCTAATGGCTTTTTAACGATGTACAACCTAGAAGGAATGCAGAAAGGAATTATGGGTCAAAGACTAATGCAAGACGATGACTCAAAAATCCTCAACAGCTAAATATGAAAAAGCTGATTAATGCTTAAGTTAATGAAACTGTCACTTTGTAATGAAGAACCAGAATTGTAAAACCTTTGAGTGACCATTATGCATTACATGCTCTAATCATGAATATATTTAGTTAATACTCCGAACAGAAGTGTAGGAGAGGTAGGTCATGGCCAGGGCAGCACTCTTCTCAGAGGAAGCATAAGGCATGTGCATGACTAATAATATGAATGGAACATAAAATAACTTGTCTTTATGCTATAGCAGTGTTTTAATTCTGGGCGTTTGCTTGTTCAAAATTGTGTTCTTGTTCCATTTATTTGTATAGTTTACATGTTCTCTGCAGGAGAGTTTATTAACTTACTGAACTAATTATTTTATCAAAGGTCAAATAAAATACTTGCTTTTATTTTTATCTTAAATATGGTCATACTATATTTTACAAATGTCATATTGTTATGGGGAGAGGGGTATTTTTGCTAATTTATTTAAGTTGTACTGCACTTTTGTTCTTATGTCTGCTATGATTTTTTTTTTTTTTTTCAAAATATTTCAGTTTGATTTAGGCTTTAGTGAAACTGTCCATTGTGCTGCATCACTAATTAAAAGGTGGTGATGGTATACAGATAAAATGACAGAGTGGTCTAAACTCAAAGTGTACTCTAACAAATGCAGGCTGTATTACCCATAATAGAGGGTGGAAAGAGGGGGGACCTAACCTGAGTTCACCCTACAAGATGAGACACTAGCAGAATCTTTTTAAAGTAAAATGGTGGTGATGAAGGACATCGATGTACAAAATGCAACAGCAGACTCAAGTTAAAGGTGTTGTCAATCCTTGAAGTGGAAATGTCACTGCAGGGTTTTGGCAGGTGGCTTGTAAAAGTCAAGCCTGGCTCATCAGCCATTCATTATCATTGGTTAACAGACCTTGCTACTCTCTGAAGATTTTCTCTCATTCTTCAATTTGCCATGTCTTCCAGCCGTGCCAAATCAGCCATTGTGGTCATTACACATTGTGATTATATGCCTTAATATAGCCGACTCATCTGTTATATCTGTCAGAATCTGATCCAGTGGTACTTTAAGAGTTATTGTTGAGGGAATTACCCTGATGGTAAATGATCAACAGTTCTACACATAAACATGATACTTACAACAAATAATCTTAATAGCATAGCACTATTACAAATGACTTAAGGATGCCAATAAAACTGTAAAATCAAATGTTAAATTGTTTGTCTTGTAAATTCTTGGATTTATAATGTAGTTACTGTTAAATTATTACTGAATAGATTTGAAGAGTTCTTTAGTAATAAGATCTTTTCATCCAAAATCAAACACTTATTTTGACCACCATATAATTAATGTATTTTTGTTTATTTAATCCTTCTAGTATTAAGGTAGTTTTGTGTTTATATATATATATATATATATATATATATATGTATATATATATATATATATATATATGTGTGTGTGTGTGTGTGTATATGCTGTACATGTGCGATTGTGCATAAAAGATTTTTATGTATGATTTTTAATGTTGAAGGATTTGCACTTTGGTTTGTAGGAGGGAAGTGTATATATCAAATGCTTATGTTACTATAGAAGAAAGACAGGAGGACAGACACAGCGTTTTTAATTATTATTATTATTTTTTTTTTGTGGTATATATTCATTTGGTGAATAAGTGAATCCACAGACCTAGTGAATGTAAATCGAAAGAGGAATGAAATTGTTCACAACAGCAGCTCAGATGTGCAGGTGTCTCCTAGGAAACAGCGACAGCTTTAGTGTTTTTTTTTTTTTTTTTTTTTTTTTAAACACATTGCATAAAAAGTCAAACTAATTACATTTATTCAATCACACAGCCCTAATTCATCCTTAAGTGGAAACATCTGTTGTGATCTGATTATGACTTATTTGGGAAAAATGCTTTCATCTTATTTGTGTTGTAGATGAAAGCCCGTAATGATGATCAGTAAAAAGTATACTTGAGTTGTAGATACTTTAGCATTTGTATGTGCTGAAGTATTGTGGCTTCACAAACATGGAGCACAGGTTGACTGATTTACCTGCAGGCAAATAAAAAATAATGTTCATGCCACATACTTTTTGTTAAATTTTCCAAAACACTTAAACATTTCTACATATTATTTTTTTGCTGCAAAATTAAACGCTGTATTTTATTTTATTGCATTTTCTCTATCTCTCCCCTTCTTCCTTAAGTTTCACCTCTTGCCTAAAGTCAGATGGACAGGAAGACATCCAGTCTTTCTGAGAAAAGCTGATAACACTGCAAGCTGTTCACACTTTAAACCAGTAAATGAAAATGCCATTTCTGCAAAGCATATCTGTCACTCTTCATCTCCCACTCACTCCCACAGTCCCAGATCACAGGCTATACAAATTCACATACATTAAATGCTTCGTTATTCTTATTCAAGCTATAGGCACTGTTTAGGCAAAAGTATTTAGACACCTCAAACATTACCTGCAGGAACACTTGACTGGTAGTTGGTCTCCTTAACAGCAACAACTTTTACTCCACTCTTCTTTGAAAGTTCAGTTTAGTTTATGGTATAATCTGATCTCATCAGTTCTTAAATTGTGTTTTTGAAAGAAAAAGTGATCACAGGGAAAGACTTCAACTAAATCACACACATGGATAATGACTCTAAATCTAAGTGACCAATGATTTGCTGGAAAACTATGTACAATAATGAGCACAAATGACATTTTATAGTAATTTTTAGACTGGTAAAGTTATTCCATACCAAACTCACCCAACCTTGCCTACCCTTGCTTTGTTCTTTATTCTACATTTACACTGAACAGATAAATGACCTTCCCATAACTGTTTCCACACAGTTAAAAAGATGCATTTGTCCAAATGCATGCAGATTTTTATACACCTGATGAAATGATACAGGGGTTATTGAAATTATACCTAAATTCAAAAAGAGTTGCCAGAAGAAAGTACAGATGCTCATATATCATTTTATTTTTTTCCCTGTAGTGCAAACATTAAGCACCAGATCACAGCGTCCCACTGTTTATAGTGCCTTTGTCTATATGCTTGTGTATGAAATAAAAGATGATGCTGTTACAGCAGTGGCAGTGTGATGTCTTTGACATTGTTAAATCTCTGCTCCATTTGCCTTTCCTCAAGAACATCACCTTGCAAGCAAAACAGATGTAGAGAGAAGCAGCCATTCATCGTGTGCAGTGGGCTGACCGTAACAGAGCTGCACCCAAGGACTCTGCTGTCCTGGCCTTTAACTCAGCAAAAGAAGCACCTAGTAAATGCAGTCAGTGTACCTGCCTTTAGAATTGCTGTGCAAACCAACAAAGGATTAAGATTTTTAGGATATCACTGATTTTCCAAAAAGTTTGAGACTGATCAGTTACTGATCAGTGTTTTCACTGTAGTTCCTTAGCAAGATTTCTTGGAACTATTTACAAACCCCATTTTCAGAAAAGACTTTTTCACTTTTTTGCTATAAAATGTATAATTTGGTATTTGACTTCATTTAACAAATAAAAACACATCACTTTTTTTTTTTTTTTTTGTAGTTTGAGAGTTAATAGTTTTTCATCTTTGACATGTAAAAGCTGTTGTCCTCATTCCATTATAATGGTTTTGGTCTACCTTTTATGACTTCTTTTTTTTTTGTCTTTGGTAGATGCTCTAGCTTCTGACTGTATTGCAGTAATCACGTGAAAACTGCAAAATAACATTTTGAGGAAGATGTCTTGTTTTTATTTATTATTATTTTCACATTACCAAACATTAGATTAATAGGAAACTTTGTCAGCTAGGATTCATAGTCCAGGATAAAAATGTATATAAGCAGCATGGAATAGAAATATTTTGGCCTGAGTACTTTTTTTTAATGATGCTTTCAGTTTTTCCAATGTGTTTTTTTGAGGGGGAAGCATAATGTTTTGTGAGTTTAAAACTGCTGAATATACTGAATATTGATGTAGTTATACTCTACACTGGTGTTTGTCATTCCACACTTCAGTAAAGTTTTTTTATTTTTTATTTTGATTAAATATTTTTTTACAATTTCTTTTTCGCATATTACATATTACAGCTCAAATATAGATGACCAGCTCCAGAGTCATAGTCTGAATATATATTCACACTGACATGCTATTACTCATCACGAGTTGGTAATAGTTATCCATAACCATTAAAGGGCTCGTGTTCATTTTGGGCTCTGGCTTTTATTTAAAAGGACTCGGCAATGGCTTCAGGTTCACGTGATGAGTGTAATTCATTGAGAGACTAAGGCGTGCAGAACCATTACCTTCCATCGATCAGAATTTATTGAATTTAGTGCAGCTGCACTGCCAGCAGCTGTTCTTTCTCCAGACTGTGAGCAGAATGTACTCCTTTGAGCTGCAACAACACACTATATACATGTTAGCACTCTATGGCAGAGCAATGTACATAATTGATTTTATGTAATACCAAAATGGCATAAAACATCTAAATTTGTTTTACATAAAATCCTCCGATGTATTTTAGCACCTTTACAAGTTACAGACAAAGTTCCTGGTTTAAGTATGTTAACTGTTTAGCAAATATTCCTCTTTCTGTGTGTTTGTGTGTGTGTTTTTTTTTTTTTTGGTCATTGCAGAACTGACAAACAATAGACTAATAGAAAACTAATAAAAATAAAATAGACAATGGAGATGTGTCCAAACTTTAAACTAGGTTAATTGAAAAGCAAACATCTTATTTTTATTAACTTGTTAAATAATAGTATAAGTATAGCTTGTTGTACTTGTGTTGTAACCAGTTTACAGATTAATGACACAGGCTACATTGCTACCCAGTGTTTACTAGGTCTGTGTTTATTTCCATGCAAAATAATTTATCAGGCACATTCACTGAACCATGTGATGCCATACCAAATCCACAAAAAAAAAAACTAAACTCATCAACCAGTTTTAAGTAACCCCTAATCCTGACACCAATCCTTAAGACTAATGGTTGTCTGATGACATTGATGGAGGCTCTGTGCACTTTTTTTTGCATTATCTGTGCTTTGAATAATGATGTCTGGTATTAGCAGTTGTACTTTGATATACGACCACTTTGCTAGGACTGTTTGTCAATGTCAAAATGATAAGCCTGATAAGCACGTATGCATCCTAGTACGTGTTTGAGACTATTAATGAACCTGAATCATGGCGGATCATGATTCTGTCTGTAACATATTAAAATATGGTGAATTCATGAGTAAGTATTCTGTAAGTGTAATCGTATACTGGTGTTTATCAAACTTTTTTTGCACTGTGCAATGTTTTGCAATTAAGCTCATACACGTAATTAAATCGACTTGTGCAGGAGGTTTTATGACCTCACTTTTACCATCTTGTGCTTTTTAATAAGCACAGACTCGTCACAGTTTTGCCAAAGATATGTATGATTTATTTAATCTTATTTTAACAAAGTTTAAACCACTGTTAACACAGAGCAGGGAAGAGCCAAATTTGTTCCCATTGGTTAATATTAGATAAAAATAAAAATGAACTCAACACAGTTCCTTCAGTATAATAGCAGATGGGTTCATGTATGATGAATGAGCTCAGTCCTACTGCTGCTGTGTGTACCACTTAAATAATTCACTCGAGCATGACCCACTCATTTCTAAGTCTAATTAATCATCATATTTTTTCACACGCTAAGCCTCTTGATATTTAGATTTATATTATATATATATATATATATATATATATATATATATATATTATGAATAGCAATGTAAATCTCACACATGCTACACACTCTTAACAAAATGGTACAGAGGCATGGTTTTTCATTTTTGCTTAATTGTTTTGGAACGAAGAGTATTAATTTGTAGGAAGAATCTTTGCCTGTTTTTGCTTGATGCAAGACTTCAGCTGTCCAAAAGCCTGTGTTTATTCTTCTTGATAGGAGACAAATCAGAACTGCAGGCAGTTTAGCCAAGCATAGCCCACATGTTACAAAGCCACCGTGTTTCAACACCTTTAGGCTCAGTCCTGGCGTTTAATTTTTCATGAGCACAGTAACAAATTTTCATTAATAGTGATTTTTTAAAATCTTTCTCTTTATGGATCTGCATAGGTGCGAAGTGAGACATGGATCTCATGTTGCAAGATTTGTGAGCAACCTCTTTATGTGCTGAGACATTCATTACAATCAATAAAGTATTATTGCACCAAGCTTTTTTTTCCTGAAATGTTAACCTTCAGGTAATTGTCCAAATCAGATATTTTTACACTTGTATCACCACCCAACATGTTTTAAGTTATTATAGCTGTTACATATTGGAAAAAAATATAAAATTAATTAAGGAAAAAACATTTTTTTATATCAGCCTTTATATGTATCACACTGTAAATCAGATCAAACAGCAGGGTTGCACTATAAAAATTCACCACCAGCTCTTTATCTCTCTGTAAATGTTTTAGGCTTGTAAAACGTTGGTTCTCTATGGTTACATGGGCACATGGCCACCTCGGTCCCAAGTTAGTAATAAATCTTCATTCTACCAGGATAATAAGGTCAATTGATGAATTACACAACCAATTAACCCCCTTTGTTCTGTTCTATTTAGCAATGCTTTAAAATCCTAAATGTAACTCCGAGCTTCAGCTCTGCTACACAGCTCTATGCCATTTAGGTGGGTTATTTTGAAGTTAATATGTACTTGCTATGCAGTAAAATAGGCATGTGAGTGAATGTCTCACCTCATTACACATACTGAGAAACAAGAATATTACAGTTCAGACTGAAACATTGTATTGCTTTTGCATTTCCCAGACTGCCCTCTGCTGCTGTAAATGCCCTATCTGTTACTCATCACTCAAGAGGCACCGTACAGCTTTTTTTTTTTTTTTTTTTTTCATCCGAAATAATATGAACTCTTCTGAATCATTTGTGATGTAAAAAAAGAGGAGATTCTGTTGACTTCATCAACTAAAAGCAACAAAAAAGAAATGCTTTTCAGCAGATGTGAAAATTTAAATTGTTGCTGTGGTGGGTCGGAGATGGATGCTGTATGGAATAAAAAAAGCAATTGCCAGAAGCAAAATGGGTGATTTCGTGTGTGATGTCTTATCAAAAGATTGCTATAATAATCCTCCAGACAAAAGAAATCAGACAGGTGGATAACAAACATGCTAAAAACAATGAAGAAGATGAAATGAGCCTGAAGAGGTCAGATTTCAAAAGAATAAAGAGCTAGCTATGAAAGGCATTAGGGTCAGTTTGATTAGCAAATTTTATCTGGAATCTTACCACTTGTTTGTGATCATTACATACTAAAATTCCCAGTCTGCATGACCTTACACCAGTCAGCCTCAACATGTTACTGGTTTCAGTTCTTGGCTTGATCATAATTTAACAAATCTAGTATGATTTTTCCATCCAGAGACTTGATTTCTTTGACATGGGGACAAAATAAGATAAGATGATTTGTTCAATGCATGATCTCAAAATTTACAAAATTCAGTGTAAGACATGCAGCCATATCCAAAATACTTTTTCATGATTCCACATGGAATGCTATAGCTAGACAGTACCACAGCTTTACAAACGTACATTCAAGAACCTTAAGTGAAAAATGTTAATGATTAATAATTTTATTTTAAAATTAATAATTAAAACATTTATTCTCAATGTTAATCATTCTCACTTTTTTTTAGTATTAACTAAAGTAAACAACCAAAATATCCTTCTTGTATTATTAATTTTTTTTTCTGACCTTGTGAGGTCCAAGAATAGACCGACTGTCTTAGCAATTGTAATACTAATATAATACTATGTATAGGTGTTCAGTTAAACCATAATCATTATAAGTGACCTTTAAACCTGAGTTCAGCAAGTAAAGTCTTGTAAATTAAATTAAAAGTCTTAAATTAATTAAATAAATATGTGGTCATTACTGAAGCAGGGTTGCAGACCTGGTCGCCATAGGTACTAACCTCTCAAAATACATTAAATGTAATTACAACTACTTTAACACATGATGCATAAAGACACACACACTTGGTATAACAGCAGCATCATATACTAAGAGAGGAAAAAGGGGAAATTTTAATTAAGGGAGAAAAAGAGTGATGCAGAACGCAGATAAGAACCATACGCTTCAATAGGTTTGTAATTAAAAAAGCTTGAGGAAGAATTTTATTGATGCACACCCTCTTTTTAATCCCATATATGGACAATTAATGAAATAATAAGGATTGAATATGAGCAATGTACTTGCAGGTATTTTTTCATCTTCTGTATTTGACCCCTTCTGTTTTAGGACATTAATTGTGCTGAAGTGTACTTAAAGTGGCTGAGTATTATATGGGCTTCTGGTTTAAGAAAGGATCTCCAAATTATGCTTCAGAATTTTAGACAATTTAAATGAAAATCATCTGAACCTGTGTGCGCTGACACACAGTAGTCACATTCAACTTGGGCACAGAAGTGTGTTAAATGTCAATACATTTTAATTAATTACTACAGCTAACTAGAAAAGCAACCTGTTTGGAGGTAGCATTTTGGTGTCTATAAAGGCAGCTGTGTGTTTCTGTTTGAATGCATCACTGATTTATAAAGCACCAGTTTGTTTGTGTTAAGAACCTTCAGTGGGTATCTAATTAGCTCAGGAGGCAGTTGGTGTATTGTGTGTATGAAAGGCAACTGTGTGTTTGGAAGGAAATGGTGTTTGGTTTTAAAGGAAATGGTCTGTTGGAGGCAATAATGTGTTTGTATTTGGATGTTGTAGCTTGTTGGAGTTTAACAGCAACACTGCATCTGTTTTAATGCACCAGTATTTGTGTTTGAAGGCAGATTATCTAAAATAAGAGATTTATTAAAAGAGTGTTATTTTATAGAATTAATAGGATAAATTTATTATGTAGTATTGACTATAAGAATAGAAGCCTTTAGTGGTAAATAAAGTCCCTATGATCAGCTGTTTTCACATAGGGTTTTCGTGTTGAAAAATATTCTGTGATCTAAGAAAAGCAAATCATTTAGTACACATTATTTTGTTTAATGTGTCTGTATTAAGCCTGTATAGTGGGCAAGTACATTTAGGTATTCCATGTAACTACTTTTTAATTCCCCATGTTAATAAATAACCGAAGGACCGTGACTTCTTTGACATTCATTTAATTTCCACAAACGCAAAAAGAAAAAAACATTTGGCTTTTTGAGCTACTAAACATTCTGACAGTAACAGATATACAGATTTATATTTTCCTACATCAGAATTTTACATATTTACATTTAATCAGATTTCTCGTGTAAGAACTGAGAAATGATTTCTCATGTAAGAACTGGACAATTATTATTTAAACTTATAATTTATGTTTTTTAAACTATTTTAGCTGATGTAAGTAACTTTTCTTTTAATTGGTTTACCAGAAGAAATATATTTTCAAAAGTATGAAAATATAGAAAATCATCTTTCTACCCATCTTATCAAGACTGACCAATAGTTTCAATGTCGTAAGTATTGCAGCTAAGGTCCATATGACTATATAAACAATATCAGGAAGACTTGTGACACGATGTCTTTGTACGCCATCCATTGCAAGTTTTCACTTTTATCAGTAGTCTGAGTTTTAGAAAGAATTGTGGCCATGGGCATGCAAACTCTCGATCTGCTTTAAAAAATCAACAAAGAATGATCTTGAATCAGCATCACATTTGCAAGGGCTAAACTCATTTAAAGTCGGTTGCTGATCAAAAGACCTTGTTCTGAAGCGCTGTCATATTTTATGCAGATCAATGCATGCATACAGATGCAGTGATTAGCATGCGGCCTGCGGTCTCTCGTCCTGCCGAGACATGCTGAACCAGAGTACTGCAACATGGAAAATGTCCTCTGTCTGACGAAGCTTATTTAACAACGCAGACTTCACATCCCAAGGCACTTTGATCAGCTGTGTCATTGAGCTATGACTAAACACCTCTCAGCAGATTCTGGAGTTCAAAAACTTCCTTTTTTTTTGAACACAAACTTATTTTCTATATTTTTGCATTGTTAATTATGTAACTTTTTTTTTTAATAATTATTGCTGGAAAAATCTCATCCTATGTCATTATCTTTCACTTAATTCACTGGGATGGCAGGGGGGTTCCCCATGCTCATCCAGGAAATAATGTTTGTGCCAAACAATGGATTAGCACCCTTTTCTCGGTGTATATGCTTAGTGCCCCAGACACTATATAGGGCAATTTAGATAGGGGCAGTTTAAAGCAGCCCATTCCATGAAAACTTCACTCCAATTGGGATTTGCTCCTGGATGCCCAGTGCTGAGAGGTGGATGCACAACCATACCGACCTTAAAATAATACAAATGTTTATAAAATAAAATGCAGGCCATGATGGTATGATTGGTGTGGAGTTGCTGAAGATCTTTGTCATATGTCATAAGATATGTCATATTAAAGGAGAAAGTTTACATTTCTGCAGTGGTCTGTCTGAGTTGGAGACAGCAGCAATGATGAAAAGGCATAAGTGGAAGCTGGACGTAGCATAGAGGGAAAAGTTGCAATTCTTATTGAACATGGTGATTTTAGTAGAATTACTATGTGTTACTAAGAGGGATGGCGTAGGTGCAGTGTTATGGATACAAAGTTTGGTAAGGCAAGATTAATGTAGCTTGGATATTTGCAGAAGATCTTGTTTAGGAGGCACCATTCAGGAGGATGTTGATAAAAGGAGAAGAGAAAGTCCAAAGAGGAGGTTAATGGATGTGGTTAGGTAGCACTTGCATGTGGTTGGCTTGTCGTCGAAGGAAAAAAAATAATGATCTTCTGTGGCGACCCCTACTGGAGATGCAAAGATTGAAGCGTTCTCAGTGTGTTCTCAGATGAACACATTGAGTACTTTTGAATTCCGTTTTTATTCATGCACATAGGCCATTCATTATTAAAAACTTCAGTCTTGAGCAAAAACTCGACTATTTGTGATTAAATACGGTGATCAGTTATTAATCTATTTGATGGATTAACGTACCTAATAGACAGAGTATAAAAACTAATGTCTTACTAAAAATGACTTTAACCTCATTAGCTCATCTTTCAAAATAAATATTATAATAGAATAATAAAATGAATAAAGAAAGAATTTTTCATTTCATCAACCTGTTGGATCCACGGGACGTTTTCAAGGCCAGATCTAAACACAAATAGTCACATTTCCTCATATTCTAGCTACAGTATACAAACTGGTCAGTATAATGCAGTAAGTGCCACCGTTTGTGTGCAGATAAATAAAATGTATCTTGTATTTCGTGTCCAAAGTCGTTCCTCTGGCTCGTGCTGTTCAAAAAGCGAACTGATTTCACGAGCAGCTAAATAAAACGCCTGTGAGTGCAGGAGTCTCATGCTGTGTTGCTGAGACTGAGGCTTTGTTGCTGGTGCTGAGGCTGATGCGTCTCTTTCTCTCATCCATCTCGCTCTGTCCTTCCTCGAGGAGCGCACGCGCGCGTTTGCGCCTGCGTGTGCGCGCATCACCCCTTGTTTCTTCTTTCAGGCGCACGTGTGCGCGCTGCCGCCACTTGGAACCCGCAGTCCGGTGGCGCGTTTTGTGGCGAGGGAGAAGCAAACAACTCCTCCACTTTAACAGCGGTTTGGATTTTAACAAACGCACGATAAGGTGCGCGCGGGGGGGGGAGGTTGCGCGCGTTTCCGCCGTGAGCGCTGCGGCGGGGAGGCACGCGAGTCAGGAAACTAACGCAGAGGATGTTTTCTTGTATCTCTGCTTTGGACTCGTGGGGGGAAGACAAACCGACCCGTGCAACGGCAGAAAGCGTTTTGCGATGTCGGTGGAAGTTGTCAGTCGTCTGAAGTGAAGCCGAGGTGAAGAAACGCTCTTGACTGAAACGACGAATGGATGGATAAGCACGCGCGAGCATTGAGGATTATTTCTGAGATTGAGGCGTCTGAATGAAAGACTTTGATCCATGGTACCGATTATTAAATCAGGCTAAAAAGGGGTGAATGCGGGACACCCAAACAAATGCATGCGCCAAACAAGATTTGGATGAAGTTCAGACCACACGTTTGTCCACCCTTCTGATTATCTGTAAAATCCACTATACTGATAATATATACAATTTGTTCGCTATTTGGATGGATTTAAGTGGAGCTTTCTTCGTTAATACTTTTACTGCGAACCCACGCTGGGGCTTCTGCTTCGCGCCGCTGATTTTGGAAATACCCGTCTTTTCCCTTCAATTTCCTTTCGATCTAAATGGAAGTATTCGAGTCCGAAGTACGAGGTGAAAGGAGCAGACATGGTTCATGGGCGCTTTTTTCCTCACGGTAAGCCCTTGAAATGTGCTGCTTTTGTGCAAGCATGGCACAATCACCAGTGCTTAAGGAAACACACGCACACTGTTGAACTCCCTCACTGTGGCTCATATAAGTCAGGATGTATTGGAGCTGTAACTATTAATGCATCTGATATAGCCTTGATATTTCATGTGCAGTGCAGCTCCAAGCTTAAAAAGTTTGCTGAAATTGGGGAAACTTTAGTGAACGGGTGATGAAGGCAGTGGGTGCAGGTGCAGGTGCAGGTGCAGGTGCCAGCGCCTCACGGTGTCCAGGGAGCCTCACAAAGCTTGCGCTGTGCACTGCGTTTGTTGTGCAGTATGTGCTGCATGCCTAAAGGGTGCACGCTTTGCATGCAGTGTGCAGTAGCCTACAGTGGGCCTGTAGAACCAACGCCATGTCCACAATGCAGGCGCATTCTCGAAGGTCCTACTGCGTAAATACGTGCACTATAGATTACATGTAGCAACATCTCTATCCACTGTGTGCATTGCCCATCATAGGTTTAGTGAGGGGTCAAGGACCTATGTCCAGAGAATCGATGCGTATTTAGATTAATGTGGCTCAGCTTATAGCCTATACCTTTACTTCATGCCTAATCTTAGTGTAACCTCAATGAGTTTGGAGGTGCATGAGAGAACTTTCCTTTGCTTAAGTTGCATTATGTCCAATTAATTTTAAGCACATGTATTGTCCTATATGATTAATGTAATAAATTGCTGTACAAACAACATCATGCCTTATCCTACATGGAAATCATCACAGGTACAAGCACATTATCCAATGTATATCTAGCCAGAAAGTGCCTGAGCAGTTCACTCTGTGCAATGCACCAAATATTAATGATCATACATGTTTAAGCCATTTACTTACCATGCTTCAAAATATCATTAAACAAGGTTACAAATTATTACATTTATTATTATTTATTTTCTTATTTTAAAAAATCTAATAGTTAAAAAAAAAAAGTTGAGTTTTAATTGCAAGGTATTCTGACTGCAATTTTTTTTTATTTTGTGCCATTACATAATATAAAGTTGCTTCCACAGCAGTGGTTTCTTGATTTCTTGATACATTTAGTTTTGTAATGACCAATAACATCAATGAGCAGAGAAAGATGGATTCAAGTCCATTTTCCGGAGTATATAGTTGCATGCAATGTAAATGTTTAACCTGAGATGAAAGCACTGTGCGGTATGTGTGATAAATATTTAGAGGAAAGTGTATGTACAGTATGTAGCAGTTTTACTATAAAACAATAGTTTCAAATCCTTCTCATAGTACACAGACATAATGGGTATGTCGATCATTACAACTTATCTCATGCCCATTGTAGGTAAAACACACCTACAGATAAATTAATTCACGCATTCATAACAGGGTGTAATTTAACATTAAGTTAAAATGCTTATAAGTCCGATTGGCAAAGTGGCTTAGTAGTAGCATATCTGCCTCTCAGTGCTGGGGCTCCAGATTTGAATCCCAATATGAGTGGAGTTTCTGTATTCTCCCCATGTGCGCATGGGTTTCCTCTGGGTTCTCTGGTTTTCTCCCACAGTCCAAAAACATGGATTTAAGGTAAATTGGCTGCTCTATAGTGTGCATGTCTGTCTGTGAGTATCTGCTTAGCAACCGAAACATTCTCCCCTGGATGAACATTGGAAACCACTGTGACCCCAGTAGAGGATTAAGCGGAAGATAATGGATAGATAGATGGGTTTATACCGTAAGGACTGTATAAGGAAACCAAACATATACAAAGAGAACATGCAAACTCTACACAAAAAAGACCTAGGCCATCAGCCCAGGGAATTGAATGCAGAACCTTTTTTCTATCAGAGAACAGTGCTGCATACTTGGTGACTGCTAGACTGACAATAATCTACCAAACAAAAATATTTATTCACAAGCATCCTGTAGGCAGCTTCCTGTGAGCACTAATGAAGTGTTAGAAGATTACTAATACGAACTGTTCAGCAACAAATGATTCATCTGCCACCCAAAACAAATCTGGTAAATAATATAAGCTAAATCTTTGTCATTGTCACTTTTACAAGAACAATGAAAATGCGGTGCCTTTGACTCAAAGATGGTGGTCCTGCCATTGGGAAACAGAATGAAGTGTATCTGTATGGTAGGTGGAACTTAACCAGGAGGTGTATTTAATAAAGTGGTTGGTAATTTCCAATGAATTAACATATGTGCTTGAAATCTGTGTACCCTTTTTTTCTGCATAAATTTGACCAAAAACTTTTCAAACTTTTTTTTTTTTTGCATTTTAAACATTCATTCATTCATTCATTCATTATCTCCCGCTTATCCTCTATTATGGGGGGGGGGGGGGGGGGGGGGGGGGGGGGGGGGGGGGGGGGGGGGGGGGGGGGGGGGGGGGGGGGGGGGGGGGGGGGGGGGGGGGGGGGGGGGGGGGGGGGCGCCAATCCATCGCTGGGCACACACTCACTCACACAGACACACTCTAAATGGGGCAATTTTGAGGATTCAATTAACTTGATCCATGTTTTTGGACTGTGGGAGGAAACCGGAGAACCCGGAGGAAACCCACGCAGACACGGGGAGAACATGGAAACTCCACCCAGATGGGGATTCGAACCGGGAATCCCTAGCGCTGAGAGGCGAACGTGCTAACCACTAAGCCACCGTGCCGCCCATTTTAAACATATGTTGCTAAATACAAAAACACTGTCCCTTATTACAATTTTTTGTATTTGTTTTAATTATTATTAAACATTTTAATTAGAAGTAAGGTGAAAATGTCATTGTACACAGTATCCGTACACTGTTGTAAGTGTATGTGCATTATTTAGTAAAGATCTAGTAAAGATTATTTAGTAAAGATTACATCTATCGCACAGTGCACATCAATGAACCTCCCCTGTTTTTTTTTTTTGTTTTTGTTTTTTCCCAAATGTTTAAATTTATCATTATTTAACAAATTTATTGGTCTTTAAAAATCTGAATTTCTGATTTAGTTATTTTTTTAGTTGTTGCAGGTCTTCTTGTGCTTGGTTTGTCTGTGGCAACGAAAAAAGAAACAGGTTTGTATGACTTTGATTTTTTTAGGAAGAAATCTGCTACCTGAGATTTACACTTTCATAATCTTATGGTTTATATGTGTAGATCTTTTAAATCAAGCATGCTTTTGGTAGGCAAATCAATAGCATATATTTAGCATGCATTGTGTCGCAGCGTCTTATTGTGTCATAATGGTTTCTGCGATGCATACTTTTCTGTATTTTTTTTTTTTTTTGTAATGAAAGGTGTGTGTTTAGGTTCATTTATGTGTCATCTTCTTTGTAATAAATTAAAATGAAGACCTGCAGGAGCTCTTGCTTATAAAAACATATTTTTTTCTTATTCCTCTTCTTTTTCTTTGTTGCTATAACCAGGGAAGAACAACTCAGGAAGTCAGCCTGCAGGACAGTGTGGAACTTGGTTGAAAAAGACAGAAGGAGGGCTGTTTACATCCCCCAATTACCCAAACAAATACCCCCCAATGCGAGAATGCATCTACATAATCGAAGGTGGGAAAGTCATCATGCTCAATTTGCTTACTTGTTTACTAAAGAGCATCAATCCCTGTGCTTTAACTTAATTCTAAAGGGATTTAGATCTTAAGGTGCAAACATTTTTAATGAAAATTGTTTTACACACAAGGGTTCTCCACAGATTACTAAATTGGATGCATGTTAAAAAATAATTTCTGGCAGTGTTTTGCTTTCTATATGTTGGTGTTATTGAAAAATGTGAGTTCTGTTCTGTTCATTCTGATCTGTTCTGCTTCATTATGAGGACATTCCGGTGATCTGGATTTTCATTTGGCCTATAGAATAGTCGCCCGTGTAACTAACTATTTAATTTACTTTTAATAATCTGCAGTTGGCCCTTCTCAACCTAATAAAAATGATGCACAGCACAGTTTAAAGCTTATTTAAAGTCATTTAATCAAAGGAACTTGATGGTATCTCAAGGAAATTAAATGCTTGAGAATATTTGCCTTGAATTTCTTTTTATTTGCAGCTGTTTCCTGCTCTTTGGCTCCCTAAAGCTTTCTTTAGTTCCTAGATTATCTTTTCTTTGAGAAGCATTTAAGTAGAGCAGGCTCTGAGTGCTGATTACTTGGGCTTTCTTTTTTCTTTTTCTTTTTTTTAAAGCTCTTTCATTCCTCTTAAGAATGCCCCGGTAAAGCCATTTGCTCCAAAAGAGTATTTTTTTTCTTTTTTTTCTTTTACTTTTATGACTGAATAGAAAAGATAGTAAGTCTTGATAAACAGCACCTTCTTTGAACTATCTCTTGGGTTTAAGTCTCATAATTGGGTCATATTTGAAATCATATGTTGTATAAAAAAAAATTGAGCATCCATAGCTTTATAAAATATAATATAAAAAATATAATAGCATAACATAACTTAAAAAAAATCATGTTCCTGTCAAATTAGTAGAATTTATATTCCGTTTATTTAAAAAACAAAATTAATAAATAATAATAATAATAAAAAAAAAAATAATAAATAATAAAAATAATAATTTTATATTGATTAAAACCAATACCTTTATGAACTAATTATTTGTGTATTTTATCAGATTATTATTTTTTTAACATTTCATAACAGATGTAAAGCATTTGAGGGATTGTGGTACTGTCTGATTTTATCACAGGAAAGAGTTTTAGACATAGCTTTTTGTTGCTTTGAACATATTTACTCTGATGGCATCACAGTAATGCAAACTCTTCCATGGCTCACTGTTTCTTTTTAATTCTGTGAAATCTCCACCTGAAGGTTTTCTTTGAAACATCTATTGGTTTGTGGTCCTGCTTTGTATTGTGTGCAACCACAATAGTTACTCCTCGAAAACTTTCAAAACCATGACTCATCTCTAATTATTAATTATGCAATAAAAATGAATCATGCTTTGTTTTTTAACTCCTTTATTAAAAATTGTATTCCTGTATAAGTGAAATATTTTTCAGCCCAGTTGACGGCGTTAGGTGCCTTTCTTGGTTATTAGTTTATTTCTTTTTTTTTTGTTATGTGTGAATACAGACCATGGTGACAGACTGCACACTTTGCTCCTGGATCTATTTTTGAGTAGTCCTTGACTCTTGCACTTACATTCCTTACTGATATTTTGGAGTGAGATTCTGTGCATGGGCCGTTAATTTCAAGCGCTGGTTCATCTAGTAAAAATAATGGCCACAGTAATGCTATACAGGAACATCAGTTTGAAAGTGGAGTTGTTGTAGTAATCATGAAGTATAAGTGACATTAATATCCTGCTTAACAATATTTGTGATTGTCTTGGAATAGTTCTGTATTCCTAATGAGATATTGAAGGTTTACATGCATCAAGATTGCAGATCTAATGTGATGAGTTTGCAGTGGGCACATTATCTTAATTCAACTTTGTTTACCAACAGTGTCCTTTCTTGTATAGTATTATAATGTATAGTCAAAAACTGTGAGAACAACTGCATTATAAATGGTTTAAATAACACAATTACCTCTTTTTCCAACTAGCTCATAGGAGAAAGATGTTTAATATCTCCCTAAAAGATGGTTTCTTTGAGTTTTGTCTTTTTTTTTCCTATTCAACAAAGCTGCTCTGCAGAGAACCCAAACCCACTGCAGAGTGACTCCATCGTATATCTTAAGTTCCAAAGGCTAATCAGTTTGCATTGTCCTTCAGTTTCCTCTAGAGGACTTTGGTTGTGGTTCAACCCAGTATAAATAACAATAAAAGTGTCTTATGTTAATTTCTTCAAATCTGTAAATCTTGTAATTATACAAACGAATATACATGTGCTTTATTTGGTGTAATCAAGGTAGCTTTACTGGCAAGGCTTATAAAGGCTTAAGTGAACAACAGGTTACAAGCTCTTTGTGAGGAACAAATAAAGTGATTTTAGAAACAGGGTTTTAAATGTTTAGAGATGGGAATGTCATTCCAAATAGTTTGCATTTACACAGTGTTCAGGGAATTGTAGTATGAAATGGTTACACAGCTTGATCTTAGGCTATGAATTAGTGTATGGAAGTATACTATATATATATATATATATATATATATATATATATATATATATATATATATATATATATATATATATAATTCTAAAGCTATGAAAATTAGATGACTGTGGCACTGATATGATAAAATAAAACTGGGATACAACTATGACCATGGGCAGGATTTATCAAGGTTTATTAACACAACCATCCATGCAAACTACAGGTGTTGCACATTCCTATCGCTGCTGTGATCTCTCTACTCGATTATAGGGATTTATAGGCCACACACCAATCAGTCTTGAACCCCTTGTTGGTTTATTTGTAACTGAAAAATAAGCAGTCACAAATATCCAACTTATTTTTGAATGTAGTATCTGAAAAGTTGCTATATAGTGATATGTGAATGAGGTAATTAGTGAACCATTCAAAACACTGCTCCAAAAACAGTAATGGTAAATAATACTACAGCAAACTTATTTTTTAAAATTGATAGATATCTGATTTAGCAGTTTGTAATGTTAAATCTTTTTGTTTTGGGGATTAATACAACAAAAACAGCTACAAAATCTAGTTTGGGAACTTCAGTGACCTGCACAGAAACCTAAGCTCATATTAAGTGAACATGTTGGAAATGAATTAGAATGTTGATTGCAGGCTAAACCAGTAAAAGTTCTTCAGGCTGTACTTCTTAGACATACTCCAACACCTTTCAAGTGGAGTTTAGACTGTCACTGTGATGGAGAGGGGGTGGACACACTGTGCATGTCTATATGCATTTCAGAAATCTCATTTCTGCCCTCAGCATGGCTTGAAAATTAGGCGATTTGTCAATGTGTGGGTGTTTCTACCTCCTGTTTACTTTGTGTTTTTGCCTTTGCTGTTGCAGCTCCACCGAGACATCGTATTGATCTCTTCTTTGATGAGAAGTACTCTATTGAGTACTCATGGGAATGTAAATTCGACCACATTGAGGTTCGAGATGGCCCCTTCGGCTTTTCACCAATAATCGGCCGTTACTGTGGCCAGCAGAGCCCGCAGTACATAAGATCCAGTGGACGCTACCTCTGGATTAAATTCGTAGCAGACGGTGAACTAGAAGCTATCGGATTTTTAGCCAACTACAACTTCACCACAGGTAAGAACAAGGACCTTTATTTACTAGGTGAGCTTATCCTTGAGGAATTGGAATTATTTAAAACAAACCCTTTTACAAGCAATAAATTTATATTTAAACATAGTCATAAGAATATGTGTGTGTGGCTTTTTGCCTCTTCGTGCCAGTGAGGGAGTGGCCAGTAGTCTACTTGCAGACTAAAGGCAGAATTATCCTTGTATTTATCAGTTTCAGTAAAACTGGTATAGCTCGCCTACCTGATTACCCAATAAAAAGGCATTTAAATACATTTTTGGTAAAGCTTTCTCTGTATGGAAATGAAGTCATGGACACTATTTTGGCTGTTAACTGCTGCCACACAAAACTTCTATAGTGTTAAACACTGATGTGTTCTCTATACCTTAAGAATAATAGGCATGTATACATTCTGATATACATTGTCACTTACTATCCATTAAATAACATGTAATTAACCTAAATAATAACAAAAATTATACAAACAAGGATTTAGAAAGATTGACTGACTGGGGAAAATCGTTATTCACAAGAGTGCTGCATTTCTCGCCGCTGCAGCACTTTTACAGGAGTGAGTGATGAAGTCGTTTAAATTACCGATGTCAGGATCATTAAATCAGCTGTTCACTTCACAGCTCCGTTACTGATTCATTACAACACAGCAGGATTTTAGACATGAGCATGGGTCATGTGCAAGCAAAAAGGAACCGGATACAAATGTAAAGTACTGCAGGGACATGCAGCAGATTCAAGCTGTTAATAGTTAAGATTTGCACAGTTGTGAGAAAGAAAGAAATCTAGGAAATGCTGTACCAAATGTAGTATAAGAGAGAAGTTGGCAGTGTAAAAGTTGAGGTTGGTTCAGATTTATGCTACAATAATGTGTATTCTGAATTGTGTTAATTTAAATAAAATTTATATTTTAATTATTCCATTTATGTCACCAATTTGTTTATCAAAGGAAGATAATGATGGCCTTATAACATCAGTCAAAGAAACCTAATTGATACTAAAACTAAGAGTTTTATCATGATTTCTATTTTTTTTTTTTTTTTTTTTTTTGCCATTCAGTTTGGTTATTTAAAATTCATGTGACTGGTATGGTTGGATGTAGTCCAAGAGCCAGTCAGTTATTAATTTTCTAAGTCATGGTTACTCCCAAACACCGATGTTCCGATTGCTAACATTCTTTTTGTCCTACGTTTTATTGTCTGTTTTTCACAATCATAATGAATCACAGAAAGGATCTGATCTTAATTTGTAAAGACACATCATTACAACAAAAATAATTTCCAAAATTTATATCCTTGTTTTGCAACTGTTCTGAATTGCCAGTGCCAGTTGTTTTCCCTCCTGTTGTTTATAATGGCTTCAAATAACCAAAACTAAACATAAACTTCACAATCATCAGCTTCACTTATGGTTTGAACAAAGAACATGTTCTGTTCTCTTAGCTCCAGGCTACGTCTAAGCAGCTAAGACAGCTTTCTCTTGCTGCAAAGAATGTGGTTGTTTTTAGTTTTGGTGAATTCTGTCTAATGATGCTTAAGTTTTAAATCCTGACTTGGATGCTTTAAAAATGTACCTAAAAAGTTATCACTTTCGCAAAAATTACATTTTGTCAATTATTTTTACTACTTTCTCAATTCTTACTGGCAAAACAACTTGATTGCATATTTTCAGTCTAGTATTTATCATAATATTTTCCCCCCTCTCCAACATATTTGCTGGTGTTTGATGCTTGTAAATAAACCTGGATAACTGTAATGCTGTCAATATCCCTGATGCTACCAACAGCTTCTTTTTTACTTTGTGGTTTATGCTCGAAGTAGTAGATGGAGTGTTCTGACTGAATGTGTCCAGTTTATTTTTATTTGGCTTATATGATTGATCAGTCTCTTTTCTCAAAACGTGTAGCTTGCCATCATTTTTAACTTTAATATTGATTCTACTATGATTTTGATTTTGATGAATTACATTGTTCTGCAAATATCAGCATATAGGCATTCAAAAGACTTTAATATAGCTATAAGTAAGCATTACTCAGATAAATCCTTAGCTCTTCCTTTTGTTACAGTTGCAAGTGCCTTCCTATCTAAAGATCCCATTTTCTGGTGTTATATTTTCAGTCATTCTGTGCAAGTCTGTTTTGTCTTCTTGGAAGAGCTAAGGCAGGGTTTACCATCGCCTTCTTCCACATGGATGAATTGATGTCATTGCGACCTTTATGATCATTCTCCCTTGAAATAGTTCTATATTGCTTCTACCCAATATAGGTAAAGGGTTTAGTCTGGCACCTGGCCTAATTTTTTTTTCTGCAATGGAAAATCCTAACAAAAAAAATAGCACTCTAGTCAGCATGATGAAATGATGCATGCAGGTCTTCACGCTTTGACAAATCCTCATACTGCGAGTAAAATAAAATTCTAGCCTCTAATAAAGAATGACCAGTTAATGAAGATTTATTATGTCCAGTGATTTCATTATGAATGAGAGCTGCTTTGTTAATAATGAAGGATTAAGACTAATCTCAGTTCTGCTGTTTTAAGGTGACTGATAAGACTGAAAGATAAATAGCAGTGCATAAATGATGTTCCTTATTGACCTTTGTAAGTGGATTGAGTGAGTGATGAATAGAAGTGACTCATCTGTCATGTGTCACCTAGTTCTGAGTAAGGCTTTAGAATAAACAATTAAACTAATAATTAAGTTTGATTTGTTTTTAGTTTTTATATTTATTAAGTTAAAATGGGTTTTTAATATATTTAAATATTTGTAAAATATTATATAAAAATGTATTGATGAGTGGATTTTTTTTTTAATTAAATGTAATGAGATGTTTTTATTGAGATGTTTTATTTTAATTGTGAATAATTAGTAAACATTTTAATTATTTAAGCATGATTTATTAATAAAATTCCATATTTTTACACATCATTTCAATTTACTTCTTAATCATCCAACCCCAGATGATTTTCCTAAAGGAAGATGTATTGAGAATTAATTTATTGTTGACTTATTCACACCAGACACATCCATATCAGTGAGATGAAGCCTTTGACTATCAGTAAGACAAAAGTGTTTGGTCCTGCAGAAGTCACTAAGCATCTTCTCCCTAACACTTCAAAACTCATGAGCCAGTACATCGTCCTCTTCCTTACTCATCTGCGCTGCCATCTGTATTAGCATGTGTTAGCCCAGATGTTTTCTGTGATCTTTTTTGCTGAGAAACATCAAGTGAAGTGAACTCTTCTACCTTCATCTCGCTAATTATGTAAATAATCACCTCATAGATATTCATTAGGTGACAGGGGAATTCTATTTTTCCCATCCAAGATGCTGGACCTGTGTATTATCAAGTAGACAAAATGTCATATAAAATCAAATATCCTCGATACAGTCAGAATCATATTTATTTACAGTAGGTCCAGTATTCCCAGATAACAAATTAATAGCTTCCCAAATCTTATTTTTGTTTTAAGTACCAATCTTTTACAATTACTGTATATTATTTCTAATGTATCCTATCTCCTATGTATGTCATCCTGTACTGTATATCTTTTACTTAACTCCTTTTTGGATTGAAAATATTATGTGAAATTATGGTCTTGTTTTAATGTTTTAAGTTCCAATGGCCATACAGTTTGTAGAATGAAACTAACATGTGTCTATTGCGAACTAAACTTCCGTGTATTAATCATATGATTTATTTTGAATGTTATGTTGTAACATATTGTAAACACAGTAATCGGAAAAATGTTTAAGGTTTGCCATAGGGTATCTAACTTTAAGAAAGTTATTAAATTGCAAGGTTGCAAAAAAGATAGGTCTTTCACTATATACCATAATATCATTATATTATTATAAGTTAATAAATCTGAAGGCCTTTTTGTTTGTGTAGAGCAATTCTGGTAGACCGTGTTCATATTCAGGTGACATTGCTTTGGAAGTCACCATGCTACTATGATAAATTTAACAATAAAGACTTGTAAATACTTTGTAATTGAACCCTGTCTTCATCAAGAAAGGCAATCTAAAATTTAAGGAAAAAGCCACAGATCAAGTTTAATGTATACTGTGTTCAGATACATTCAAATTTTGGATTTGTTTCGAGAAAATTTAGACATTCGCTGCTATTAGCAAAAGCTGACGAACATCTGTTATGGTGTGGTGTGTATCAGTGTCTACAACATTAGTGACTTGTATCTATGTAAAGATGCTATTGACCTATTAACATAAAGATGTATTTTGAGATTTAATTGTGGTGCATGCTGCCATCAAGCTGCAAACTTTTTAATACCTAATTCATTTAGTAAAGAAACAGCTGACCTCGTTCTGTAAAAAATGGACAAGGAGCATGTGTTTGATGGACTTGCCTGCAGTACAGATCTGTAGCCTAATAAAAATTTATAAAGCACCCTGAAGAGTAGACACAGACAACAGAGTACTCAAACTGTCGAGCAGCCTTGTATCAAGGAAGAATGTGCAAATGTTCCCCTCCAACTTTTATATTGTTTGTTCTTAAATTATTACAAAGTAGGACGACACTTACAGCAGAAAGCAGCGTGTGTTTAAAATCTTTTGTTATTGTTCATTAACTAAAGGTTCTGTTAAATGATCGGATCGCAATCTGTTTTATTGCATTTTTCTAAATATTTTCATTTTTGTCAATTGAGTTTGTAGATATAATTGGTCAGTATATACTATATTTCTTGTGACTCACTAAACAGTTTTTGTCTAGCTTTTGTGACAAACAGGGTTATAAGAATTTAAAATCCATTAGGATTACAGAAATGCTTTCTATATTATCCCACACTCTAGTCTTCTAGTTCTCGCTCACCTCATGAAAAGTGCAAAAAAAGACCATCATCCATCATAATCTCCCAGATAATAGATGAATCTATTTAAATTTATAAGAGGATCAGGTTATAGAGAGGTCTGTTTTTTCCTGTAACCCTCAAAAGTGTTAGACACTGCAAGCTTTTAATTGAATAATTTCTGGATTGTAAATGCTTTTAATTATGGTGTTTAAAATGTAAGTAATATTAAATGTGTTTCTGGTTGGAAGCAAAAGAAATGGTGGGTGTTGTGTTGAATCTGACTGAATAAACTGCTTTATTGTTACAACTGTAAATTGGCATGTAATAAATAAGTTGGACTTTGTTACTTCAGATTAAAAATGGAATGAAAACATAGTTACATTTTTTTTCTGTGCCCTAGAAACATTTTATTTCATTGGTTTAAACAGACCCAGAGGCAATACAGAGAAAATTTAATTTAAGATAAGCAGCCACAAATCACATAGATCCCACAGCCTGCAGCAGTACAGCTAAGAATTATAATGAGTATCTTATTCGTTCATTTGTTGAAATAATCTGATTTTTGAACATACTAACATAGACATTTTAAAAAATAGAGTTTTGCATATAATATACTGTAATTCCTTGATTATTTAGTTTAAAAACACTTTTTTCAGAAAATGTTTGTATTTAACTCACAGATAAAAAAAAAATTGGTGAGAAGTTTTTGCCTGGATAACCAAATGTTACCAAAATGTTCACCTGTAAACTAACACTTGTTATTGTTAATACTATATATTTCAAGGTTGACCACAGTGAAGAGATATGCAAATTTAATATGGAAAACCCCTCCAATTTATTTAGTCTTAGCTTTGGCAGTGCAAGTGCTCTGACAAGTCCATCCTCAATAGTTAGCTCAACTTGGTATCGCCAGCATACCTATCTCCTTGTCTTTAAAATGTGGAAAGAACCAAAGTTTATTTCCTCAAAGAAATCCCACATTGAGACTACAAAGACCTGTGCTTGCCATGTTTAGGAATCAAACCCAGGACTTTTCTTGGTATAAGGTGAATTCACTAACCATTGCAACAATATGCCGGTAATAATAATAATAATAATAAAAAAATTAAAACATCTTGTGTTGGGAAATAATCTTTTCTCTATGTGTGCCACAAATACAGCAAGAAAATTCAAATAATAAAGTAGATCAATCTAATTGTGCCCAGCGATAGATTGACGCCCTGTCCTGGGTGTATCTGCCCAGCGCCCGAAATGTTCTCCCCTGGATGGGCATAGGGAACCCCACCCCTACCCCCCGTGACCCTAATCTTCCCTAAAAAGCGGAAGATAATGAATGAATGAATGAATGAATCTAATTGGAAATATAGGAAATAGTTCAAAAATTCAAATTTTATATGCATAAATAGTTGTATAGTTAAATCTGGATTGTTGATAATAATGCAGACTAATTTAGTTGAAAATGAAAAAGAGCGGAGAGTGATCCAGATAGCTGATTGGCAGTTTGGAGAATGCAGCATTAATGTCTAATTGAATATGCTGGGACCACCACAGTTTAATCTTTACATTTTACATATAGAATGTTTGAGAATGTAGAATAATGTGACGTTAAAATCCAGGGATTTGGGAATAATGCAGGTAAATCTGATAAAAAATATAATTAATTCAATGTTGCAGGTATAAGATTGGTATTGATCACTGAAGTGGCTTCCTCGCCATCAAATTTTGTGGGTGAATAAAATTGAGGAACGTCTTAAGGTGAATTTAATTGATAATGCATGGGATGATGGAGGTGAATCTTATTAAGATGTTATGGATTTTGCTGGGTGAGACTGAATTTTTGGTCTCTGCAGCTTCATATAGCTGAGTTCACTGAGGTTTCTGATAGAAAATTGAAAATTGAAGAAATGAAACTTTTTCATCTTGGCTTGCCATGATTGAGGAGGATATGGAATAGGTTTATTTTGGTATTATGGATATCTATAAAGTCTGGGTAAAATGATTAAGTCACACAGACTACTTATGTGGGTGGTTTTGGAAGGTAAAGGACTTGAAATTTAAATGCAGTACTGCAGATGCTGACTTTTTTTTGGTACAAATTCATTCTTCATTTTTATTGCAGCAAAATAAATTTACAGTGATAAGCAGGATTTTAGGTTTAATTATCTTTAGTGAGCTCGTATTACTTAAAATATGTTAGGACATTCCAGGACAAAGTTTTAAACAACGTTTAACAATGTTTCTGACCCTAATTAGCTAGTAAGGTCCTTAAGGATGTTTTAAAATACAAAATAATGCAAGTAAATTGTGTGTCTTCCTAATAACAATCACTACTGCTAATGCATTATTCATTAATTGATTTACTATTTATATTACTATGAATACTTACAGATAACATTATTATATTTTTGGCCTTTTCTCTTATTAATTATTAGACCTACTAATTATTAGATTTCATAAAATATGGAATTCCTGTAATCCATATTCACTGTATAATTCTGTATATAACCTTTGATTGTTATTGATTCTGCAAAATGCTCAAGCTCAATCCTAAAAAACTTTTGTATGTAATTTAATGCCATGTTTTATGTCAGTTTTGGCCATTAATGAAAAGCACAAAAACCTGCACAGTTGTTTACAGTATAAGATGCAAGCCAGAGGTTTTGCCATTGCCGTTACCTTCCCTCTTTCTAACCATCAATTATTATATAAAATAGACCTGAGAAAAGCAGTGTATGCAATAAAATTTCTTCAGTATTCTTTAGGGAGAAAAAAAAGTAAAAAAAAGTATCCCAAAGAAAAACTGAACGATAAAAGGCTAACTACATAGTTTGTAGTTTTTGCCAAAGGAGTGCTGAGCCATTGTATTGACCATGCCAGCTTTCCTAATTTTAGCTTTAGTAACATATAAATATATCTTTTGTCCTATGGCACTTTAAAAGAGACATTAGTTTGATTTTGTGACTTCCTTGCTTTCCAGATTTAGTATGGCTTATAATGTCAACAAATAAATAACTGCATGAGGATTTAATCAGCATGTGTTTCAGCAAAAAAAATTGGATTAGATGTAAAAAATAATAATAAGTTAGTTATTTTAAAGAAAAACACAATATTGCTTTACTATCCCTGGAAGCAACACAATAGAAATTTAATTTGGGAAATGCAGCCAAAAACCACAAAGAGATGCCATAGCCTGCAGCCAGACAGATTTAGAGAAATTATAAATGTCTTATTTGCATAATATTTGCAAAAAACAAATTCATCCTAATTGTTAAGCAGAAAGCTCTGCCACCTAAACTAAGGTGCAGAAATAATCCAATTAAAAAGTTATTATTGTTATTATTATTATTATTATTATTATTATTATTATTATTATTATTATTATTATTATTATTATGACATTACCCAGTGCACAAAAGCAATTAGGCAAATCTACGCTCTTGGCATTTTGGCTACAGTTTGAGGAAAGGCTTTTAGATATGTTTATAAATGTGCCTCTGTTTTACAAAGCAGCCACCATAAAGACATAATTTACTAGAAAGCACATTTAATCCAATTTAAGGGGCTAATCTCACAAATGCTCAGACTGTCATGCCTCACACCAATTCAGAGGAAGGCTATTTAAATTGAAAGTGTAGTCCAAGTTTTTGTCCATTTGAGAAATATGCCAGTTTTGTGTTATTTACTGATGTGAAGTTATTTTGGGCACAAAGAATAAATAGATAGTTCAAGAAAGTATTTCAGAAACTGACACAATACAAGTTTTTTAACTCAAAAGATAAGGGTCATCTACAACAGTAAAAAGACCAACTGATGTAAGATGTTACAAGACCTTAATCTATCAAAACAAAAGGAAGTTTTCAGCATGAAAAAACACAATTCTTTATAAGCTGAATTGTCATCAAAAAAGAAAAAAGAGCATTATAGACAAAGTTTAAAGACTGTATTAAAGTTCTGAGATTAAAGCCTTTCAAGTCAGACAAACCTCTGAAAATGGTTACAAAAGTCTTCAAAGATGTCTCTGTCAGGAATCTGCAAAGCTGTAATGGCTGCAAAAGAGTGGATTCTTTGCTTAATCTACAGTGAAATAGAAATACAGAAGTACAGTTAAATACAGTTAAATGAATTTTTATAACACAGTTCACTTATTTGGATTTCTTTTCAATTTAATTTTCCTATTTTTCATTCATTTCCCAAATCTTTTTTTTCTAATCGTTTGAACGCTAATGTACACCTTGTGGAACGTCACAGCTTTTTAAACATCTGATTTCAGAAACATGAAAATGTGTGCCTATGCCGTGAGAATTAAATGTGTCAGTCAAGAAGTATTACATTTCATAATTCGGTACATTTTAAAGGAGATATGTAGGCCTGAGATCAGAGTTTAAGACACTAGTGTTTTACATCAAATGTTTACATCACTAGTGTTTATATAACCAAACATTTTAACCCATGCAAGCTCTATAAATTCATAGATTTGAACATGTATGTACTAGCTTTATAATGGTAAAACCCTAAAATAAGACAAGATAAGGTTATTTCAGTTGCCATATAAAATATTTAATTGTTAGGACGGTTTACTTAATACAACACGGTATCCCCTACTTGCCCTTGGCATGATAAAAGAGGGGGGTGTTGCGATGGTTGCTAACTGTGTTCATCAACTTGGTTTATGATCTGATTTAATGAAGTCATTTAATAAAGAGCATGCGACTATAAACTAAAGCCTGTCAGAGCTGGACGTGTGGCCTCAGGCAGTGTTTGAAGGTGGAAAGGAACTTGTCATTTCTGTCTGCTGGATTTATTTCTTCTTACTTATGTCATGGTTTCAATTAAGGTGCATGTGCAGTTTGACCTTCAGTTGCTTATGTTGTATAATGTCACTTCTGTGATATGAAGGATAAGGACATCTGCTAGATGTTCTGAATATAAAAAAGTCTTAAATATCCATGATTCTTGGTCAGTCTTTATGTATAATTGTCATGTGACTGTAGTGAGAATTTTGTTAACACTTTCAATAAATCTGGTGTTCATAATATATTATGTCATTTGTCATAAAACTAATGACAAGTGTTCTAACAATATAACATAGGGCTTTAAAACTAATTGTAATAGCCTGAGGAACAACAAGCTTAACCCAACAGCAGTAATTCCATGAGTCACTTTAGCCAGTAAGCTGTATTATTATTGCATGCACATCCTTACCAGCTGGAGAAAAGTTTCCTGTTAATACTCACATGTGCACACATACACACACAGAAAACCCACTGACTAAATCCTTGATTGTGATTGACCTGATAAGTATGCAAGGTGCACTGTGAAAAAAGCACCAATGCTCAATTAAAGGTATCACACGGTGCAACACATTTTTCCATTTGCCAAAAATATTTCTTGAATAGATCAGCAAGTGCCCTCTAAAATCAAAGAGGATCAACAGCACTCTCAGCATAATCACAAAGTAATGATCTGTTTCTTTTATCTTATAAGTTCTCTCTGTGTCTGCGTAGGTTTCCTCTGGGTTCTCCGGTTTCCTCCCACAGTCCAAAAACAAGAATCAAGGTCAATTGAATTCTCCAAATTACCCCATATAGAGTGTGTCTGTGTGAGTGTGTGTGTGCTCAGCGATAGACCCTGTCCTGGGTATATCTGCCCAGCGGTCGAAACTTTCTCCCCTGGATGGGCATGGGGAACACCCCCGTGACCCTAGTAGAGGATAAAGCGGAAGATAATGGATGGATGAATGTTGCATGATGTTGCTGTTCATAGGACCTGATCTGTTGTGTTAACTAAGTGGTTAAGGTGTTGTGCTATCAATCTGAAGGTTGGGGGTTTGAACCACAAGCTCCACTATATGTTTTCAATGTGGTCTTTAACCCTTATTGCTCCATGGCTTTATAGCATGGCTGACCCTGTGCTCTGACCCCAACCATCAAGGTTAGATACTTGCAATTTGCAAGTAAAATAATCTGTAATATTTATGTAACTTAACGACCCAATTTCCCTCTTTATGATGCACAGTAAAATTTTAATATGAGGCAGGGAGGCAGTCCAGTGAAGCAAAAACACTCTGTGTCTACAAAGCCATGCTTTTGTGCCATGTGAAGAATGAGACCTGGCATTGTCTCAGATAGACATGGACACTTACTTTAAACAAAGGTTTCTCCTTATCAAGAATATTCACAACTCTCATCTTCGATTGGGTGGCTGAGTTGTAGACTGCAAACTCATGGACTGATGTGGTAGGTACTTTTTTATTCATTAATATACAACACATTGCACTCCCCTTGGCACGCAACAATGTACATGATAGTTCTCTGTTTCTGTGCATTAATAGTTTAGACAGCTGCTCTGTGATAATTCCCATATTTACCTGCATAAATATGAATATATATTCTTAAATTTCTATTGCCATTGTGTAAATATATACGCTGTTTGCTAAGTTGTAATGACTGCTAATGTGTGATCCATGTGATTAAATTAAAACCCTGAACACTGATCTTTGTATCTTTGTTTAGGTTTTCAGTTAGTTGTCTCCCAAAACCAGCTGCAGTTTAAAATTTTAACTTGCTATCCTGCCAATTTTTCACATCCTTCTTTTGGAACTTTGCGTTTGTCAGTATAGTTGATAGTCAATATATGTGTAATATATATATATATATATATATATATATATATATATATATATATATATATATATATATATATATATATATATATATATGCCCAGCGATGGATTGGCGCCCTGTCCTGGGTCTATCTGCCCAGCGCCCGAGACGTTCTCTCCTGGATGGGCATGGGGAACCCCACCACGACCCTAATAGAGGATAAGCGGAAGATAATGAATGAATTTTTTGTTTTGTTTTTTTGTTTTTTTGTTTTTTTACACATTCTTTATAACTTTCGTTTCCTCCACTTATTCAAACTACTGTGTATTTAAATAAGCACTTTCTTCATTCTTCATACATTATAATTTTTGTTAGATCAAATCAAAGAGGCTCTCAATGTAAAGATAAAATGGCCATTGTTGGGGTGGAAAGTGTGTTTGGGAAGACATATTTCACCAACTTACATTACTGTGTTTGCAGCAATTTCCCAATCTAATATGACATTGGGATTAATGAGCACAATTTGCATAAGGAACCGATTGCTGATTGCATTGTTATGCATTTATAATAGAATTGGTCATTATGTAACTAAGCTGTTTATAAGACTGGGGATGTTTATAGTCAGATAAGACTGACAAAGTCACTTGGACTCTGGGAATAATACCAAAGGTTCTTGGGAAAAGAAAAGAAAAAAACAGTAACACACAAATACGCACATAAATTACCTTCAGAAAAGCTTTACTTTTTTGCATTACATAAAATTTTTAATTGTTTTTTTATTTCCAACCAGTCATCATAATGATCACTATTATTGTTGCTTGTATAATTTAAATGTAGTAAAATACCCTTATTGGTGCCTCACAGTTGAATATGATGCCTTCTAAATGTAAACACTGATTATTTTTTACAATTTATTTACTGTCTTACTGACATAAAGCACATTTTAGGTTTATGAGGATAGGTTTATAAGTCTTGATTAAAAAATTAGATCTTAAGATCTTTTTGTTTGCATACCAGGGTTTGTGTTTGTTTGTACATAATCATGTACAGTAATGTGAATATATTACAGTGTGTACACAGTACCTTTAAAGTGTATTACAAAAGCTCACTGCAATGCTGCTGATTTCATCGACCACACACGCAAAAAAACACCAGCACAAGCACACACTGCACTGTATGCCTCTGTCGCAGTTCCGTTTCTCATTGCCAGGCTCGATTAATCCCACAGCCAAGCTGCAGTCTCCATTCCTACTTTTATTACTTTTACTGCTCCAAAATGCATCCAATTTCAGCAGGAAGGGAAGCAAGGGGAAAAGAGAGAATAAAGAATGGCACGAGAGTATGCGATAACGGTTCGGGGCCGACGTTTTTCCTCAAGGCTAGTCTCCTACTTAATATTGGGGGAGTGAAGCGTGAGATGCAGTGCCGGATGTTAGAAGAAATGACAACATGTAGATGCACATCTCAAAACTAATGGCCTCTGGTTGCTTTTGATGTACAATAATCCCACTATAAATGGAATAGCTTCCTTAAAACTGTGTTAAAGTGACATTCACCAGGCGTGGGCTAAACTCTTTACATATATACTGAATAAAACAGTCACTCAAACTGTTCTCTACAAATCAGACTTTCTTTTATCTCTTCACTTCGATCTTTTATCTCTTCGATTCTACTGATGACTCAATCAGATTCTTTGAAAAATACATTATGCCCCGAAATCCATAGTCTACATTATTTGCTATCGATTTATTCCCAAATTCTGACTGTCACTGTTATTTGTGTGTGAATATAGATATATAGATAGATATATAAATAGCTGCAGATGATTAGATAGATACGGATGTGTGTGTGTATAGATAGATAGATAGATAGATAGATAGATAGATAGATAGATAGATAGATAGATAGATAGATAGATAGATAGATAGATAGATAGATAGATAGATAGATAGATAGATAGATAGATAGATAAAGTTTACAGCATATGTATGTACAAAGACATAAGAAAACCTCACATTAATGAATAATATAGAGTTATAATACATCATTACTATGATACATATTATGCAATGTATATTTAAATTAGTGATTTGATGTGATCAAGATTCTACAAACATTTGGCTATATAGGGCAGGTGCGTTTTATATTTTGATGGGTTTCTAAGTGCAGCTCTAAACCTGACTATTTTTAATTAATTCAAGGTATCTTTAATTCAACAAATTATGACCAGTCCATTGCATTTACTACAAGGCTTTAACCTACAGTTGACTTAAACAGCCATAATTTAAACCTATTTGCTTTCTGATTGAATGTCTGTTCCCATATCTGTTGAACATCATATGACAAACCATGGGCATCAAAATAAGGTCACCTTTTTATTTTTATGAAAATTTGACATCAAGGAAGATGATTCACTTAAAAATCCTTAAAACTAAAAGATTAGTCTACATGATTTATATGTCAGCTACAAATTATGTATTTATTGAAATATCATCGCTTGGCATTATATGGATGCTGATGTTTTGGCTTGATTGTCTACTTAATTCTCCAGCTTGTGGATTATTTATTGCTTTTCTTGATGCTGACTTTTTAAGCTTGTTTGCAGTGATGATTCAGGTAGGTTATTAATGTGGTGGATGATATGGATTGACAGCTTGAGTGCATGAGATATTTCAGGTATGATTTACTTAGCTTTAATTTAATTTACTGCTGATGTTATTTGGCGGCTCGTTTGGCTTGATGTCACTCAACAGTCAGGATTTATTTCACTCCAGCAGTGAGTTGTGTCAAAGCAGAGTGTCTGAAACATTTGGGTAAATGTGCATTCCTTTGAATAAATTGTGTCATGACGGTATAGTAAAGCACTTACCATGACCATCTAACACAGAGACTTCTGCACTGACTTGTGATCAAAAGTTTCAATTTTAAATCTGTTACATAAACAAAGTTTTTTAATGTAAAAAAAGGAGTATGTAAAAAGTTTATAAAAACTTGTTTGGCACCAACCAAACAATTAATCTGCTGAATTGGCAGTTTTAAAAGAACTTAGTAATTTAGGAACAGTTATTTAAATCAGCTCTTTATTATATTTGTTATCTATGTAATACGTTATGTTACAACATAGACGGTGTTAAAACTAACAATTCTACTTCTCCGGTACTGTTTGTAAGTCTTGGCCCTCAGCAATAGATAAATAAGTCATTTAGTGGTGAGTACTGTGAGAGAAATTTCTCCAGAAATTACTTGCACAAGGCCACATAATGCACTGAATCACCTACTGATTATGATTATGGTTACTAGTTTCACCATGAGGTTTGGTGAATGAAGAAGTGCAATAGAATGAAAACTATAATGACTTTATTATCACACTTTGATACATTTTTCTCTGTGTAGAGAAGTTGGGTTAGTGAGAGAATAGTACGTATTGCCTTTAAATTTAACTGCTTTGCATTAGCTAGTTTATTTAAAGCATTTAATCACAAAATATAAGGCTTCAATAATATCATTGTTTTAGAACATAAGGCATAATAAAACAGGGACTACTTCATACTTCACTGTATTCATTTGTTTTGTTTTTTGTCTATACTTTCTTTTTGTGGCGTCTCTGTACTTGGTTTTATGTTTTACAGTCGCATAATCCTGTTCTTGTAAATTTAGTTTTTTCAGCTTTAACATTTAAAATTTTTATGTTTTATGTTTCACAAAGTTTCTGCTGCTATGTTGCTGTTAATGGTACTGAATTTGGTTCATGGTTCATGAACTGGTTTGCTGTCCATGGTGTTGAACACAGTGGCTGTCCATGTGACCGAATAGTTAAAGGTACTTTAATCCAATAGTACTACTGAATTGAATTAATATCCCTGATTTAACAGAAGTTAATGAGTAAAATTAAAACATTGTCAATGTGAATCTTTTGATTAACTTTGTATGTGGCGGTTGGTTGCAGTGTGTAGCACTATAAGTGCACAGCCAGAGGATCATAGTTTAGATTTCTGTGTAATTGGCCAAAAGTTTTACCCTATAAGTTGGGTCAATGATTTGATTCTTGGGCAGACTAAACAAGTTCTTCTGGCAACTTTTTTTCTTCTATGGATTAAAGATGTGTAAATCAGGTGTATTAAATCACAGTGACAGTGAATCACACACAGGTTTGTGCATCCCATTTTAACTTTAGTTTAAAAAAAAATAGGAATACTAAATAGTTATATATGTTTGTGTTTAATATGTGCAAACAAAAATATAGAATATAGATTAATATGTATCCCTATATGTTTAAATTACCTTATTTACACTTCAGTACAATCAGTAAAAAGTTAAATTTTATTTCACTGTTTATGGCCTTTAGTCCCATTTCTTCTATCTCCCTTTCATTTCTCTCACCTCTATATTTGCTTTTATTTCAGTTATTCAGCAATTATCACTTGGTCAGGTAGCTCAGGAAGGTCACCTCCTCCTACTGTGATGGTAAACTGAAAGTCCAATGCGATGAGACTTGGTGTGAGAAAATGAGGCTTTAATGTTCACACTTCCTGATAGGAAAACAGAAAAGAAACCTGATCTAATAGTGATAGTAAATACATCTAAATTAAATCTAATGAAATGTTTCTATAGATAACTTGTTGGACCATGTTTCCATATTTAACATTATACAGATGTACAATAAGCAATATAAATAGCAAAATATACAACAGTAAGGTTAATGAATCAACCAAAAAAAGAACATGCCTGAAGGTTGAAAAAAGAATGCCTGAAGGTTAAACTTCAATTCAGTCTGTCTAAAAAGACAATTGGCAGGTTTCTCAGCATATGGTGAACATATGCTGACCAAAACCTGACTTGTGTCTACACCTCCCAAGCAAATGTTCAGAATTTTAGATTCAGGGCTTCATCTTGTACATCTCTAATGCCTCGCACTTTCAAAGTTTTAGATTTAGGTGAACTGCTGCTGAAGAATTATTGTATACTTGTTCAAAGAGACAGGCATCCTCATAATCCTTCAGGAATGTTGTGTGGTTATAAACCAGCATTTGATTTAACTTCTTCTTTCGTTCCTAACACAACCCTCACCCTCTACCGGGCACATACATTTTATACATTTTAGAGCAGCTTGAATTGATGTTTTTGGACTGTGGGAGGAGAATATATAAACATCACCCAGTTTGGGATTTGAACCAGGAATTCCCAGTGCTGAGAGGTGAAATGTGCTAACCACTAAGCTATCGTGCAGCCCTCAGCTTTTAATTTAACAAACTATCCAAATCCCACTTTTACTTATTTGTTGGTTTGGATTTCCATAAATATTTTCACCATTTGCAAATAATTTTTTTATATGACTGACCAAGTTTGAGATTATTGAAAATGCAAACTGTAGTTTCAGCACCTTAAGTTGCTAACAGACAAACAGACAAATTTCTAAAGAATAGTACTAACCAAAAAAAATGGACTAATCCATTATAATGTTTATTGTTTTGGAATTAGTTGTAATGGTTAAATAGGTGACCAAAGGCTGACAACCACATGAGCATATGAATTTGTCTCCGGATAGAATTTAATTATGTTTTTTAATTATTATAAATATAATTTTTATTTAACTTGCATAAGACTAATATGTAATATTAAATCATTTTGTCAGATTAAAAAAATAAACAAGTATCTTTTTCCTCATTTGTCATATTATTGTTTACATACCTTTTTGTTTACATGTAATATAATTTAAAATACTTTATTAGCAAACACAAGTCCACAAAATGTTTTAACAATAAAAATAAAGAAAGGTACACTGCTATGCTTTTAACCCTTTTGAGCTACAAATATTGTTTTGCATGGAAGACCCCACATTTGTAAAACAGCCACAGAATGGGTACATGGTCTCTATGCTTTATGTATTTTTAAGCCCCTTATTCTTATTCTCCCTACTTATCTCAGTACTTGGTACTCCCTGCACTGTCCAAAAGAAATAATAGAAAAGCACTATCTTTTTTTACTGAAACCACAAACAGCAGCCCTGCAAAAAAATCCCTCAAGGACAACTCAACAGGCCAGGACTGGTTATACATTTACTCAAAAAAGGAACAGATTGAAAAAGAGAGAGAGAAATGGGAGGGGGGCAGATTGAGTGGTCTAAAAAATACAAAGAAATGTAAAAAATAATGGAAGGTGGCAGGGACAGAAGGTGGCAAAGCGAGAAACAATAGAAAAGACAGATTGGAAAAAAAAAAAAACACGAAAATCCTTGGAGAAACGTTGGACCCCTGCAGAGAGACATGAAAGGTACAGAAACACAGAGAAGAGAAATAACTTTGGTCAGAGATATTATTTTGTGCAAGGTTATGCCTTTATACCATATACACACACATTCACACACCACACACACACACACACACACATATATATATAAATATATATATATATATATATATATATATATATATATATATATATATATATATGTGTGTGTGTATATATATATATATATATATATATATATATATATATATATATATATATATATATATATATATATATATATATATATATATATATATTGTGTGTGTGTATATATATATATATATATATATATATATATATATATATATATATGTATATATAAAATTACACACACATATACAACTAGAACAGGGTGCCAATCCATCGCTGGGCACACAATCACCTACGCACACACACTATGTAAGTGGAAGTTAGAGCAATTCAACTTCAGTCCATATTTGTGGACTGGAAAAAATTAATTAAATATTTTTTCATTCATTCTGGCCCAGAACATAAAGACTGGACAGATGAAAACAAGTCCTGAATTCTCAAGCCAAAACAGGAAAATATCATTTTTTTTAAAGAACAAAAAAACTGCAGTACATAAAAAGTGGTTGTATTGCTGATGCATCAGACTTGAGGATGACAGAAGAGGTTGAAAAACGGGGAAAAATAAATTCAACAACGAATGACACCGATGAACAGCACCAAAAACTGAACAACAAAACAAATGCATGACCTCATTCTGCCAGCCCTTGGTGAATTTGTCCATATTATACCACTCACATGGTTGTTGTCATGTTTTAGACTAGTTATAACAAGATAAACGGCTTTGTTAAGCAAAGGATTTTGATTCCTCAGCATCCATGATGTAGAATCAGCTTAAGAGCAGTTGGCAGAGAAATACTGAAGCAATCCTTGAAAGCTTACATAATTATAGAAAATTATGTCTGTTCACATTTGGTACTATTTCTCAAATGAAACATTATCTGTTTGCAGAGACCAAAAAGTAGTCAATTAAACAATGAAGTTTAGGGAATTGTAGAACTAGGGAATTATGATTTATTCTATTATTTCAAAACTGTTGCACTTCATGAGTGGTCTATTGTGTTTATAAAACACTGACTAAGGCAATAAAATAAGCAGGTCATGGTACAATGGTAATGTTAATAGACATGTTATATAATTAGTTAGCTTATAGTAAACTACTAAACTATTTTCTAAAGCACATCAATAACATACATAGTTGTTATTTATACTCTGAAAAATGCAAAATGTCATTATAAACATTAACTTCAGAAAAGACATGCACTTACTAAAACAAATCAAATTTGCATATTGCTTAATTTACTAATTTTTTTAATTTTATTTTATTTTATATAAGGTGGCACTTTAGGTTGAGTCCTTGATTTTATTCGACTGTACCCCGAACTTGTAAGAGAGCATTGGTTGTACACCAGCATAACACACATTTTCACACATTATTATCCCTTCACAGCGTCTGCTGTTTGAAAGCAGCATACTGCATTAAAAGATGTATAACTGTAGCATGTAATCGTGTATTTGAGCAGAAGATAATGCTATTTGAACCCTAATGCACTGTGTATTCTGTATGTTTCATGTATTGCATAAAGTCTTTTTGCTGAAGTGTTGATAGGCTTTGATGGTCTGTGCAGTCAGGCTTGAGACGAAATGTTCACATTTCTAATACACATTACATCCAGGTAAACTCCGATTAAAGTACTGACCCTTTCAATGAATATTAGAACTTTTTTGTACTCCCTGAACAAGGCATTATGGTAGGCGTCTTGGCACTTAAAGTCCGGATTGTATGGCCTCATTTTTCCAAAGAACTACTGTGACAGAGACAGAATGCCTAGAATGTGGAAGGCGGTTTTTGCCTGGAGTGCATTTGCTTGAAAATAGAAACACTATACTTTTTTTTTTTTTTTTTTAAAGGCAACTTTGCTTTTTATACACCATTTTGTCAGGTAACGTTTCTTCCAGAGGTTTAATTCTGCCACTACTGACCATGTGGTTTAACACTTTAGCTGTTGTGACAGAATTATCTTAATAATGGACAAGTTGTAATCCTCTAACATAGCTAAAGGTCATTAAGCATTAAGTAAAACTCACTTCTATTATTTATCGAAATCACTTGGCTAAACCAATCCCAAATAAGAAGCACATTCAAACCATATGGCCAATATTATTTGAACACCTGAGTCATACCAATATATGGCTTTTAGCCATAAAACTACAGGAATTATTCTGAGGTTTGTTTCCATCTTCCAGCTTTATTTAAGCACTATGTTTGATTTTAAAATTAGTATGTTATCCTTTAGAGGTGGCATTTTTACCATTCTGGGGGGGGGGGGGGGGGGGGGGGGGGGGGGGGGGGGGGGGGGGGGGGGGGGGGGGGGGGGGGGGGGGGGGGGGGGGGGGGGGGGGGGGGGGGGGGGGGGGGCTCCCGCTTATCCTCTATTAGGGTCGCGGTGGGGTTCCCCATGCCCATCCAGGGGAGAACGTCTCGGGCGCTGGGCAGATAGACCCAGGACAGGGCGCCAATCCATCGCTGGGCACACACTCACTCACACAGACACACTCTATATGGGGCAATTTTGAGAATTCAATTAACTTGATCCATGTTTTTGGACTGTGGGAGGAAACCGGAGAACCCGGAGGAAACCCACGCAAACACGGGGAAAACATGGAAACTCCACCCAGATGGGGATTCGAACCGGGAATCCCCAGCGCTGAGAGGCGAACGTGCTAACCACTAAGCCACCGTGCCGCCCCATTCTGTTTAATCCATGTAAATTCACATACATACAGTCATGCTGCTGAAATGGAAAATGGCTTGTACTCTTGCCACAAAGCTGGAAATGTAATTGCCTGAAGTGTTGCAATAAAATTTTTAGGTAAAGTAGTACTTTCAGCACAGAAGTATTTGATTTCACATCATTAACTGATTCATGAGTTGAAGCTAACATCAATATTTAAATGCAAATTGGGCATCTGCCGTTCAACATATGGTACTTAACATCATTATTCAGCCTCTCTTATACACATTTTCAGTTGTCACAAGCAATTTATGACTTCTGCAACATTGTGAACAACACATCATTCAAACTGACTGGCTGAATTAGAAAGCATATAGGTCTTTGTTTGGTTATAGATAAAAGAATAAAAAGGTCACAAGGCACGGTTCTCATACAGCTGGTCCCTCTCCATTTGATGTCATTTTCCTGCCAATGATCATTAACTGGACTGAATTTAAATTAGGCAGGTTAAATGAGAGGATGCAGGAATATTCCTCAAATGTTTCAATAAAAGCAAAATAAAGGTGGCACAAGACTGTATGACAAGTAAATATCGGGGGGGGGGGGGGGTTAATGGTTAGTGTAATGGCGCAAGACATAGAAGGTAGAGAGAATTTAAAGGACAGGAAAGTGGCATGACTGTGGCTACACCAGCTTATTCTGGCTACAAGTGTATTTAAAACTATGACTTTAACTGAAGCTACAGCTGGCCCTATCCAAAACATTTCTAAACATTTCTAAAAAGTGCTTTTGTTTGATGTGTTTGTGTTTTTATCTGTTACAAGATTAGATTTTTTAATTACCGAAGCCTGAACACCTGTACAAATGGTAGGTCCAAAAAATGTGTTGTAGCAGCATTTTCTCTTTGGCAGCTGTGAGCAGAAAGACTGGTGTCATTTCCTTAATGAAACTCCAAATCCACTTATAAGGCTTTTGGCCTCAAACCTGTCTGTTCATGGAAATGTGGAAAAGTTTACATAAGAGCATAAGACTGAGTATGGGGTTTCTCAATTATATTTGCTGTATTTTTGCAGATGTTTCTCATTTTCTTATTTTAGTCATAATTACAGGCTGTGAGTTTGCCTTAAAGTAACTTTTATAAGAAAAAAAATCCATGAACTTTACCTCTGCAACCTGCTTTATCAGACCACAGCAATAATTGAAGGTGGCGAATCAGAAAATAGGCTGTGCTGTCTGATTTAGTGACGCTCCACAGCGTGATACCAAAAAAAAAGAAAAAAGAAATTACAATCCCCAATCTACTTAAATTACCTCTTGGTAATTTCCCCTTAGAGAGACAGTCCCACAGCTCTAATATGGAGAAGTGGTTTAATGAAAACCATCTCCTGTAGTATTGATTTATTTTCTGTCAGGAGGGTGGAGCTGGAGCAAGAGGATGGTCCTGATTACAGCTTTGTGTTTAAATAGAAGTGCGGATATGACCAGCTAGCTCAGGAAATCGATGCTTATCAGTTATTTCTTTATTTTGTCCTAAGGAGAAATTATACCTCGACCGGATGTGCAGAAATTTTCATAATGATTTATTTTTTAAATTATGGTTATGGGAACTTTTTTCAGCTAAAATGTGTATAATGACCTGCTGTAATAAATATTAGTAAATTATTTTGAAAATATTGAGTCCACTATATCTGTGTGGATTTTCTCTAGGTTCTCTGGTTGAATTTAAGGTGAATAACCCTATACCTTATAGTGTGAGTGTGTGTATGGATTGGCGCCCTGCCCTGGGTGTATATGCCCAGTGCCCAAAGCATGGGAAACCCCCTCGCAACCCTAGTACTTACGATTAAGCAGAAGATAATTACATAAAAATTTTTGAGGCTATTGTGGTGTCTTCTTAACATGAAACTGCTTGGTAGATCCTCAGTGCAATAAAATGATTTTGCTGCTCTTACTTGCATTCAACTTTTTAGTAAAAACCTTTAACTTTGTTTTATTAGCAATGACACCAATCTCTACTTACAACTCATGTTGCTGAAATCTAAAAAATCTTTAAAATCGTGTAATTGTAAAATAGATAAGAGGAATTAAATCATGATTTTCTTTATAATTAGTGGGACACACTTGTCTTTCCACAGCTACATTAGTGGATATGTGAGACAGAAAGCAAAGATGACAAGCCAAGACAGCACTGTGTCATTAACGCTCAAGGCGAGCAGAAGGAAGGGAGTGTTTGTAGTCCCCATACAGCTGGATTTGGCACTGATTAATTAAAGTAATTTATTAGCCAATTTAGCACATTGGAAGAAATGAATAGTCCTCAGTCACCACATTAATCAGCTCTGAAATGTCAGCGTGAAGGGTGGTGCCTCTGGGAAATGTAGTACACATTATTTCCTTATTTTTAATGCAACAGGTAGTGCACTCTTCTCTGAAAAACATTTTATCATTGGGTCATTTTGTGTTTTAACAAATGATCTGAAATATTTCCTAATCAAACGCAATAGCTTGATGTTTTTCTTTCTTTTTAATAATATTAGTAAAGTCATTAATTAGTTTAATACTGTGTATCAGTACAAATAAAATGTTACTTGCTTCATACTTAAAATTTACTCAATAATCAAATGATGTTGACAGAAAGGATCAGTGATACCTCAGTTGTTCATTGCAGCAGTCTATGAATAACAAACTGACATTAATTTTAGGAAGGGTAGATAACATGGTCTCTCCCCTTTCAATTACAGCAGCACCAGCCAATAATGTGTCTGTGTACAGAAATGGTGGAATACTGATTATGTTCTAAGAGAAAAAATCCTCTGTGTTCTTTTATGAGCATAGGAAAATAAATATTTTAGTTTTTCTTCCCTCGGATAAGAGGTCTTCTAAACTTCCAAAATTAGTTCTCTTATCTGTTCCTATTCCCTCTCTTTAAGTTGTGTTAGCTAAGTTAAATTTAGTGTCCCAATGCTTAGTAACATAAATAATGGGTGGTGATATGACATGAGGTAGCCATCCATCTGCAGTAGCACCAGGAGTCAGAGACTCATCACTTAATCATTGGAATGATGATCTTATTAATCACTTAAAGTCATATTAAGTGCTTAGAATGAGTCCAGGTTTCCAGGTTATGATGGATGAAAACATGATGTATAAAAGCTGATTAATTTTGTGCACCCAAACAACAATATGCCAGGAACGTAATTATTTTCAAAGTGTAATCTTATATTTTTTCTTTAATGTAATCCTCAATCATACCTTGAAATGTGTTTATCTTTCAAAGTTGTCATTCATTCATCTTTAGTAATTTCTCCCTTGCAGAGAGGGCCGTGTTTGTCATCCCACTCCAAAGAAATTATGCAATAATAACAGTTGACTGGAACAAATGCAGTCACTAAAGAGTCTAAAGAGTCACAGCGCAAAGGCCTTTTACTGTGGTTGTGGTTGTTTGTCATTTGTTTGTTTCTGAAAAAAAATGTTGGAATGATTTAGTAATTAGATGTATAAGATTTCTGAACAAACCTTGGCCATAAAGTGAATTTATACAGATAAAATCAATTCCAGATCTGTCCCAGTATCACATACTGTGTAAAATAAGCAAATTTGTAATCTTTTGCTTTGTCTGATGTTAACAAACGCATTCACTGAAAAAAAATTCCCCCCGAGGGAAATACTGTGTGAACAACATCAAATCTTAAATCATAAATCAGTTCACTACCCAAGCTTACTCCTCCCAAAGGCCACTATATCATTGACTTTCTGCCAGTTTGATTTCCTCCCACGTAAAATAGGTGAAACCTTTTCAAACGGTCGATATTCAGGCATACAACATTCACAGGGGTCACATCCTGCATTCGCCTTTGTGTTGATTTTGCTATTCCTGTCAGGAATTTTCACTGGCTTATGTCTTATTGAAACTAAACAACTCAAAGCAAAACCTGAATCTGTTTCAATTTCATAAATGTCACCTGCATTTTTCTGTCAAATGTGAAAACCTCTTCACATACAAATTAATCTTACCCAAGTCTAGGCCTTAGAAGTTATACTGAATTAAATTCAAGGGTATCCCAAATTTGCAATTTGTAAGTAGTTTTATATTGAATTCCAGACACTTATGAAAATAGCATGTACTATATTACCAAAAAAAAGACCCCTCCATATCCCAAAACACTTTGAAAAATGATGTGAATTTGTATAATCTATAGGAAAGACCCTTAATCCAGAATGGCTTTGTCCTGTGCTTTAGTAGGTTTGGTATGTTATAGCTACAGTGACCATTAACCTGTTAAATACCCTTGGGTTAAATTGTTATAAAGATTGCAGGCCAAGTCTTTCCATTTAACATCAGTGCCCAAGCTCATAAATAATCTGTTGTCCTAAATTTCAAACTGGAAATCTACATTTTATAGATAGAAGTAATGAGCCTTGCTCTAAATTGCCTTCGAATTATGTTATGCGTTAATTGGGATAAGCTAAAGAGCATAAAAGCAATATTACTGCCACTCTGAATTAAGTGGACAGTTAAAAAGAATTACACTTTCAGTAATGATTTGCCAATATTTGAAAAATGATATTTCATTAAAGCAGAACTGCACATTGTTCCTTACAGATGAATAAGCCTGTATTTAATATTGTAAATGAATTCAAAACTACATCAGACTGAACTGTGTTGAACTGAGCTGTATTTCTGTGGTCCAATAGACAAAAATCAGCAACCAAAATGTTTTCAGAAGATACGCTTAAAATATATAAATAACGCAGCCTGGTTGAGGGTTCCATCTCAAGCCTAGGGCTATATGGGCTGCCGTTTTTGTCAAAGATTCTTAGGTGTACTGAAGTACAATTATAACTATGTATAAGTTTATATATTTTTACTTTCGTTGACTACATGGTTGGGCAATTATTTCAGTCCCCTTTTTAAAACCATTTATTATAAGGACATTTGAAAGGAGCTTACTTGCATATTGGATAGGAAAATGCTCTTTGGGAACTTTGTGGGTGGTTTGGTACAGTGGAGCATTCCTTTTTCATATGTATGCACCATGGTGACTTGTTCACAGGTCATGTTTACTCATTGTAATTCAGAGCATGCCTTGATTTTAATATGTTGCCTTCAATTTTTGATTGACAACTTTGCTTTCTGTGTCTCCTGTGCTTTCTGCCAGCCAGCATTATACTATGAATTCTATTGGGAGTGTAAACAGTGACTGGGATTGTTTAACCAAAATGCCTGTGGATAACTCCCTAATCAGTTACCTAGTTTGTATTCTGTCCTATATAAAATGTATTGGTCATAGATTGCAGGTGACATACTGCCATATCTATTAAAAACAGATTTAACCATTTTTTTTTTACATAAAGACCACCAGAAATGATAGATACATACTAAGCAGATGCCTCTTACCTTTCAAAATCTGTTGTTAACACCACTGGATATTGAGCAACTATTTTTATGTTGGGTTTTTTTTTGATTATTTGGTTATTGAATAGAATATTTTCTAAGCTCTTGAGCTTTTACTACTTAGATTTAAACCATGTTGTGCCATCAGTCCCATATGAGCACAGAATAAACCCAATTGGTAACTCTAAACAATATCTGCTTTGTTTTCTATGGAAAATGTCTGTTTTGTCTTTAGTTGGTTTTAATAGCAATTTTTTTCTATTTTATGAGAACATACAGATGTCTTACAAAAGTGACACTCCTGTTTTGGGTTTTAAAAAAAGGACAACCACATCACACGAGTACAGAGAATACTTAAAAAATAATTAAATGGTGCTGAATAAAAAAGATGGAAAGGAATTTTGATTGTAATCTCGAAGGGTTGAAGTATATTATGCATTATATATTTAATTTAAAATTTTAACATTTAAAGTATTTAGCAGTAGTATACATTAATTATTAAGCTGGTTTTCAATAAGATAACCTTGAAACCTTAATATATGTATACTTGATTTTGATATTCAAATGACCACTGAGGTGATGCGTAAGGTGTGCATAAAGGCACAAGGGAACTGAACTAATCATTTAGAGGCTAAGTAAAAGTGAAAGCTCTCCTCCAGAATGTAAATGCTTTTTCTGTTTGCACTGTCTTAGCTGCTTTGATCACACGTTTCATCTTTATACAGTCTTGAACTCCATTTGATACAACAAAAGCCTTATTGTGGCTTTATCCTTCTCACTTCTTTTGACCTTATTTTGGAATTCTTTTGCATTTTTGCATTTTTTATACAGAGCACTTGGTCAGCTCACAACACCAGGTATTTATTTGTCTTTATAAAAAGCATAGATGTTGCGTTAGGTGACTGAGGTAAACTTAGAATGATTCAGTTTTGTTTATTGAAGAGTACTGAAGCAGTTATAATTGTGACATTACTTTTCAGGCTCAGGTTTATGATTTACTGTCACATTTTCTCCCGGATTTGTTGTACTGTTCATCTTAGTTGCCACTTTAATTATATGAAATTGAATTTAAACATGTTTATTGTTCTCTAGATGTCTTCAGAAGTTAACCATAGTAATTTCAACTGTTGTGGAGCAATAAAACTTGTGTGGAAAGATTATACGCAGATCCATATCTGTTACACTTGTATCATGTGTATTTGTGGCTGAATACCAATAAATACTTACTTAGACTTTTCTGAAGTTTTTTAATTTATATATTTTAAACAGTTTTGTGTGAATGAGTTCTTATCAGTGGTCAAAATGAACCCTTCTTTAAAAAAGGGGGTGATTTTGAAAAAAATAAGTAATTTAACATTCTATAGTGACAATGGCTCAATGGCTCAAGAAAATGCACACAAGAATATCTGTGCTAATTAAAGTTAGATGTACATTGCATATTTGACTGTTGTGTTTCTTTAAGTGTGACTGTGCAAGCTAAGGTTGACAGATGGAAATGTATGGTGGTTACAGTAATAAACGTCCTTACTGCTGCACACGGGGACGCGGTGTGCTTTACATGACTGCACACAGGGGACAAGCCATTTCTCCTACCAAACCCAATCTCTTCTTGTATGTGTGTGTGTGTGAGAAGGAGAGTGTACAACACTCTTTTTATACATTTGAATAATGTAAACCCTTCACTTTTAAAGTGACATTATGACCATGTTGTATAATTACAATTTAAAGTCTCTTCAAAATGAATGAAAGCTTATGTAAAATTCCCACAATACAGAAAATTGGTGTTGCTGTTATATATAGTAATATAAAGTTGACATAAACATTGTCTTGTTGATTTCTTCATATTGATCATATAAAATGACTCTTTTGATTTTGTTGAAATCTGCCTTCAGATCCTGATTTTAAAGACATGGGCTTTCCAAAGCCTCTTCCTGGTATGTCTAAACATCTCATTCTTAACTTGGCACCCACCTAATCATTTGTATCATCATACACAAACTCTTTATCTTTTTATTCTGATTCTTCAATGTTGCAGCTTGTGAATTTGAAATGACTGGACCTGAAGGCATCATCGAATCTCAGCAGATCGCCAGAGATGGAAAAGCTTTACCCACAGAAGCTGTAGACTGCAAGTGGTTTATTCGAGCTCCTCTCCGCTCCAAGGTTGGCAGCATTCTGTATAAAATAGTCACGTGGAAAGCATGGCTTATTAATGTACAACAAATCATTTGTAAGGTCAGGCACAAGTGTCTGAAGGCAAGCTCACAATCGATATTTCAATTAGTTATCCTAGTCAGACTATCATCAGGTTGCATTGGGATCATGGGAGTCATGTTGCCTCATTAAGATAATTAAAATACTAAAATTCTTGCTAAAATACTTTACATTTTGACAGTAAAAACAATAGTGATTGTTTTTCTGTTTTTAAAAGTAAATATTTTTGCATTTACTTCATAGTCATTTTTAAAAACTGTGTTCTGGTTAATTTAGCAGGTAATTCATTGGAGCTGTAAATCATAGATAAAATATATTTAATTACTATTATGGAACACAGCTTTGTTATTCTCTGTCCTGAAAACATCAGCAAATTAGCTTAGAGGTGTGAGCAACATATCAAATAGGTACAGAAGCATGCACACACACTCTCTCATGCATACATGCATGCCTACAACATCAACTCTAAAGGTTCCCCACTCTGTGACAGATCCCTTCACTAATATTACACATCATTGGTGAAGAAAAAACTGGCTAATTAAAAAAAACTGTAGCAGAGAAGCTAATCTAAGTTCACTTGAGTAAAAACAAACCTGTTATTAATAACTTTATGTGCATATGCAATATGATTCAGACTTTCTTCTGCATGCTATTAATTTTTAAACATTGTCATCAAATTAATCACTTAGCTACCTTATTATGCAGTTGAATAGACACCATCAAAATTCCAGTGCTGCAATCAGGTCACTAGGGTCATGTGGATGTGTTGATATCACCCGGGTTAAGTTAATAATGTTGGACTGAGGTCATCAATGCAATAGGACTGCTTTAACATCACATTGCTTATTTCTGATTATAGAGGATACATGAATAAACGTTCTAATATATAAAAAAGAAAGATACATTAGAGTTTCCACAATATTTGCAAACATAGATGGACACATGCCAGTTTTTGAAAACATCATAAATAAAATGGTGTATTAATCTAGAACTGGACTTTTTTTATTGTATGTGCCGAATTGGGAATTAACCATTATTGGAATGCTATTAAACTGCTTAATGATAATGTTCTACTGGGAAAAAAGCAGAAATAAAGAAAAAAGAATAAAGTTGAACACAAGTATCATTATGACTAAAACATAACATTGATAGTATTTGGGGTATGGCATGCTGTTAATATAAGTGGGCCAAATTTACAAAAATAGTGATTACTATTTCCTAACTTTGATATTAATGTTTACACATAAGGCCACATAAGACTTGTTTCACTTCATATGCGATTATTTGTAGAAACTATTATTGTGCATGTTGTAGTTAAATACTATAAATGATCACAATTCAACCATGCAGATATTAAACCACACCCTTTACCTTTTTTATATTTTGACACAAATTCTCAAGAGGTTGTTCAAATAAACATGCAAGAACTGGTTTACAAGCTTTATGGTTCCATTTCAAAACTTATAAATGACCGCAGAAGTTGAAGTTTAAGTTTTTACATAAACCAGTAATAATTGTCAAGACTTAGTGTAAAATCACTAGCCAGAAACATGAGTCTCCCAGAAGGAGCTACAAAAATCAGACATTAAAGAAATCTAAACAAATAACTCTTGAGCCTTTGCACCCTCTCCACAGACTCTACACGCATATGCCCTCGGGTAAGAGCTATTGTGCTAGTATGTCAGAACAAACAAGTTTTATTCCCTATTCACTCTGAGTTAGATGGTGCTTTTGCTTTCCCTAGGTTGTATTTATTTATTTTTCTGAGTGTGTGCCAATCGTTGGATCGTCGTTTCCTCTCACAGTCCAAAAACATGGATCAAGTCAATTGAGTTCTCCAAATTGCCCCATATAGAGTGTGTCTGTGTGAGTGAGTGTGTGCCCAGTGATGGATTGGCGCTCTCTCCTGGGTCTATCTGCCCAGCGCCCGAGACGTTCTCCCCTGGATGGGCATGGAGAACCCCAGCGCGACCCTAATAGAGGATAAAGTGGATGATAATGAATGAATGAAAACTCATTCCTGTGTCTTGGATATCCAAGTCCTGGCATGTGACATTTTGGTGCTGAAACCCAGAAATTGTAAGGAGTAAGATTGTGACACCAATGTTTTCTTACTGTGGGGTGCATGGCTCCAGATCACCCTCTCATTGTATCACAGTGAAAAAGAAAACTGGAAAGCAGTTTGGCTGAAGCAGCGGCAGTGACACAGCAGAAGTTGCCATGGTGGTAATGTTCTGTGTGGCAGAAGACAACTGTGGAATTGCACGAATCCTGTGCAAATGTGTTAAAAGGGCTCGAGGGGACGGCCGACAGAGGTAACGCATCCGAGAGATGTTCTTTGGAAGTCCGAATGACATGTGAGTGGTTATACTACGGGGGTGGCAGATGGCAAGATGCCTGCCATGTATTCTGCCAATGGTTATTGTGCAGGTTTTTTTTTTTTTTAAGAAAGACAAGATGCAGGACGAGTCAGGAGCGGCAACAGAAAGCAAAGCTTGATGAAAAGGAAAAGACAGGTCCTTACAGTTGAATCTATTAATGAAACCTGCTCCTGTGTCTGACAAATCCTGTCTCCAATACATATTGTGTACTGGGATGTGATGAATGCCTTTAACTTTCAGTCAGGACTCATTTCTGTGCTGCGTGTATCTTAAGTAATTGTGAAAAGTATCTAATAGTCATATAGTTATGTGATCTGTGATAGCAATAGCTCTTAAAATGTGAGTAATTCTTAAAAAATTCTGTTGTGATCTCTCTGAAATGACTTATTTTAGCTGTTTGGGGTGCCATTTTAATGAAGAATGACTACAGCAGTGAGCTTAATGACTTCAACTTTAATTCCTCCTGTTACTTATTTTTATTCCAGTGCTGCCGAAATGTTTTTGTCGAGGAATATTTAATCTGTTTCTTATATTATAATGCATTAGTTTTAACAAAGGCTAACAAGTTTTACTGAGATGACTAATTAATTTTCAGGTTGAGGTGCCCGTAGGTTATTTGTCACCTCATAAATATGGAAATGTCTCAAGCTACAGTAGCTGAAGTGAATTCCATGAGCAATATTAATAAGCACCTCGTTAGAGTCAAATTAAACAAGGCACAGTCACCCATTTTTGAAGTGAGAGTGGAATTGGACATGTTGCTGATCATTAATAAACCAGCTTATGTAAAATGTGTTTACACCTCCTCGGTGTATACACACCATACATCCTCATTTTTTTTAAGTGTTAGTGTTCTTCATTTATTCATAGTGAATAGGAATGTGTGAGTAACGCCCACAGTGTTTTATATCAGCTTTATGAGACACGGCATCGAATCTCCAGATCATTAGTACTGTTGGCAGTGGGTGGGTAAGCGAGTGCAGCAAGGAAATGCGAGCAGCTGTGGCGCCTGATGACTATTCCTGAACCCATACAAAAGCGCAACTTAAAAATCAAATGAATGCAATAATTTAAATGTGGTTCATTATTTTTTTTAAATAAAGCAACAACATCAAAAAATGGTAAGCTTGATTATTATGTCGCAGTTCAAACAGTGATTCATCATAAAAATGACTTTGTTGAATTTTTGTCTTTAGATTTTTAGATATGACTGCAGGAATAAGCTTGATGTAGCCCTAGGAGCATTAATGACATTCTGCTTTCAAGTTGGTTAATAAGCCTTGAGATGCCACCTTTTATTATGATTCATTAAACCATACAAGGATTCAAAAATGCTTGCTGTCAGTGTTGGAGACTTTTTGTAACTCCTAAAAAAATTAAAATAAAATAGCTGGGCCTGACTGTGCCTGTCCTTCACTAAGTAAAAATGAATGGGTTCCTTTTTTTAGTGAGACATTGTGCAACTATATCAAATAATCAAATTCTTCATGAAATGCTGAAATGTTCTATAATTATTATACTGTTGTAATTGTACTGACACATCTTAATCATTTAATTTATGTGTTTTAATTTAGTCCTATTGCCATATGTGTATAAAAGCAAGCAATTATAGCCATGCATGGTGGACAACTTAAGGGTTCCGACTTGTGGAACCAGATTGGAAAAGGCCATTCTGTTCCAACAATAATCCCAACAGACACACTTCATAATCCTGTAGAACGCCTTTCGAAAAAGAGTGAAAGTAGTAATAGCTGCTAAAGTGGGACCACTTTAAAATGGGAACATAAATGCTCTTGTAGGAGTAATACAGTATGTAGATTCTTTGTATATAAAATTAATTTTTTTCAGATCATGCCTGTTAATTTGCTTTGGTTATGATGACTAATACTAATAATTCGGTGTGTCAAGCACAGTTATGATCCCAATAGTGAATTATTAGTGGAATGGTTGCCATAATGTCATGTTTTTTTGTTGCCATATGCAGCTTCCCACCTTATTTGATCTTACAAATCACTAGATTGCAGAGGTCTTGAGGGAAACAAGAATTTCCTTTGTTTTTCTTTTTTAACATCAGAGGCTGAAGTTTGGCAGTTTGAGGTGTGTGATGTGATTATTAATACTCCTGTTACTCACATGTGAGTCAGATAAAAGAACAGTGGCTGATTGAAGCTCAAAGATAACAAAATCAATGTTAAAAAATTACTTTTTATATGTCTAAATTGCTTTAGTCAATAAAACTCATGCTAATAATAATTCATGTAAAAAAAATACATAATATAATGAAAAAGAAGTTTAAAAAAGACATTAAATACAGGTAACAAATAACTACACATTTAAATGCATTTACTGCTTAGTTACTACATTTAATAGATTGCAAAAAATAGTTATAATTAAAATAGCTCCATTTTTATCCACAGTCAAAGTCAAGCAAATTGGAGGTACTAAAATTTCTGTATATGTGAATGTGCATGTGAGCTCCAGAATAAGCTCCAGTACGCTGCGTTGCTAATAAGGATTAGTGGCTGAAAATGAATGGAAAAATAAATTAATCCTCTTCCAGGCAGCGTTTTAACATACCCAGTTACTTTATACAGCTACAGGTATTTAAACCTATTTATACCCAACATCCTCTGTCACTTTATTTTTAATTTATTTTATTTTCCTATGTAATCTAGAAGTAGAGAAATAATTACCGCTTTAAGGTATAAAATATTGACAGAAATAAATGACTGCTAGATTTCTCGTACTTGTTTTATCAGGGTTCCAATATTTTTTGCAATTGTGTGCAAGTTATAAAGAACCCAAATGTGAAACACAATAGTAAATTTCAGACCTGTAATATTGTGTATGTGTTAACAGTGGGTGTTCATGGTAGGTTTTTGTGCATTTATTAGGTTTGTGACACTATAAACAAATGTATTGGAATAAATTCACATTACAATTTTGAAGTGCTGTGAAATAAATTCTAATAAAATGGACAGTGTTTCAGTAGAATATCTTGTCTGCTATCTTTGAGAATCCTAATTATTTATTATTCCTTTGATCATATGACTTATGATAGTTTCTAATGAACTAGTTACTCATAATGTGTTCAAAATAAGATTATTTAAGTTTGGGTATATCAGCTTTAACATCTTCCACTACTCTGAAAATGAGTGCCGCTAGATTCTCTGACTTATCAAATTATTTTTTTTATTTCGTCTGGGGATTTTTCTTTATTCAACCTGAAGTACAATTATGAGATTAGACACAAATGCTGGATGAGCAAGACTATTCACAGTCTCGATTCTAATTCATACCAATATTATTTTATGTCATTAAGGTCAAAGCTCCAGCAGACGAGTCAAGACCAATGTCTTTTTTTTCCATAATAAAACACACTATAGTCTTACATGTATGCAAAGTATTTGTCTGTCTAGTCTATGTCACTATGAATTAGGGTAATTGTGACACGCCTGTCAATTGTAGTAAGTCTAATACCACCATGCATTGATATTTTAAGGATTACCAGTTAAGTGGAATCTTTTCTGTCTCTTTCCCAGATCTACCTACGCTTTCTGGACTATGAGGTGCAAAACTCGAATGAATGTAAGCGGAACTTTGTGGCTGTGTATGATGGCAGCGACTCTGTTGAGGACCTGAAGTGTAAGTTTTGCAGTACCGTGGCGAGCGATGTGACTCTGAGGAGTGCATTGGGGGTCGTTCGCATGTGGGCTGATGAAAACAGCCGGCGCAGCCGCTTCCGTATACTGTATACCATCTTTAAAGCACGTAAGGACTTCCACAAATGCACACAAACAGAAATACACACAGGTGTTTTTAGCTTTTAAACACACCCACAGACACAGTTTCTGAAGCTATAGCTAAAACAGACTCAAACACAGTCATTTGCAGCTACTGAACACACATATACATTCAATGCAGGGTTGTAAAAGGGCTTTACAACAGTTGAGAATTTTATTTTTCACTAATTGCTCTAATAATAATTTTTATTTGAGTCTGATAAGCTGTTAAACCTGCAACACTGCAGAAGAGTCTGTCCACTTCTCACTGTTTATTTTTTACAGTCACTAGTTTTACAATTACACAAAGTGTTTGAATCAGCAAATCTATTTTGTGGTGGCTCTGTTATCCATCCTGCTCACCGTCCACCAAATAAAAGAAAAAGAATTTCTACTGTTAAGCATACTATGAGTAAATAATTTAAAATATAATAAAGATCTTGACAATTTACTTTGTGCCTGGTAGCCTTTTAGAATTTTTACAAACTGGTTCCATATTGTATATCACTAATAATTTTGGGCAAGCATCTGTTTGAATGCTGCTGTCCAACTGGCTGCTTTGAGATTTTCCACAGGAATCAGCTCTCTCTCTGCCATAGACACACCCATTTTCCTTGGAAGCTAGTGGGCTTTTTGATTTTTTTTCATGAGATGTCTAGTTTTGGAGGTATGTCAATCTAGCTTATGGGTAAAATCAGATTTAGTCGTCAAACAGAACAATCAGAAAATGCACTGTAAATTATAATAATGTAAATTAATAATACTAATTTCAAACAGGGCGGCACGGTGGCTTAGTGGTTAGCAGGTTCGCCTCTCAGCACTAGGGATTCCCGGTTCGAATCCCCATCTGGGTGGAGTTTCCATGTTCTTCCCGTGTCTGCGTGGGTTTCCTCCGGGTTCTCTGGTTTCCTCCCACAGTCCAAAAACATGGATCAAGTCAATTGAATTCTCAAAAAAAAATTGCCCCATATAGTGTGTGTCTGTGTGAGTGAGTGTGTGCCCAGCGATGGATTGGCACCCTGTCCTGGGTCTATCTGCCCAGCGCCTGAGATGTTCTCCCCTGGATGGGCATGGGGAACCCCACCGCAACCCTAATAGTGGATAAAGCGAAAGATAATGAATGAATATATGAATGAATTTCAAACAGCAAACATGGTTGTCTGCCCTCTTCGTGCTTTGTAGCAATAGTGCTACATGATAACAGAAAAACTTATGGGGTAAGGACTTATACAATGACAGTAATTATGTTTGTGTGTGCATGTGGTATATATTACGCTAAGCCATTTGGAGCAGATAAAAATAAACTTTATTTAACTAACTAATAGAAAAAATAATAGAAACCCAACACTAAACTTCCACATCAACTAAATCACTGGTGTTGCTCAAACCATGTACAGGTGGTGAGACATCTTCAGCTGCTTCTTGATAATTGTAAAGAGTATATTAACCTCCATAGAATCCTTAAAAGGATCGGACAAAAACTTTTGGCATTATTTATAAGAAATATTATGAAAAACAGTAGTAGTAGTAGAAAACTAAAACTGTCCAGTTCCCTGGTTTATTATACCGATAAAAGACCTGAAATTAGTTTTGTCACCTCTGATTTTTTCGAGCAACTCACTATTTCTTTTTAGTGAGGTTGGGAGCAGATAAGATCAAAGACAGATTGATAGTGGTGCTGAAAAATGTTTTTTTAACACTGCGCAAAGGCATGAGACATTTCTTGGTCTGATATATTTTATTATCCAAGTTTTTTCTCTCCCGTGAAGACCAATCAATTTAATTATGTAAGGCTAAAGCGCTATCTGGTGGTGGTGGTGATAAATTACACATGAATCATCCTATAAATACTGGCATAGATTATGAAATGCTCTGTTACTTAAAATGACCAAAATTTGATCATTTCAGGGAAAATGTACATTTATAACATAAGCAGCAAATTATACATGCCAAACACGGATTGATTTCTGTCCAGGATCATAACATTTCAGTGAAAGTTGCATGTATTAAACCCTGTGGCCTGCAGAGTTTTACATCTTATGTGCATTTATTCATTGTTTTTTCTGTCTTGTCATTTCTGAAGCTCCCTGTGAGGCGGACATGTTCTTCTGCCACAGCAACATGTGCATTAATAACTCATTGGTGTGTAACGGCATTCAGAACTGTGTGTATCCCTGGGATGAAAACCACTGTAAAGGTAAATCACTGTGCATTGAGTATCATACTATCATACAGAACTACTTTACACTCTATAATTGCTCATAGGAATTCGGTTTGGTTCTGTCAAAGTCTTGACTGCAAAACTGCTGATTGTGCTGATGCTTTCCTTGATGTAGTTTTCTGCTAAACTTTCCCTGAGACTAATAGTATTATGATTCAGATTTTTGTTTTTATACATTTTTTTTAATAGAAATATTACCGCTTACCACATCGATGCACTTTAGTTCTGCAATTAAAAACTATAGTTACTCTATACATTGATGTGTATTGTGCTGGTTTAAGTGGATCAGACAAAGCAGTGCTGCTAAAATTGTAAACCAAAGACAAACGCAATAGTGTCATGTGAGCAATAATGACTGATTAGTTTATGACTTACTAAAATGCACTGATTATGTTTATTGCATACGAACGTTGCATGCAAATAGAATGAAGAATAGAATAGAACTGTCATGATGAAACATTACAAGGAACTCTAAAAATTATTTTTATTTATTTATTTATTTGTTTGTTATTATTATTATTATTATTATTATTATTATTATTATTATTATAGGTCCTTTGAAAGTGTAGGAGGAGATTACCACCTGTGAAAATGTGTCAAACTTCTTATGGGCAAGAATTATAGATGTGACAACACAACCTTAATAATTTTCATGTATGACAGTAAATGGTCATGAAGCAGGTAATCAGACACTGGCCATGTTTGTTGTTTCATATACAGACACTTTAAATATAGTTGGAATAGATTAAATTAAATAATATCTATGGCTATTTGGCTCCACGTGATTTACTAAGATTTGAATAATAGCCCTAATACACAATCTGAATAAGGTTAATATGTTCTGTGCTCCTTACGGCTACCCCTGCACTTTTTACATATTCATAATCTCAATCTGAAACTGCTTTTTGGAACACACTCTAGCATTAAAAGCACCTCTGAGAACATTGTGTTCTCAAACCTGTTTGAGCACTGTGGCTTATTCAGCTCACATAGGAAAATAAGAGTGATTTATTCAAGCTGGAAGCTAGATATCTCAGATGGTGTGTGGAGAGTAGCAGAGTCACTACTGTGTAATGGCCGTATTTTCCAACAGACTTTCAGCAGGAGTACGGAGAAATCAGATACAGTAACACACTTCTACAAACCAAAAACATACCGATTAGCTACTCTCATATTCAGCACTATAATAATACTACTGTGATAAACTTGAATATTGTAATGATACAACTCAATGTAAATCTATTTCAGACCTATTATAACAATCATAACCATAATAAGGTAACATGAGAAAACACATAAAACATGCCAAATAATGCTGCAGAATTGTAAAATAAAAGAAGTGATGGCATGAGTGGATAAGACACATTTACCTTAATTCTCCATCTTGTTAATGTAAAGTCATAGACTACCTCATCTTTTAATCTTTCATCAGTGCTTACAGTACACTGGATACTGGTGTGTGGAAGGTTTTGATTTGTGGCTTATTCGCAGACAGTCATAACCAGACACTCATACCAACAAAAGGCTCACAAACACACCACCTCACACTAATGTAACTGCAATGCCGAGAATCATCCACTACTCTAATAGTAACTACCCAGTCCTGATCCTATTGGACTTCTAACCACTAAAGCACAAAATGAAATGGAATTAACAGGGGAATAGATAAACCAGTCTGTTTTTATAGAACCAAAGGGTGCATCTACAGATTTATGTACTTGATGCTAAACAAATGTGACCATGGGTGACCCCAACAAGCTGAAAATGTGGTCTGAATTATTGGTTCTTAATGTGTTTAAGTGCTTTCACATCTGTTCTTATCACTTCTGACATTGTTCCTATCACTGAGACAGTTTTTAGTGCCAAGTGTGAATTAAGCTTATTTAAATAGAATTTTTCACAGACCTCCCTGCAATGCCTGCTCAGAAATGCTGATTAGGTTTCCGAGACCACCTGACTAGAACAAGTAGTGAATACCTTTTATGATCAATACTTTGATGGGGAGGTGTGATTTAAAATAAGTAGTGTTATGTGAAATGAGATTTTGAGATAGGCCTTTACGTTGGATAAGGAGATTAAGCCTGTTAATGATCAGGTAACAACCACTTCAGCAAGAAACATATAGCATACACATATTCAGTATTTGAAGTATATGTGTGATTTATTTTATTTTATTTTATTTTTTGTTGATATTTGGTAAGGGGACCTTCCTAAACTAGACACATAGAACTGTCCAAAGTGCATGACTAGGTGCTTAGCAAAAAAAAAAAAATGCTGTCTGCATAATTAAGCTATAAGCTCAATAGGTAAAAGAAAATCAGACACCAAGCCAAAATTACGTGTATTAGGTAGGGAAATAGATAAGTATTATGATATAATAACTTAATGAACATACAGGAACATCTACACCCAGTGTAAGGGGGGGGGGGGGGGGGGGGGGGGGGGGGGGGGGGGGGGGGGGGGGGGGGGGGGGGGGGGGGGGGGGGGGGGGGGGGGGGGGGGGGGGGGGGGGGGGGGGGCATCCAGGGGAGAACGTCTCGGGCGCTGGGCAGATAGACCCAGGACAGGGCGCCAATCCATCGCTGGGCACACACTCACTCACACATACACACTCTAAATTGGGCAATTTTGAGAATTCAATTAACTTGATCCATGTTTTTGGACTGTGGGAGGAAACCGGAGAACCCGGAGGAAACCCACACAGACACGGGGAGAACATGGAAACTCCACCCAGATGGGGATTCGAACCGGGAATCCCCAGCGCTGAGAGGCGAATGTGCTAACCACTAAGCCACCGTGCCGCCCCAGTGTAAGTTAAACACACATAATATACTCACTTGCACCTCCTTGTTTCTGCAATCAGTGTCCAATTTATTACTTGTCTGTGCTATATAAGTAAATGTAGTTTTTTGTTCTGCATGTTTTCCACTGTAGTTCATCTGTACTACAGCATTGGTAGCATGCTCTAGTACATGAAACTTTTCCAACTGCTGACACAGTGTTGCATGTTCGCTCCTGATATTCCATCAGTAATTAGCTTTACCTGTTTTTTACATTAGAATTTTTATTAATTAAATAATTCATTTGAGTTTATTTGTATCCAGAAAAACGAAAAGCAAACATCCTGGACAACCTGAACAACACCAATGGCAGTATCATTGGCGTGACCTGCTGCATCGTTCTTGTCCTTCTCGTGGTCTCCATTATGGTGCAAATCAAACAGCCTCGAAAGAAGTTCGTCATTCAGCGCGATGACTTCCAGGAGGTATTTCAGGAAACACCACGGCGATATGACCTCGCTGACCTTGCTGATCTTGCTGACGACCTGGAGACAACTTTTCAGAAGCGCTGCGTTCATGAGCACCACTGTGGCCGAACCAAATCAGCGGCTGTGGTGGATCCACATCACCACCACCATTACCACCATCATCATCATCACCGGGACAACCGACGTAGCATCGTAGTGATGAAGCACAGTTATTCACAGGATGATGCTGATATGGATGAGGAGATGGACGAAGAGGTGCCCACCACCAGCCACCGACTGTCCCGCCATGACAAAGCAGTACAGCGGTCAGTACCTATTCTTTTTTAACTGGTGCTTCAACTGCATGAAATATCCCCATTACATTTTTTATTTTACTCTGTTGTATTATTTTATGTACTTTGTCTTTTCACGGTAATGTATTTTACTAGCCTTTTTTTAATTAACTGATTTAATTTGAGGGCGGTACAGTGGCTTAGTAGTTGGCACGTTCGCCTCTCAGGACTAGGGATTCCTGGTTCGAATCCCAATCTGGGTGGAGTTTCCATGTTCTCCCGGTGTCTGCGTGGGTTTCCTCCGGGTTCTCAGGTTTTCTCCCACAGTCCAAAAACATGGATCAAGGTCAATTGAACTCTCTAAATTACCCCATATAGAGTGTGTGTGTGCCCAGCGATAGATTGGCGCCCTGTCCTGGGTGTGTCTGCCCAGTGCCCAAAACGCTCTCCCCTGGATGGGCATGGGGAACCCCCACGACCATAGTAGAGGATAAAGCAGAAGATAATAGCTGGATGGACTTAATATGATGAGTAATTCCAGGAGAAATTCATTAATTAAAATTGTTGTTCCATATTTATACTGTATTTATTAATTTATTTACTCATTCATTTCATAAGCCTTAATAAGATCGTGAAAGGTGTGCCAGCTCCTGTACTGTCATTAATAGGGCAAAAATCAGGGACATTCTGTGCTGACTGCCACTCACATGGGACAAGGCAGACATAAAAATACATATTTCCATTCACACATTTACATCTATGAGCAATTAAATCTCAAATTTACCTGCTAGATTATTTTTAAACCCCAAGAGAAAAACCAGTACTCCCAGAGAACACAATGCAAACATACAGGTGGAATAAACAAACTACACAAAGAAAAACTTAACTGAGAATTAAACTCAGTACCATCTTGCTACCTGTTTTAATATTATTAATTAATTCTACATTATTTTATCCTATTAGTTAACAATAAGAATACATTGTAACTGTGGACGCATATAGAGTCAGTTATTTAAGTCTAAATTTTAGTTTAGAGCTCATACTGTAAAAGGCATGAAAACACAAAATTCTATTTGTAAAGCAAACATTTTAGTTGCAATTTCTGAATTTTGTGCATTTAATTTCCTTTGGTAAAGTAAGTAGATATTGATATTATGCTTTATTTTGTTATGTTTTATTCTTGTTTTGTTTGTTAAATTTATATGCTTTTTGGCCTTTAAAGCTCTTCCTATTCTTGGTCCTTTTAATTTAAATATTTTAAAATAGTGTATTTTGTGTTACTATTTATTTTTATTTATAAAAAAAACCTCTTGCTTTTATTATTAGTGGGGTTTTTTTTGTGACTCGTGACCTAAGAGCACATTGTTCCTAAAAATATCACAAGCTTAAAAAGTCAAAGTTTTGATTAACTGTGTTTTATTATAAATTTTATAATAATTTTATTTACCAGAATTATTTGCATGCTGAAGATTTAGAAATATAAATAGTGAATTTATTTTTATGAAGAAATTAAAGGTGACAGTGGTGGTATTACAGGTTCTGCCTTATTGGGTCTCTAAGCAAACACGAATCAGAGTACAACACGACTAGGGTGTAGGAGACAGTCTTAAGGTAAGTACTTTCAGAAGGATGCATGATACACATAATCATTTTTTAGTAATGAGCGTTTTAGCATTTGTAATATTGAGCCACTTTTAGGTTATGATTTTAATCACATGTTATATATAATTTTTGCTTAAATATAAATAATTAAAGCTTATGATCTGACTAATGATTCATTTACAGAATTGTATGAACAAATTTATGTTCATCTGCTGTATTATAATTCAGTTACAATGTTCATGTTCTGTGTAATTATTCAGTTTATAGTGTTGTATGAATTGATTTATGTGCATGCTTTATATAATAGTTCTACTATAGTGCTGTATGGACTGGTTTATTTGCATGTTTTATATATTAATTCAGCTAGAGTGCAGTATAAAGTGACTTATATGCAGGAACTGTGTAAGGATTTAGTTAGTGTTGTATGAAGCAATTCATATGTATGCACTGTATAATGATTTAGTTAAAATGCTTGTTGAACTGATTTGTGTGCATGGAATATATAATGATTGTTACTGTGTTTTTGAACTGAATTTAATTTTGTAATAATTGAGTTTCAGTGTTTTTGAAGTAATCCATCTGCATGCACTGTATAATGATTTAGTTAAAGTTCTGAATGTTTAATTTACTATGTTGTATAAAATAATTTAAGGTGCATATACACTTTATTGATTCAGTGCCTGTGCTTTATGAAGTGAGTTATATGCATGTATGATTTTAATAGTTCAGTTACAGTGCTTTATGAACTATTACATGCATGCATTGTTTTAAGTGACAATACTTTATGAAGTTGTTCATTTGCATGGTTTTTAATTAAATTCATTTATAGTTCACAGTTAGTTCTCTATTGATGCTTAAGTAACCTGGTCACCTGCTATTAGATGTGTTGTATAAAGCATTGAAATACAAGTTGTGTTCATGGTATACTCTTGTAGCCATTGCAATATGCTGAAAATAGAATAATTGGCACAGAGATGACATTATTCAACAGTACACATAACCATTTGTGACTGAATCAGAATATAATATAGTTTAACAATGTCTGCTTTATCAATAAAAACTTTATTTAGCTACCTTTTAAAATTAATCATTTGAAATCAGAATACTTTATTAACACCCAGGAGGAAATTGCAGGAAATTCAAAGTAACAAAAAACATGTGACGGTCATCACGTATTAATGTGCCATGTCAATGTGCTGACTAATGGCTAAACTACACAACACGGGTTTTCAAAAAAATTCCACTTAAAGTTATTTAAATGAACTAAATAACTGACATAATAATTAAGGTAATTTCATGGAGCGCATTATCTGTGACTACGAAACTGAATCAAAATATTTTTTTAATAAAGTACTTGTCTCCCAAAAATTAATTGCATTGACTGTTACTGTGTAGAGAACAATACATGTATTTAATCCAAAATAATTTTAAAATTAATAGTCTATTCATTAAAAGTGTTTTTTTATTAATTTACATGCCAAATATATTCTTTTTATGTACAGCCAGCATTTTATATATACCAAATTTACTGTAAATTAATGACATTCAGAAATGTCGGTACCATGCATTCCACTGTATTCAGCTAATTGGCATGTTCTGTTACAGTCATGTTAATTACACTTGGTAAAGTTACTGTTATCCTGTTTGGTGATTATATATATTTGCACATAAATGTGCAAATATTTTAAATTATCAAAGATGCCGTACCATGTAGCTGTTTTTCCAACTGTTTAGCAATATTATCTACAGCATCTGATTGGTAGGCTCCACCCAAATGCATTAAGGTAGGACGTTTCTCATTAGTCCAAAATTTTACATAAACCTATAAAATACACATGTTTAAAGTTCTTTTTTAGATAAGATTTATGGATTGGAGTTTGCTTCAACATGCTTGAGTCGGTTTGTTCTGAAATGAACTGACTGGCCCTTATAGAACTCTGATCTCAAATCCTTCACACAGCTTTGCGATGAACTGAAATTAAAATTATAAACCTAACCCTTTGGTTTTAATATCAGTGTCTGACGGCACAAATGCCCTTCTGAATGAATGGGCAAAAATTCCCACAAACAAACTTCAAAATGTAAATAATAATAAATAAGTAATAAAAATATGCAGAGGACAATTCCTCTTTCATTGTATGAATGGCATAATACTTAAGAATTTACTTTAAAAATATAATAAAAAGAAACTATGACGATACCAACTCTAAAAAAAAATTTCCCCTCATTAGTTGTTTGAATAATTTCCCTTTAAAAAAGTCGAAATACGGAGTACTGAATTTTTTTTTGTTTTATTACTAGATTAGTTAGTAAAATGTTGTTAATTAAAGCATGAAAAAACAAAAAGTTCATAATAAATTAAGTAAATTTTGTGCAAACAAAACCCAAAATTACAACATATTTGCTTTTCTGCAGGCAGCTGCGATGCATCCCTGCAGCCGTGAGCTCACATTTGTCAAGCCTGTGTTCTCCGGTGGAGCGTACGCTTGATAAATTCCATCCTTCCTCTGACTCAACACTCAGAGAATGAACTATGATTCTGAATGAAATGTATTGATGATGGTAAACTTTTTCCATTCTGTTTTTTTTATTTTATTTTTTTACAGTGTGGAATTTGGATTCTAATCTTTTTGTTTGACATTTTAAAAGGATGTAATGATAAAATAAAGAATTTCACTGTCAAGATCATTATTGTAATGCTTTGATTTGTTTATTTCTGAAGATAAATGTTTGCAGATAGACTGACCTTCTGTTATTTATTTTCTTATTATACATCTATCATTAAATACAGATTGAAAGAATCTTACTGCAAGTTTACCACGATAGAAAAAAATAGATTAGCGAGTTTTTGTCTATGCATAATTTTAATAGAGTTTACCAATAATCTGATTTTGTCAATAAACTGATGTCTAAAATGCAAGTTGTAAAGTTCTCTCACTTAAAATCTGTATAATCAGCACATTACCATCATTTGCAATCTATTTTTGAACGACTCAAATTTCTTGTCAAACAAGACAAGAAATGATGTTTACAAGACTGATGTTTACATCTCATTATACTTTGTGGACAATTTGAAATTATGAAAAATACGGATACATTTGCACTGAAAAGTTTGCAGAAAACAGCACAGGGTCAGGGCTAATACAATACCCCTGAAGCAATAAAGGTTAAGAGCCTTGCTCAAGCACCCATATTGTAAACTTTAGTGGATTGCACTCCCAACATTCAGAAGCTACAATACATCTGTTGAATAAAGCTCCTGTTGTTCTTACACATTTTGCTTCTAGTTGCTTCGAGTGCTATATTGAATCTGCCAGGACTGGCACTGTGGTCTTCTGGGGCTAATGGTCAAACTGTTATTTCATAGAATATTTAATTTAATACCAGCAACAGATGAACAACTGTATAATGACATAGAAACAGTTCCATAAACTAATTTGGTGAATGCTAACTCTTGTACACACAATATGACACAAAATACACAAAATACAAATGAATTTGCAGTAGGCACAAAATAAAACTAACAAAAACACCTGCACATTTTCAAATGGAGTACTTTAATGCATGAACTATAACATGAAAAAAAATAGGTATTCCATTTTTGCTGCTTGCAGGCAGATCCCCTTTGATTCCACTGAACCTTCTTTAATGGTGTAGATAAATGTGGTGGAGACGGGGACCTGGAACATGAGGATGACATCTGTAATAATCTAGAGGCAGAGGCTTCCTGTGATTTGCGCATGAAAAAATATTATTAATGCCAAAAATGTGTTGTTTTTGGTGTACTGTATGTGGACTGCTGGTCACGCTATGGCGGTACCACTGTATTTAGTGTAAAAGGGAGGGGGTTTCAAAACCTTAAAATAAAAGAGCTTAGTTATCCATGGCACTCCACGGAAAGCTTTTAAATGTAGGTACTTTTATTATTTCTAATTGAATATTTAATTCTATTACTCTTTTAAACTGGTGGGACCAATTTAAAGGAAGTTCTGTTCATTGTCTGTAAATATTCATTCATTCATTCATTCATTCATTATCTCGGGGGGGGGGGGGGGGGGGGGGGGGGGGGGGGGGGGGGGGGGGGGGGGGGGGGGGGGGGGGGGGGGGGGGGGGGGGGGGGGGGGGGGGGGGGGGGGGGGGCAGGGGAGAACATCTCGGGCGCTGGGCAGATAGACCCAGGACAGGGCGCCAATCCATCGCTGGGCACACACTCACTCACACAGACACACTCTAAACGGGGCAATTTTGAGAATTCAATTAACTTGATCCATGTTTTTGGACTGTGGGAGGAAACCGGAGAACCCGGAGGAAACCCACGCAGACACGGGGAGAACATGGAAACTCCACCCAGATGGGGATTAGAACCGGGAATCCCTAGCACTGAGAGGCGAACGTGCTAACCACTAAGCCACCGTGCCGCCCTGTCTGTAAATAAATTAATCAAAATTAATTCATTCATTATCTCCCGCTTTATCCTCTATTAGGGTCGCGGTGGGGTTCCCCATGCCCATCCAGGGGAGAACATCTCGGGCGCTGGGCAGATAGACCCAGGACAGGGCGCCAATCCATCGCTGGGCACACACTCACTCACACAGACACACTCTATATAGGGCAATTTTGAGAATTCAATTGACCTGATCCATGTTTTTGTACTGTGGGAGGAAACCGGAGAACCCGGAGGAAACCCATGCAGACACGGGGAGAACATGGAAACTCTACCCAGATTGGGATTCGAACTGGGAATCCCTAGTGCTGAGAGGCGAACGTGCTAACCACTAAGCCACCGTGTTTCCTCCCACAGTCCAAAAACATGGATCAAGTTAATTGAGTTCTCCAAATTGCCCCATATAGAGTGTGTTTGAGTGAGTAAGTGTGTGCTCAGCGATGGATTGGCGCCCCGTCCTGGGTGTATCTGCCCAGCGCCCGAAACGTTCTCCCCTGGATGGGCATGGGGAACCCCACTATTAGGGACCCTAATAGAGGATAAAGTGGATGATAATGAATGAATGAATAAAACTTGCACATCTTCATTTTTCTTGTGCGAAATTAAGGCAGGACATGGCAAACGGTTGTCTAGCTGTAGTCATGGAGACGTCTAATTACTTCTTCCCCTAAAAAGCTAAGAGTACGTCTTAAAATGTACTCCTGATTTTATACCCTTCTTACTGACAGGAAGCATCTTCCACAGCACAGAGTTTGATTTTTTTATAGAGTGTCACTCTGTAGAGAACAAGCTATAATGTTAGTAAGGAATTTCAAAACTACAATTCCCATGAACACCTTCACAAAGCTGTGAAGCTGTCCTGTACAGACATACAGCTGTACGATTCAGAGCCGAGTAAAGGGTCACAGAATCACTTTCATCGATATGAACTTATGAAGTGCAATTCTGGGTAAGTTGATTTCTTGGATGTTAAACAACATGCAATTAATTGCAGTAATATTATGAAAACGAAAACAGCCACGAAAATATTTGCGCATTTTATACATATTTTTCCATCAACCCAAATCTCGTTCGGCTCTTTGGAATCGATTCTTAACTTTTGTTTTTCAATTAATTCAATTTTATCACTTATTAAATTACATGTTATACATGCAACTACTTTACATTTCAGAAATGTGCATATATTTATTATTAGCTAATAATTAACAAAAACGTGCACTAACGTAGTTTATTCATACAACACTTTTAAGACTATCATTTTGAAAAGAGGAAGCGAGTTTAACCGTTGCTGGTTTTAAAGGTTAACTTCATTAAATCACTCGTTTCTTTAACTTAAATCAACGGAATTTCCTAAAAGGAAGGTGCTTTTGTTATTTGTACACCGTTTTTTTTTTTTACCGAACTGCACGTGTTGTTACTAAAGGACAATTTGAGGTCGTTTACCATATCGATAAGTGTGTAGCTTAAATCCAGTGAGAGACAAAATGGTGTATTCTTTATTATTTAGATTTGGAAAAAACTCCCACCTGTTATTAAAGCGTGCAGATTTCAGCCGGCCTGTACAGACTTCAGCGTGGCATCTGTTCAGTCCTGACTTTATTTCATTACATACAACAACAACAGTTGCACTGTCCTCTATTCAGCAGCCTGGTGCTTTATATGTAAATAGAAGTTTGCATGTTGGAAGTTTTTGCAGAATGAGAGATCAAAAAGAAAAGAAAGTATCGGTGACCACCAGGGATTCACCATCAGGACTGTCAGCTGCACAGAAAGGTGCATTTCATTAGTAAATTTGTTTTACATTCCAAACAATTACTGGACACCTTCCATATTTACATTTGGTCATTTAGCAGACGCTTTTATCCAAAGCGACTTACAGGGTGAGCACAGGGTTAATCACAACATCCCTGGAGCAATAAGGGGTTAAGGATCTTGCTCAAGGACCCACACAGGTAACTTCAGTGGACCTGGGATTTGAACCCCCAACCTTCAGATTGATAACCTGATGCCCTAACCACTGAGCTACCGTACCTCCCAATATGCATCCAAACCTATGTGGAAACTCTTCCAGTAATTAACCTTTTTTTAAATAAATGTTATTAGTTTATTGACTAGCGGCACGGTGGCTTAGTGGTTAGCACGTTCGCCTCTCAGCGCTAGGGATTCCCGGTTCGAATCCCCATCTGGGTGGAGTTTCCATGTTCTCCCCGTGTTTGCCTGGGTTTCCTCCGGGTTCTCCGGTTTCCTCCCACAGTCCAAAAACATGGATCAAGTTAATTGAATTCTCAAAATTGCCCCGTTTAGAGTGTGTCTGTGTTGTGAGTGTGTGCCCAGCGATGGATTGGCGCCCTGTCCTGGGTCTATCTGCCCAGCGCCCGAGACGTTCTCCCCTGGATGGGCATGGGGAACCCCACCGTGACCCTAATAGAGGATAAGCGGGAGATAATGAATGAATGAATGAGTTTCTTGACTATTAGTTAGGTCATTGAAGATGGTAGGTTCTGGGACAGCAGGGTATCTTAGTGGTTAGTACGTTCACCTCTCAGTGCTGGGGATTACAAGTTCAAATCCCAATCTGAGTGGACTTTTCCATGTTCTTCCCTTGTCCGCCTGTGTTTCCTTCAACAGTCCACATACATACATGGATTGAAGGTGAATTGGCTGCTCCAAATTGCCCCATATAAGGTGTTTCTGTGTAAGTTAGTCACAACCTATTAGGTTTATAGTTGTGGATCATAAGAATAGTCTTCTGGATGCTTGTGTGACTTTATAGTTTATTGTCATTTAATGCACAGTTTTAAGTAGGTGTCTGTGTTTAATGCTTTTGCGATTTGTCTTTAACAGTAAAGCAGGCCGGCAATGATGTTACTTATCTCATCGTGGTTTTGGTTGGAATCGGCATTACAGGTGAAGTTTATCATCTCTTCCACCTCAGTCTATCTTGCACAAGAGAGCTTATTAAGCCACGATGAATGAATTAAATCTTGGTGTTGGATTTAATTGCTCATCAAGCTTAACTGTGTTTTGCAGGAGCTTCATGTTTTTACAAAGTGTTTAGCTTTTTACTTCAACTAGTCAAATTTTAACTTTAACAGCAGTTTAAGACTAAGCATTATAAACCAGTGTATGATTTAAAGCTGTATCAGAATTATATTTGTGTCATGACTCTTTGCACAGAGATGGCGTGTCCATACAATTGGATATGACTGAAAATGGAAAAATAATTTAAAAAAAATAGTGCTTTGATGTAGATTATTATAGGTTGTCTTAAAACGGATTAGTGCATCCTCTGTTAACTAAAAAGAAAATGTAAAATGCATTTTAATTTGTTAATTTTAAAAAAATGCTAAAATTGGCTACTAGCTGACTAAAAAACTGCTGAAGGTGCTGTTTAAAAAAAGTACCGCTGAACAGAACACAATTTGTCATTTTAAATAATACAAAAGCTTACTATTATTTATTAAATCATATATATTGAAGAAAAATGTGGTACAGAGTCAACTTTGTTATGATGCTTTATATCTTTAAAATGTTGCATGTCATTTTAAATTAAAAATTTGTGTTCCACGCTAATAAACTTAATGAGCAGGGCTATATACTGTATCCTGCCACCAGAGGGCAATACAGACCATTTGGCCTCTCTTCTTACTGCTGCCAGTCTATGGATAGTACAAGCATTGTACCTTAAACCTGCAAATATATGCAATATCTGTGCCATTTGTAAACGTAAATATAGAATAAAAAATATATAATTATTTTTTACAGGAGGACTTCTCTATGTCATCTTTCAGGAGCTGTTTTCATCTTCAAGTCCAAGCAAACTCTATGGGAAGGCTTTTAACAAATGCCGGTCACATCCAGAGGTAGATACACACATACATATATATATATATATATATATATATATATATATATATATATATATATATATATATATATATATACATACATACACACACACACACACACACACACACATAATATATATATATATATATATATATATATATATATATATATATATATATATATATATATATATATATTTATAAAGTCCTATCTCACTGTTCTCTACCAATAGTCTTGTGACCTACATTTTACAGTAGTAAGGATTTTTCTGTTTCCTGAGACATATTTTAATTTAGCATTTTTTTATGATTAGAAAGTTGAATGCAAACTAATTAAATATAGTTAAGTTGCTCTAAGAAGTAGCACATCACTGATCACGGATGTCTGAACTGTAGTATAAAAAACATTTTTTTAATGTTTGATTTTAATAAAGTTTGATACAATAATTAAAGGATGTATTAACATTTCAAGTGTTGTGTGGTGTTACAGGTAATTGGAGCCTTCGGTGAACCTCTAAAAGGATATGGAGAGACAAGTCGCAGAGGCAGAAGACAACAAGTCAGGTTGGTGAGCTGAATTTAATTGGGGGAAAAGAAAAAAATGGCTAAAAATAAATTTGAATCGTTCTCCTCGGATGGGTATGGGGAACCCCCCTGCAACCCCAGTATAGAATCAAGTGGTCAAGTTGATATGAGATGTTACAAATTTTTGCTACATATAAGATTAAATGCATACTGGTACTTTACAATGAATTATTAATATGACTTCTATGAATTTTGGGGCTAATGTATTTATAATTTATAAATATTTGTGTGTCTGTAGTCATGTTGAATACATGAAGAATGGAGAGAAACACATGAGGATGAAATTTTACATCGAGGGTTCGGAACCTGGCCTGCGTGGCACCGTTCACTCTGATTCCAGAGAGGTAACTAATTACAATTTTTTTGAAGTTTTATTTTATTTGCTTAAATATTTAATATTAACAGCGGCACGGTGGCTTAGTGGTTATCACGTTCGCCTCTCAGCACTAGGATTCTCGGTTCGAATCCCCATCTGGGTGGAGTTTCCATGTTCTCCCCGTGTCTGCGTGGGTTTCCTCCGGGTTCTCTGGTTTCCTCTCACAGTCCAAAAACATGGATCAAGTCTATTGAGTTCTCCAAATTGCCCAATATAGAGTGTGTCTGTGTGTGTGAGTGTGTGCCCAGTGATAGATTGGCACCCTGTCCTGGGTGTATCTGCCCAGCGCCCGAAACATTCTCCCCTGGATGGACATTGGGAACCCCCCCACGACCCTCATGTAGGAAAAAGCGGAAGATAATGAATGAATTAATTAATTAATTTAATATTAACAAAGCCACATTTACAGCTTGTGTTTCTCAAACTACAGAGGTTAAATGTATTCATTTTTTAATATATCTTGACCTTTATATTTCTTTTTTGAAAATAATGCAATAATAATAAATTTTCTTTCCAATTAGATTTTCCTGTTTGTCAACCACATACATTACATTACTGATATGTAATACCTGACAAATCTAATAACCAATTTTTATTAAATATGAATAATTTAGGAAGATCTTAAAAGTTGTCACTAAAATGTTACTGGACTATATGTGCAGTCATTTGCTGTATTAATATTGCTTTGATTTTGCTGTATTTAATAACTTTTTTTATGCCACAGAATCCAGAGACTGGAAAATATGAATTTCGCTACATTTTTGTTGATGTGGATGCATATCCAAGAAGGACCATTGTGATTGAGGACAACAGATAAGATATTTGTTTTGGCGAAAATAGTTTTGTGAAGTACAAATTAGAAAATAAATTTACATCAGCACACAGTTTAATAAACATGTAAAATCTTTCATGTATGTTCCCCATTAGCATATCTATAGTGTATACATGTTATTATATAGCATGCATAAACATCTAATTCACTTTCTGTTTCTCTGCATGCTTGGTTACTCTGTTCTCTAATGATCAGAACCACCAAAGATCAGGTATTAATTATGTGGGTGTTGGTTCATTCTGAGCACCCCAGTAACAGTAATATGGTGATGCTTTATGTGTATGAATCGGACAAAGCAGTGCCGCTGAAATTTTTCATAGTTGGACTGAGTCCAAAATCATCCAGCAAGCCTATACTGAGGGCAAACTGTATTTAAAAACTTTACAGGCTTTGTCCGATACACTTACACTAATGTAACACAATAATGCACCACTGCCGCACTGACAGTCCTCCAGGATCCAATCATCCTATATCAAACATAGCTGTATTCATTAAAGACCAGCTTAAACTGAACTAACAGACTATGCAGAGAAACATGAACTACTCTGTAATAGTAAAATTAAAAAGTGTATCTATATGGTAAGTGGAAATGATAAGATCATTGATCAGTGTATATACAATTAAGTATTGAATAAGGAAGTATAAGTTTAATACAGTGGGTGATGAGTTTGTACTTTTTATAATTTATATTATTATGCTTCAAGTGCAGGACAGGGTGCCAATACATTGTTGGGGGCACACACTAACTCGTACTCAGAAACACACAATATACCAACAATTTAGTGCAGCCAATCCATATTTTTGGCAGAAACAGGAAAAAAAGTTATGAAAAATTCTCAATGAAACATAACTTTTCGGGCAGGCACATTTTTGTAGTCAATTATTTTATTTATAGTTGTTTCATACTACAGTATATGCAAAGGGCATTTGCTGTTTTATTCAATAAAAATGAAAAGGAAAAAAAGTCCTTTGTGACGACTCATTCTTATCTGGAAGTGGTTTAAGTAGCTCAGGGTTTCCACCTGAAAAAGTCAGAGGAAGTATCAATTCAACTTAAGATCATAGCTAAGAACAAGAATATTACAAAAGCAATGATAAACACACCCTGTTTTACTGGAATTCTAAAAGAATTGAAATCACTTACAAGTAAATGTCTGACTATAGTGAAGGTATTCAGACTTCTCCAGGGTTGGAGAAACCTTGCCAGGTTTTTTCATCTCCAGTTAAATTACCCAATTTGTTCCAAACTTTTATAAAATTTGGTCAACATAAAAAGCATTACATAAAAAGAGCTTTTACATTTTTAGCACCTATTAACATGACTATTGTTTGAAGGCATTTGGATTTGCATATAATGAATTCCAGAAAGATTTGAAACTGAAAGAACTGGTACCATTCATCACTTTAGGGTTCTATTAAATTTACCTGTAATCTTTACCTGTAATTGTTCTAACATTGTTTCTATTGTTTTATATCAATTTCCATGTATTGTATTGGGGTATTTTTTTAGTGTGTGGGTGATTGGTATTGTGAACTGTCATGACATACAGCTGTGGTTGTCCCTAATAGAGGATTAATCGGAAGACGATAAATGAATGGATGAATAATAATCACGCAAGACCGTCCAACAAACTGAGGCAGAAATGGAGCAAGAGAGAGAAAGAGAGAGAAAGAGAGAGAGAGAGAGAGAGGGAAGTGCACAGTGTGGACACGACACCGATTTGAAACGCAGCCTCTTCTATGTTTTTGTTACGGAAGCGAGTGGCACACAAAGATTTGTCTATGCTAAATATTTAATATTTATTTAAAATCACTCTGTGATTATCAAAGTCACCCAAACAACACGCATCAGTTCGCGTTTAAATCAAAGGACCGTCCTGCTTCCTCACAGCGAGGGTTTAGATCCACTTTCCTGTGTGAGCTGTAAAGAAACACGATGCTAACGGCTAATGTGCTGAAGTAAAACCAACGTGGCGCAGGTGAGACACTTTTAAACTTTGTTAAACTCGTAAACTGAGTAATTATTCGGCAAGTAAACGCTTCGTGTATTTTGCAAACAGTCTTCACTGTCTTATGTTACCGTAACCATGGCGTGCTTTTCTTACTTGGAAGTAGCTAGATTGCTAAGCTAATGTGCAAGTAACTTTAATGTTTTAAGATGAGAAACACCGTGGTTATTAAAATATTCAAATAATATCCATATTACGTTTCCAATGTCTACAATGTAAAAGTAATAGTATTATTTTACATTACACTAAAGATGTGTTTAAAAAAAATCTAGCAAAAGCCATATGTAATACAACGTAAGTTCGTCTCTGATTGACTTTGGAACATTTATGTTTTTGTACTTGTGTCGATTTCACCGACATATAAAAATGGAATAAATGTTTTTAACTGGACTGAACATCGATCGTCCACTAAAAGCATATTGGCAAAAGTTTCTGATTTTCCACGAATCTATGTTTTAATAAGAATGCCAACTTAAACGTTTCAGCGTTTTATAATTTTTAACAGCGTTTCAGTTTTTAAAAGCTGAATATGCCGGGTGGAGAGTTTTGTATGTTTTTGGATATTTAGGGAAAGTTTCAAAACTAGTGCTGCCCCACCCCTAACTCTAATTTAATCTTTATTTCGGGCAAGTTTTTTGGACCCAGTACCACCCCCTTAATGCAGAAAAGCTTTTTAACAAATAAAAATAATTGTCAGATTATATAGAGAAGTGGGAAAATGTACTACTACTGCTACTAATAATAATAATAACAAGAATGAAAGTGGGAATCAAATACTGACAAAAATGTTTATGTGGCAGTATATGTGGGTTTTCGTATTTGTGAAAGTAATGAAAGGTTTAAAATAATTAATTTCCATAAAATATTGAATGTTGTTATTGATATTATTTTTTTAAATTATATGATTTTTTTTTCTTCGTGCTTTTAGATCTACCCATTGCACCACTTGGTGCTTTCTAGTTTCTTTTAACTGCAATGTATTTTTACAATGTTAAATTATGAAAATTTTAAACTAAGAAATCTTTTAGCACTAATATTATTAAGCCCAAATTGATCTGTCTTATGCCTATAGTATAACTATCAGTTGAATCAGTCTTTTATCATTTAATCTTTGAAAATTTAAATGTAAAAATGAATTGTGTTGTAAGTTGTGGCTTTGTGTAATGTTGCTGATACCAGGAAATTCTATGTTAATTCTACTTTTACTTATGCCACAAAAAACCCAGCAAGTAACATCATGTTTGGTTACTTTTAATTTCTGTCACTTTGTTTTTCTTTCTTTTTGATGCCGATTACAAGGCCGTAATAAGTTACATTTAAGATGACATAATTATAGTATGTTCCACTTTTATATGTAATGGAAAACTTAATGAAAAGAATTTTAAGGTCTAGATTGGGTGTGACACTGTCCTCCTTTTATTTTTACTACGCCCTTGCTTCACCTTTGTCCCAAGTAGACTCTGTCTCTGAGACAACACAAAGGGGTGAAGACGACACTATCATGCTACCTTTTCCTGTTTAAACAAATATAAAGGTGACATTAAGACACACAAATTATGATTTCAGACAGCATGCTGATTTATTTAGAATCAGGGGCACAGCATCTGCCTGTAGTTTCAGATAAATCGTTAATTGGTAACAATTAAGTGTTATTCTAATTCCCAAAACCCCTCATTTTAAATAAAGCATTGATTTCATAATTTCTATTTCCAAATCCACCTATGATTACAATTCCACCGTTGATTTTAAATGTGTGTTAATCTTATACTCTCCACCACTTTAAAAGAAAAGCTTTTGTCATTCTTTTAATTTACTCATTACTTATAACTAAATTTCACTTGTAATTGCTGGGTGGCACTGTGGTGTGTTGAAGGATGTAGGCTTAATTGATAAGTCATTGACCAGGAATGTTTTTAATTTGCTCATAAAGCATTATAAAGCCATGAAATAAGAAAATTTGTTTCTTCATGTTTATTACAGTATTTCTGTACATATGAAAAATGTGTGGATGTGCAGAGAAAAAGTGGATGTACAGAATGTTCAGTCAGTGTATTACAATTTTCTGTAACGTATTGTTTTTTTGTTAAATTGTTATATTTTCCTGATTAACTCCCTTGTGTGTAACACTGTTAACACAGTTTTATATAACTTTTCTTTTTCTAAATCTGTTTGTTCCTCATTTCTACTGGACTCTAGATTATGAAGATTGATTCTGACTGAGAAGAAAAGATGGAGTTATACTGGTACATGTGAGTGATTCCTGTTATTCATGCAAATGTCAAGAAATAGAAATATAAATAAATTGCTGTCTGGAATCATTTAAATACTCAAGCAGCTGTCATGAAGGGATGAGCTTGGTCAGCCATAATGCGTAAATAAACCATATTGTCCGTAAATTTGTCATCGGGTAAAGGAGGATTTAGGGAGTACCAAAAATATTCCCCACACCATAACTCCACTAACATGAACTAAACAATGCACCTAACACAATATATGAATATATTAATGTTTCTATCTCCAAATTCTGACCTTATTTGTGTCAGTGCTTTACCCATTCAAAGCTAATGCAAATATGATATAACTGGTTATTAACATGTGTCCTAATTTTTTCAGAGTTGTCATAATATTTATTATGATCAAGATCTTTTTCTACGTGTGCTGGTACCGCTCAAGGCAGAGACAGCTCGCCGCCTATCTCAGTAACCCACGCAATGCCCAGATTGTTATTGTTGGAGGAAGAGCATATTTGCACCAAATGTGCGAAAGACAAAACGTAAGTGTGCTTGTCATTTTGTCATAACTGATTATCATTGCTAAAGACCCATGTCATCTTGGTTCTGAGTTTTCCAGAACACCTAACTCCCAAAATATGAGGTGTGGGCAAAATATTTTGAATAATAAAAAAGGAATATCCATAAAAATGCCATAATTGAGCTTCAATGTAATTTGAATTGGCGCAACACACTTTCGACAGCAGTTGTGCAGCTTCTAAAAATTATACAAGTCTGAAATAGAGAGTTGATCATTGCTATATTTTTATGTTTTGTCATTGAGTGACTACCCTCTAATGGTGTAGCAGGTACTAAACAAATAAAGGACTTGTAATTTAGGAAGTAGCAAAAAAATGAAGTGGAGCGCTAGCCTTTAGGAAAAAAAAAAAAAAAAAAAAACAGTAAATGACTTTAAACGTTATGGATTGCTTACGCAACAAGACTGCTTTGTCTTTACTAGCAACATGTTGTTTTTTTTTTTTATTCCTGTTATTTCTCTGTTTCAGACATCTATATGGCCGAGCTGGTATGGCGTTCAGGATGATGGATCAGTTGGAGAACCATCTGCTTCTCTTCCTGCATCTTCATCCCTTTCTCATCTGGACTTACCTCCTCCATATGAAGCCATTTCTGGAGGTAACCTCCTTATTTAGGTTTTATTTAGTAATTTTAAACATGTATTATATTTCTTAATCTAGTTAATTTCATATCCATAAATGAAAAGGTACTTTTCTTTTTTTCATTTGTTGTGACTCATTAAATTTAAGATTTCATTTGAAACCAACTGTAATCTTACATGTTTTGTACTAGTTGATTTAATCTTGCGTGTTAATATGGATTTTATTTGATCCAAGTGATATATACATTATACATTTATAAAATTATATACACCCGTTAGCTTTATTGTTTTGAGATTTTGCATCAAACACTAACATAGTAAACTCATGTTGTGTAGTACACAAATTTAACGATGTAATGATATCTTTTTAGTCGTGTTTTTGCAGAACACAGATCTTTATCTCTTGTTTCAGCATTAGAGGCTTAAATTCAGTTTTAGGGTTGCGGAAACCACATGGGTTTACATAAGAATATAGCTGAGCTCATCAAATCTTGGTCATTTTGGAAGCGAGTAAAGAAAGCAAGTATAAAAGTTGGTGGGTGTTAGTATATTGCAATACAAAACTTCCCTTGTGGTTGTGTATATATCCTTCAAACATTAAAACAAAACAGGATTGCAAATCATACATTAATGACATTGTGGTTTCTGTAATGTGTTGTTAAGGTACAGTGGTATAGCTTTGTAAATATTTGTAAATACTATTCAATTTAAAGAGAAGGAAATTGTTAGAAATAGAGTGATTGAGTTCACTGTTGGAGTGTGATCAAGTGTTTTACCTGGAAAGGCTCATCTATGACATTTCTGATTCTGTATCTGAAAAAATACATACATTTATAAAACATTTTATTTCTACAAATGATCACAGTATATCAGTGATTTAATGTACTGTGAATAAAGTAAAACTACACTCCAGACACAGCTAGCAGACGAAATGAAATTGAACTGTGTGACATCAAATAACCACCATAATGCATCACTTGTCATTCAATCAAAAATTCCATGCTGCATTAAATTTTGGTACACAGATTTATTTGTGCAGTCACAACATTGGCTAACATTATTTATTTTAGTAGCAGTTACTTAATAAAACAGTAAAATAATAGGCTAGTGCAACACAGTTAACATTTAATTTTAATTAAATAAATTATTATTTGAACAATAATTTTAAATTAATTTCACATCTGTACTATCCAGGTAAAATAAATAAAATGTATTAAACCTGTGTTAATACCTTAAATATAAGCGTTGGCTTTGTCAAGTTTAAAAAGTCTTAATTTTTAATTTTGTTAGTGAATATGAATCTTCTGCATTATGTTTACTTTCTTGCCTTGCTCCACATTTGTGAAACCCAATGTATTTTCAGAATTTAGGTAGAGCACAGTGATTACTCCACATGTTAAAAGGAGGAAATTGAATATTGTATTTCACATCTTTCACACTGTTCACACTGGACCTAATTATGCCTACTGCAGTTTCAATGCTACTGCTTACAAAAAGTTTTTAGCCAGTAGGTTGTGGCAACCTGTTGGTGAAGCCCTCCCTTTTTACGGTGACTTGAAGATGAACTCTATTTAATAGCTTTATGATCCTGAGTGCTAGTTCATGACAAGTTTGGTAAATTGGATTTTTAATGATTGGTTTGCGTGATTAATGTTTCATGGCTATTTGCATTGCAGCAAATGACCTGAAGCCTCCTCCATACAGCCAGTTTGCTTCGAACGACGACACTGACACCTCTCTGAGTATCACGGTTCCAGAGGGTAACGATTCCAGCACCATCAGCGATGACCCTCCTCCATACACACCCAGTGCCTGTGCACAACCCCACACTAGTGTCCAGTGCCAACCAGAGCTTGATCGAAGAACCAGCTAGTTGCTTTAATCTTTACTTGATACACAGCAAGGGCTGCCCCTCTCCACTTCTGTAGTTTTTCATTTCCTCTGATGGATTTGTTAAACTCCATATTTCCTTCAAAAACTGAGCTCTTCTGGAAAGTTAATTAACTTTGTAATGTGAGCTGATGTTAAATGGTGCTTAAGCTCACTTATGCCTTATTTTCTATTCCTCTCATATAACCAGCATCACTTTAATAACATGATTGTGTTCCCTATTTTCTGCACTATATGTTGCCTCAATTTCTGGTTTATTAGAGTTTTTATTTTAAATGGCGAATGACTAGCACAGTTCAGCTTCATAGTAATTTTCGGTCCCAATAAGTTTTCTCATAAAGAACATATGGTGAGATTGACATTTGTAAACATGAGCAATAGTACCATACAGGTTTGGTTATCATCAGTGTGACATATAGGCAGATCATGTGCTTCAAACCCTTATAAAATGTTAACAAAGGGCATACACTCACCTTTCAAAACCTATGTTTCTGCATGTTCCTATTATTTTGAGGGTCCAAGCAAATTAGCAAGCAGGTAGAATGTCCATATCTAATCTAAAACAGCACCCCCTTTTGGTATAGTGTGAAATAGTCCAGCACACCAAAATTAAAGATGGCAAAAAATAATGCAATCAGTGCAAATTTTTTTCTTCTTAATTTCTTACAGTGTTAACATAACTCAAGTTTTAGGTTGATGGAAGCATCCTGTACAGTTATAATATTTAATTAGACTTAGCTGCACTGGTTCTGATCTCACAGCCCTTTTTTTGTTTGTTTGTTTGTTTTACTACACAAAATTTGTACACAAATTTTGTGTAGTAAAATTTACAACTTATCATGTAGTTTGTACACTTTGGTGTATGTAATGGTCAGGTAATCACAAAGTATAATTTTCAAATATTAATTATTTTTGTTATTATAACGTACGTATGCTCATATCAACCTGAAATTACTGATATTATTATTGTGTTTTTAATAAACAAATAACATAAAGCTTTGCCTGATTGGCCTTTACTTGATCGGGTGACCATGTGCAACCACAAGTACCATTTTAAAAAAAAAAAAAAAAAAGAAAACATAACTAAATAGAATATTAAAAAATAATTTAATACATTTTACATTTTACACAACTATTTAGAGGCATACTGAAATGTGACTTAGTAATTCAAAACAAAAGAACAGAAGAGAAAACAAGCTACAATGTACACTATGCAAAATACTCGGCTTGTTATTATGGATATGATAACCATATTATGTCGCCTCTGTTGTGGCAATTAAAAAGTCATTTGTATTCCAGAAAATAAGGCACATATCACATGCAGTACGCTCATCTTTAATGCATTCTTTGTAATTTTTTTTTAATATATATTTTTTTTATTTTAGACATTTTTAGTCCTGATGCAGTGTAATGAAGTGTATATAAGCTTTGTAGACCAGTGCCATGTTTGTAATTAAGACTTTTCTTTTAGCTGTAGGCTCTTTGTAAACGGTCTGTCATTTCCAAATGCCAAAAGGCAGAAGGGGTATTTTCAGGTTAAACCTTGCCCTCATGCTTAACCTTATTTCCTGTGAAGACAATTTCTAAAAATGACCCCTGTGCACTTTTTATGTCTTGTTATTGCCTTAATTTGGACCTGCGCAGGCATGTGCCTGTAATCTGTCACAAAATTGTTGTTACCATGAAGCTACCATGGCTGTGTTTTAGTTTATAAGTCTAATTGCCACCGTGCTCATTATAGGATTGCAGTAATTTCCTACTTATTAGTCAAAGCAATACTATATGAGTTTGATCTTTTGCTCATTTGTACAGGGCAAATGTTCGAGGGTGTTATTTAGTATAGGACATGGTAGTTTCAGATATAGAAGCTAAGATATTTAACTTTTTGGCAACTGTTTGGAGAAGGTCATTTCCTGTTCCAGCATGACCATGTTCTTGTTACATTGAATTGTGGGAGGAAATGGGGACTTCATTAAATATGTTAATACCAAATCTTGATCACTTTACTGAGTAATCTAACCAAAAACCTTGTTGTGAGATGAACATGCTACTCAGTGTGCACTGTTCAGATTTACTGTAAGGTTACACAGCTAAACTCATAAACAGGACAAAATTTAGTAAATCATAAATAACGATGCAATTATTATGAAGAGAACAGAATACCGGCACATGCTTGTACGCAGCTTGGATGATTAATGCGTGAATGCGGAGTGCCTCTGCGTGCTCTTGCACTTATCAGGTGACTGAATATAATACTTACCAGTAAATATTCTGATTCTTTTTTTTTTTAATCTGTAGAAATGTGGTATTAATGTGAGCATGTGTAAGAATGTATGATTGTGCATTCATTACTGTATGTTGTATTATTCACACCTACCACATTGGTGCAGCTTGGAGATGAGCAGGTGGTGACTTCAGTTCCTGCACAATGTAGAGTCTGTCTGTGAAGTTGTTGGTCCTGATAAACTGATATACTTGGTGTCATGGGATCAATAGTGTTTATCATTAAACCATCAAAATGAGTGAGCTGTGGTGTTTCATCTATCTGTCTATCTATCTATCTATCTATCTATCTATCTATATACATGTGTGTGTGTGTGTATATACAGTGGGTTGCAAAAGTATTCATACCCCTTGAACTTTGCCATATTTTGTCACATTACAACCACAAACATAAATATATTTCACTGGAATTTAATGTGAAAGACCAACACAAAGTGGTAGACAATTGTGAAGTGGAATGAAAGTTATACATGAATCAACAATTTTTTTTACAAATAAAAAACTGAAAAGTGCGATGTGCAAAATTATTCAGCCCCCTTTTCCCTGAGTGCAACCAATTGCATTCAGAAGTTGCCTGATGACTGCTAATGACTTAAAAGGGTCGACCTGTGTGTAATCTAATCTCAGTACAAATACAGCTGCTCTGTGACGGCCTCAGATGNGGGCAAGAATTTCAGTCACTAGATGTGCAAAGCTGGTGGAGACATACCCTAAAAGACTTGCAGCTGTAATTGCAGCAAAAGGTGGTTCCACAAAGTATTGACTCAGGGGGGCTGAATAATTTTGCACATCACACTTTTCAGTTTTTTATTTGTAAAAAAATTGTTGATTCATGTATAACTTTCATTCCACTTCACAATTGTATACCACTTTGTGTTGGTCTTTCACATTAAATTCCAGTAAAATATATTTATGTTTGTGGTTGTAATGTGACAAAATATGGCAAAGTTCAAGGGGTATGAATACTTTTGCAACCCACTGTATATATATGTGTGTGTATATATGTATGTATGTATGTTAATTTTGGGCTTTATATTTTGTCAACACGCTGAAAACACTAGAGGGCGATGGAGTCCCAAGTTTTGTTTTCAGCTTTGCCATTGTGTATTAGTGACATCACCGTATATTCCATGCACATTGTATAATTAGTAAAATATATTTCAAAACATTAGTAAAAAGCTAAAACTTTTTTCATTTAGCATACAAATGTTTTAAATGTTAATAAGTTTAATTTTCTCTTCAATTTTAAAGATCTATGACCTTTTACTGAAACACCCCAGAGTAAGTAATTAGGAAATGTGCCCACATATTTTTGAACATAATGATGGCTTCATTTTGATCCAGTCTCATCTCAAGTCCCGCATGGTTATTGTCCCAAATCCCTGACGAAAAAAAGAGTAACGAATGTCTCATAAACAGACTCAATGCACTCTGCAATTAGCAAACTAATAAAAGGCACTTTGATTAATTAGTCCTGCTGTTCCCTGGGACAGATGTGTTTATAAAAGAAGCTCACTAGTTTTAATTACGCCTCATTTCTTTGCTGTCGGCAGCAGCCATGTGGTGTCGGGAAACTTCAATTAGAATTTTGAAGAGCACAGGAAAGATTGGAACCTCTTCCATTTTTCTTCTTTCCTTTATTTCGTTATGTCACATGTTTAATGTCTGTTTTAATCAAAGCAACGAGGAAAGCTGTTAGGGCTTCAGGCTAAAATATCTATTTTACTGTGTGGAGTCCATTCACAAGCCATATAGGAGACTTCAAAGCCAGGACAGCAGCAGTCATTTGTTGGCTTATTCCAAATGGCTACTTCAAAGGGTGTTTCATAACTATCATTATTGAAGCACCATCTGATGGACATTTCAGTCTCAATTATCCTGTCTACACTAGACATAGATGTACTACAAGCTTTGGAATTATATGCATCCTTAAAAGGATTATGAGTACACAAGTACTTAAACTTAATTTAAGTATAACTTTAAGGACATAGGTGTTAATTTAACTCCACCTCCCACTTTCACCAAAGTATAAATGACCAGACTGCTCCTTTCATGACATGATGTTTAAAAAACCTACAAAAGATAAACCATGAAGTTTTTTATTTATACTTCTTTGACATGTTAATACACCTAATGTGATTTTGTTTTTGCTGCACATTGGTCATTAATTCATTCATTCATTATCTCCCGCTTATCCTCTATTAGGGTCGCGGTGGGGTTCCCCATGCCCATCCAGGGGAGAACGTCTCGGGCGCTGGGCAGATAGACCCAGGACAGGGCGCCAATCCATCGCTGGGCACACACTCACTCTCTATATGGGGCAATTTGGAGAATTCAATTAACTTGATTCATGTTTTTAGACTGTGGGAAGAAACCGGAGAACCCGGAAGAAACCCACGCAGACATGGGGAGAACATGGAAACTCCACCCAGATGGGGATTCGAACCGGGAATCCCTAGCGCTGAGAGGCGAACGTGCTAACCACTAAGCCACCGTGCCGCTCACATTGGTCATGTTTCATTAATTCTTCCACCTGTCTCCCCTGCGTGCAGTAGTTTTGTTTCAGCTAAGCTTTGCTTTCTCTTTATATCTGTTTATATCTCACTTCCTTAAAGCTGGTCTGATAATTAAATTATTTAACTCACTATTTAATACAAGGCCTGTTTTTATTAATAAACTTATCTTAAGAACTAAAATTGTCATTTTGCTATATTTCGTAACCAAAAAAAAAAAAAGGAAAAAAAGAAGTTAAGTACTTTATATTTATTATTAGTCCTTCAACATTATATATATTTGTAATTAACACTTGTCACTTAAACTTTAAGTTTGAAAAGGATGGCTTGGCAATGGTTGAATAAAACAAAAGTAATATATGAATGCTTTTTTTTTTACATTTTTGATATGATTCTAGCGGCACGGTGGCTTAGTGGTTAGCACATTCGCCTCTCAGCGCTAGGGATTCCCGGTTCGAATCCCCATCTGGGTGGAGTTTCCATGTTCTCCCCGTGTCCGTGTGGGTTTCCTCCGGGTTCTCCGGTTTCCTCCCACAGTCCAAAAACATGGATCAAGTTAATTGAATCCTCAAAATTGCCAAATTTAGAGTGTGTCTGTGTGAGTGAGTGTGTGCCCAGCGATGGATTGGCGCCCTGTCCTGGGTCTATCTGCCCAGCGCCCGAGACGTTCTCCCCTGGATGGGCATGGGGAACCCCACCGCGACCCTAATAGAGGATAAGTGGGAGATAATGAATGAATGAATTATATGATTCTAAAGAGATGCAGTGAAAGAAAGATGTCCCCTAAATTTTGAGCTTTAACCCACAGTTTTAACTTTCAAATATCCAGATGCTGATCTGAGACAAAGAGGTTCCTGTGTAGAGCGATTCGAAGAAGTGAATGGTGTGTATGTGAAGGAAAGAAACAGGTAAGTGTGAGAGGTCACTTCACATTTGCTTATAAACTCAACTTTGTATGAGTGTGTGTGTAAGAGAGAGTGTGTCTGTGAAAGCTAAAATGCATGGTAAAAAAGTTCTATAAATTCATTTTTCTGAAAGGTAGTTAAACAAAATTGAAGCAGGTAAATTAAAGGCATAAACGTCTGAAGAAGTTACCGTGATTTTATTTTGTAAGTCCGATTATGTGTGTTCAGGTACTAGGATTAAGATGACCTTAAAATGTCATATCATAAATTTAAGAAAGAACTAAAGCTTTTAAAGAAAAACCTGGTGGATTTGCATTATATAGATATAAAAGCAAATCAGACTGCAATGTTTTATATCTCTGAATGATGCAATATGTCCTCTCATGGCCATCAGTGCATGGCTGATAGCACTTCATTAGGGATTATTGCTCTAGTTGCTGATAGTACATAGAACAGCACAGAGAGAGGAAAATGCACTTGGGCTTTTAGAAGTATGTTTAATTAAAAATGTTTTAAAGATGTTAGAGTTATAAGTTATAAACTATACTGCTGCTTCATAAAAAGACTTGATATGGGAGTTAAAATGTGTTTAATTACAAACATAAAAACAAAATTGAAAAACAATTTGAAGATTTGTTCAGTCTATTTTATTTTCACATAGTCCACAAAACCTTACAGAAGAGTAGAACCAAAGGCATTTGCAAACATTCATTCATTATCTTCCGCTTATCCTCTATTAGGGTCGCGGGGGGGTTCCCCATGCCCATCCAGGGGAGAACTTCTCAGGCGCTGGGCAGATAGACCCAGGACAGGGTGCCAATCCATCGCTGGGCACACACTCACTCACACAGACACACACTATAGGGGCAATTTTGAGAATTCAATTAACTTGTTCCATGTTTTTTTGGACTGTGGGAGGAAACCGGAGAACCCGGAGGAAACCCATGCAGACACGGGGAGAACATGGAAACTCCACCCAGATGGGGATTCGAACCGGGAATCCCTAGCGCTGAGAGGCGAACGTGCAAACCACTAAGCCACCGTGCCGCCCATTTGCAAACAAATCAACATAATATGTAATGTCAGAAAAGCTCCAGTAATTGTTCTGTGAAGGTGTCCTAAAGTATATAACATATGACAAATGACTACGAATAAATCTGTAGATAATTTTACTGCTTTCTAAAAATAAACAGTAAAACTAGACATGCATGACCTTTTAATCTTCTTGTGTTCTGTAAGCATTTTGGACCAATGCTTGTGATATTTTTAATTGAATAAATGAACAGGTTAACGGAAAAGTAACAGCCCTGATCTCACAGCATTTTCAGCAGCTACTTGACTAAACATAAACATACTTAAAACTGCTCGAGTTCACTGTCAGTTTGACCCATTCTGACTCAGGCACATAATTAAAATTAATTAACTTGTGTCATGTTTGAGAAAAGCCAATTACCCCAGGATGACGCTGACTTGTCAACAAAGTGCTGGTCACATGGCCAGCTTGTTAAGCTCTTGAGCTTCTTCTCCACTGAGGTGAAGAAATAATTATAATAATAATAATGAGTCTTGGTCATGCCACAGTATGTTTGTAACTTACTACAGTTAGGATTAGTATATATTAGTATATTATATCTTTGGGCTTAACAGACTGGCAAGGGTCACAAAGTCATGATTCAAAACTGTTTTTTCAACAAACTCATCATGTTTTTTCTGGCAGCCAACTCTTGTCATAACACATTGTTATCTTATGAGTATTGCTGCTAAGCAGTAGACATCTAGTCCATGAATCCCAGGCTAAATACATAAGAACCCATTTTCAAATAAACATTTTTTTTTAAATACTCTACCAAAGGGTTTGGATAGAGTCAAATTTAGGAAAATTAGATTACATTTAAAGCTGTTAGCAGACACCCTTATTCACTGTGACTTACAGAGGTTATGATATAAAAAAAATCACAGTGTGAAGTACCTTGATTTAAAGCATAACTGAGGCAGACTGGCAGTGCTGGGTTTTGGACCATTAACCTTTTGCTTTGTAGTTTAGAACTTTTACTATCTTTACAGGGGGCAACGTGATGATAGTGTTCTGGGGGGTTTTAAATTATATATCCAGCAAGATGATACAATACTTTTTTTACTACTTTTGTCTATGTAATGCATATCCTGTGCTGACTTTGTTACTAGAGATTTATGTTGAGGTTTATATGATTCTATTTAACAATAAAAGTGCTAATGAAGGCCCATTTATACTATTAATGTTTTGCTTAATATTTATTCATTCATTCATTATCTCCCGCCAATCCATCGCTGGGCAGACACTCACTCACACAGACACACTCTATAGGGGGCAATTTTTGAGAATTCAATTAACTTGATCCATGTTTTTGGACTGTGGGAGGAAACCGGAGAACCCGGAGGAAACCCACGCAGACATGGGGAGAACATGGAAACTCCACCCAGATGGGGATTCGAACCGGGAATCCCTAGCGCTGAGAGGCGAACGTGCTAACCACTAAGCCACCGTGCCGCCTGCTTAATATTTGGTCTGTTTAATGTTTCATATAAATCACCACAATTTATAGATTAAAACAAATTTTTCTAGTGGCTTTGGGCCCAATCAGTGGGGTACACTTGAGCTTTATAAGGGTCTTTATCATCTTTTTGATCTCCTCTGTGCTTTGAGAAAGTGTGCAGAACCACAGTTTTATTTTCTAAAAACTGTTTCCTGCAGAAAAAATCGTTACCACTGGAGCAATCTTATATGAAATTGCACATGAAACTGTCTCACTCTAACAGTATCGTTATTAACTTTCAATCACACTGGCCATTTTACAACTGCAATTTGTTTTCCCGCCGTCAGAAAGAAAAAACCTCACGTACATTGTCTGCTCTCTACAAACCTTTTCATTTAGGTAAACTCACAAATGGCAGCATCTCATTTCAAAGGTAAATGCCGAATCCAACAAAGCAAAGCTGCCCATAATGTAAGGCACAGGTTCCCTGGCTCTGCCGGGTGTTGCTTTTAAATGCAAATGAGAAAAAAAAGAACATGCAGAGCTTTGAAAGTGTATACAGCGCACATCCGTTGAAGGGATTAACCTATAATAATCCACACTACATGAAATGGTATCCATTTTAAGTTTGTAACAAGTCATTTCAAAGATTTACTCATCTGCAAACTAAAAAAAAACAATATTAAACCCAATATTTATTGCACAATATGGTCAATATAAACAGACTTTTCCTAAATGTCTGATTTAGTTTGTTAATAACTTTGCATAATTGAAGGCCCACTTTTAGGCCATCATTTTAAGGCACTATTTACCACACGTCAATGTGCCAATTTGAGGGTCCCAGAAAATTCTAGTATGATTCAGATAAACATTTTCAAACCCTGATCCCATTAATCTCATTTTAAATAAACTGAAATAGTGCCTCTCAAATGACTGATTGGGCAAAATAATTCTAGCAACCCATTCAGTGTCCTGTGTCAATAAGCTGGTGCCACAAAAAGGATTGAGGGAAAAATCATTACATATTTAAGTACTATATACTTACTAGTAGAATAAAAAGATATAAAGGTTGTAAATAGTCATCAAAGTACCAATCTATCCCTAACAGAGCAACAACACTGCCTTAAATCAGACCATTCTTCTATAGGGCAAAAAACCCTAGTTGTTTTTATTCAGACAGCAACCAAAAAAAACCCCCAAAAGCTTTAAAGAATTGAAAACTTTAAAGAAGTTAAAAGACTTAACTGAGACTTGTTGATCTGTGTATGTGGCAACTATCTCACAAGCTTTATATAAATCTAGTCTGTATGGCATGGTGGCACGAAGGAAGGGAGACAAGTCTAAAGCTAGGATTATACTAGATTTAAAGTTGTAGACTATTAATTCCAGGCATTATGGGGGTGTTGCTTGTCTGTGTTTACCAGCCAGTTGGTTAGGATTAAATAATAAATGGATCCTTTCAAGCAAATTTTTGAGAAAATCATTAAGTTCTTGACTAAACCGCTTGGGTTGAACAGGTGGTGCGCTTATATTACAATTAGTTTAAACTTCACCAAAAAAGTCAGTGTCCAAAGGGTAAGCAGCTAAAAATCTTTAAATTCGGAAGTTAGAATTCAGACATTAATAGGATTAAAGATTGACTTTTATCAATTATAAGCAAAGACACTATATTTTCAGTGTCTTTACTGTGGGTTTTTTTATGTGGAGTTACAGTTATTCCTTAACTTTAGCTCAATCCATTCAACCCATCTCAAGTAGACATTAAATTATGACAAATTATATTTTGAATACAGAGTAAAATTTGGATCAATGAACTTATGTACAAAAACATACATTTCAATTTTAGATGTTTACTTCATTCACATAGTGGGATGGAGAAAATGATATTTCAAAATCATTGACCTGAAAACCTCTAGCTGACAACAAAATAAGAATCTTTTATGTGTGACAACTTTTGCTTCACTTCAATCTATTTTCTCCTGAAACCTCAAAATCAAAGCATGTATGGGTCAACCTTATACATGTTGTGCTTTTCTCACACTGCAGGTTTTGATAGCTGACTTAATCTCTAAAATGTTTGATTAAATTTTACTGAATTTCCAGTGTATGCCTTCTTGGCCCTCCTCAGCTTGATTTACTTTTAACCACTCCATTGCATGTTATGCTTTTCTCTGTTATATTTGCAAGATAGTGGAGTAATTTCCACTTTTCTACCTTTGTAGTAATGAATGTTCTGAATTACATCCAAAAATGAGACAAAACATTAAAACACACAAAACGATCTTTCATAGCTCCTACTAAATGCTATTGGATATGACTATTTCTATATTATATATTTCAACTTTGACAGTGACTTTAAGCAGGTCCAAATCTCAAGTCTAGTGAGCACCTTAGGAAATACATCAGATGTCTGATCATAAGCCAAGCCTTTCTTCCAATGTTGTTTGCTGTTCTCACATTTGCTTTAACCAAAAAAATAACTCAATAAACTCGACTGTGTCATGGCAACCAATTTAAAAGTGCAAGTCTATAATCTTACCATGGTTCTTTTTGTTAGCTCCTTGCTGGTACTCTGTTCTCTATTGGTTGGGACCATCAGAGAACAAGTATTGGGTGGTGGATTGTTCATTGTAGCTTCTGCAGTGACACTAATGCAGTGAGGTGGTTTAAGTGCAGCAGCGCTGCTGTAGTTGTATTTAAACACCTCAGTGACACTGCTGGGATAGGAATAATGCACCAACCAAATAATACCTGCTCTGTGGTAGTACTATTGAAGTCCTGACCATTAGATAACAGAATAAAGGGGACTAACACTGTATGTACTGTAGTCCACAAACAGATGGACTACAGTCTGGAATTGTAGAATTACAAAGTCCATTTTAAGTAAGAGTAACTGATAAATCCTTTGATTTAATTACACCTTTTATTGGTTAGAATAAGTGACGTTATTTTTTTTCATTTGCAACCGTTTTAACTGACATAGTTTACTCTACTTTATGTGTATTGTTCATCTTCCTACTTTTTTACTTTTAAATATAACTGGTTATATAAATAAAATCACAATAATATTAATAATAATACATTAATTGGAATGTACAAGTAGCTATATATACATATGATGAAGTGGTAATGAAGATATTACTGTGTATGTGTTCTCTTTCTCTCTCTTTCTCTCTCTCTCTCTCTCTCTCTCTCTCTCTCTCTCCCTCTCTCTATCTCCCTTTCTCTCTTTCTCTCTCTCTCTCTCTCTCTTTCTCTCTCTCACTCTCTCTCTCACTTTCTCAGTGGGAATGTGTTCAGTCTCTCTCAGTGGCTTAGAAGCGGTTAGATCATGAACTCGGAGAGCTCTGTATCAGGATTACTGCAGGTCGACTCTGCTTTCCTCTCTCAACTCTAGATGATCCGTCTTTCCCTCGTTGTTGACTCGGTAAGTCTGCCCCGGTGCATCTGATTTTCGGGTGGTTTGCTGTGATTCCGTCTCTCTATCTGCGGGTTGTTGGCGCGCCGAGTGTTTCGCTGTTGTACTGGAATCGCGTTCGGCAACCCACCTGGAAATACTGACTGTAACATCTAATGTTACCATTAATGCTGATCGGGATGAATTACTATATGCTGCATTTATTTCGAATCACAGGGATTTTACTCAGCATGGGTTTGCTTCTGAAGGTTGTACATGGTTGGAGACTGAAGTTGTAATGAGTTTTCAGCGCGCACTGATTGCTAGTTATTTTAATGCCGCGTCTGTGAATTTGACTCGAATTATGAGTATTATTAGTAACTTTTCACGCAAGTTGCTCAGAACTGGGATCTGGCACCTGGGAAGAATATGCGACCTTGCTATAGTTCCTGTAATGCACGTGCATTGCCGTACAGGTGCCGCGTCGCACTCGTGCGCTTTTTGGCACCTGCGGTTTTTCCAAAAACTGCGTCGTCAACGTTACTGCAACCTTTACTTAATTGTTATCTAGACATTCTTCTCTTATACACTGGTCTCTGACAATATGCGGTCTTAATAATGGATAGTCGCGAGGTGGCGCTATTACAGAGTTTATTGGGCTTATTTGTAGACATTTTTCAAAATGTAATTCTGTTGCATTTGGTCAATTTGTGAGAAAATCAGTTACATGAGGGTTTTTAATCATCACTTTTGTTCTTCTGTGGAAAGTATTCGTGTCCCCCTGCATAAATATACAATCGTGTTTTATTGTTTTTACGATTATTAAATCAGCATTGCTTTGTTTTTCAGATTTTTCAGAATTTCAGATTTATTATTAGTGAATGTAAGTTAACACACGTTCCATGTGATGAATAAATAGAATATATTAATAAATTTATTAATGCATAATGTTAGGAATTTAACTTCTAGTTAAACATTAAACTACCACCCTATATTATTAATAATATACATTCATGGTGGTGATATAAAAACTGTATTTTTTTTTACATAACACCTTCTAAAACCGAATAACTTGTATTCCAGTGTTGTATTCCAGACTTCTTTATTTTAAAAACATTTTAATAGCACAAAGTACCTCTAAGAAATGTTTTTATTATTCACACGCATGCAAGAACTCCATCATAACATCACTATGAGAGTTTGATATGTATAACAGTTATTCAGTCAGTTTTGGAATCTAGATCTTAATCGTATCCTCTGATGTAAGAATAGGTTCTATTTAGGACCCAGAGGTTTTCTGTTCATGCTTCTGTGGTGTCCTTGAAGTCACTGAACAGTAGCTGCTTGGTGTGGATTCCATTATGTTTAACTAGAACTTTAAAAGAGAAAATTTTCCATACTCCAGTATTACAAAAACAGAATATCTTGTAAAACAGAATATGTGGTTCCCATTATTAGGAAACTTTTTTTGAAGAAACAATATTGTTTTTTCTATAAACAAGTACATTAAAATTTTAATTACAGTGTTTTTTTTTTGTCTAATAGAAGCCGGCAGTTAATATTTCAGTGCTGAAAAACTTCTTAAGTAAAGAACTCAGTATATTTACAGAGTCTGATACACAGGGTCGAGTGTAATTCAGATATTTGCCATGTTCTCAATTGGCTCTCTAAATTAATCTAAATTGTGAATGAAGCAGTATGTAATGCCTGTTATTTCGGCAATGGTTCCATTAGATTTAAAGATGAGCACCTGATCTTCCTGCAGACCCTGATTATTCTTAATCGATGAATTATGTCTGGCCTTTTCATAAACTCATGAACTTAGTTGTTCAGGGAGCACAAGAAATCATTTTTATACGTGATCAAATCCTGATGCTCTGAAAATCTTAGGGATGTCCTGGAGAAGATTTCAGGAAGTAATATGACTCCGTCATAAGGATCTTGGTCAAAAAATCAATGCAACACAGGAGTAAAATACAGATTATTTATAAAAAACTGTATACAGTATATAATATATGGTAATTCATTATTTTTTTTTACTTTATTAATTATTCCAAATAAGCTCTATATGCTGCTTACTCGCCATGTGACCCATGCTCTTTTTTTTTTTTTTTTTTTTTACTATTTCCTGTACATTATTTTCATATTCGTCAAAACAAATATTCTTTGTTTCTAGAACATTAGAGCTATTCAACAGTAGACAATTTTATAAAAGATAGCTGTTATTATAGTGCTGCTCATGGTTTCCGGACTTGACTATTTTGAAAAATGTTTAACATGGTAATTATCCATGTCAGTTTAATGTCTCAAAGACAGTGTTGGGTTTAAAAACAGCATCTCAAAGTAACAGGATATAATTAAGCATATGTCAAAATTAATTTTTCAACATGCTGCATTGTTGGGCTATCAGCAATGAACTCAAAGTACTAAGAATAATAATTATCATTACTGTTATGGTTATAACTGTTCGTAATTATATGGCACCTTTCATACAAAATAGCACTCATTTTCTATACAAAAATAAAGTGATAACTGAAAATAAAAATGCATTCTTTAATTAAAACATAAAAAATATTTAAAATGTTTAATAGAGATTCTCTTATGTAAAAGCAGATTATGTATAACAGGCTATATTGCATTATATATTGCACATAAAAAGTTTAATGCAAGAGATGTATATTGTTACACATATGAATCTTGTTACACAGTTTAAACACTAATACTAATTTTTGTGTTCAAAAGATAGAGAGTCCAATCTCCATAACCTGGCTACATTTTGGAGAACAGTAGTATCATGTAAGGGTATAGATTTAAAATACCTTCTAACTGGAAACACGATAATTTCACTGAGGTGAACCATAAAGACATTTAAAAATCAATAAAAGTATTTTAAAATCAATTGTAAAAGACACAGGTAACAACTGAAGGGATTTAAGTGCTCGTGTAATATGATTCCTCACTCATTTGTGATTCTGCACTCTAGCAGAAGCAGCATTCTGAACACAAGCTTTTGGGTCGCCAAGGTAAAAAAAGCCCAGCAGATATCTGGTTTGTAAGTGACAGCAGGAGGCACATACTTATCATTATAAGCAGAGGAGAGAATATCCCAGGTCCCCGTGATGCCACCAAGATAACATAATTGACAGATGTTTTTTGTAAATAAGCATAGTATCAAAAAGTACTTCTACATTTGCAAAGTAATAATTTTAGATCAGTATCTTTGTGTACCCTGCACCTTGAGCATGTGGAACATTATTTAACTTCCAATTCAAGTACTTTAAATTCAGTGCAGAGTCTGGTCTTGCTTCTTTATTTCAGTAGATAATACAGCTGCACAGAGCCTGCTTACAGTATATGAACGGAACTTTGACATATGACCATACAGAGAGTGTTTTATACACCAGTATTGAAACTTTAACTATACTTAACAGAAACAGTGTTTCTGTTCAGTCTAAAATCTATGTTGAATCACATCTTTCATTTATCTTTTGATTGGTGAGATACTAGGCTTTTTTATTTTCCATTTATTCTTTGGCTTATTTTTTCACATAAATGATGAACATTGCAGTGATTTTTTTTTAGTCTTTAATGATGATAAATTTATGTAAATTACAGAAGCTGCCCGAGGGTGAATTTTAATTATTGCCTGCTGATTATTTGGAATCAGTGAGCTAAGCCACAGTGTTCATCTTGGTGGACGATGGGCAAAGTAATTATTAGCTGAAACATGCCATATAAATAGCAGGAGGTCTTTGTTTTACACAAGCAAAAAAAACTTCTGAAGGTAAAAAACAGTTTGAAGTGCAACTGTTGAACCATTTTAAATGCACACTCTTGCACCACTGACCATGTGTAAGTGTTACATGAGTGTTTTAAATTACAAGTGCAAATTGTGGAAATGTTAATCCAATGGCACATGCACTCAAAACTTGGAGACAGCCAAGGGTGAAAGAATGGTAACAAGGCTAACAATGGTAACAATTGGCAAATATCGAAGTTTACTCAAGCCACATTGTTGTTACTTATGCAGAATAAGGTCTGTCATTTTGCTCTTGACATGGGCATTGACATGTTTTGATATCATATGTCTCTCAAATACTTATATAAGACCCCATATTAATAGTACCTTTACAGAAAAGTTGTTTATCATCAGCACTTTTTCCATTATGGATGCTGTAGTTTAATTTGCTCATTTTTGGGATATGGAATCTGAAATCTGTTTTTCCTCAAAATAGGCTGAAGGCATAGGCACTGAACATGTTTTCATGGGTCTTTTGACCATCTTGAATGACATCAGATTCAGAGATCCTGCCAGTGTTCCAGCATGGTGGCATAGAACATTTGCCTCTCAGTGCTGGAGATCCAGGATTGAATCCAGATCTGGCTGGAGTTTCCATGTTCTCCCCATGTCCGCATGGGTTTTATCCAGGTTCTCTGGTTTCCTTCCTAACATACATCTTAGATTCAATGTAAATTGGCCACTCTAAATTTCCCCTACATTGTGCGTTTTGATATACAGCGATGAATTGGTGCCTGAAACATTCTCCGCTGGACGGGCGACTCTAGTATAAGATTAATCAGAAGATGAGATTGTGAGATGTGATTATGAGATGAGATTGTTATGGAATAATTGATTTAAAGTAATGAATTCATCAAATCTAATAAAATAATAATGCTGTGGATGGGCTTGAAGTGAGCATTTAAGGCCACAATATCCCTGAGTTACAACTATATTAAGAAATTAGCTAAAAATCCAACACACCGGTGTGCAAGACTGTTCAACAGTTGTCAGAAATAGTTTGTTCCAGTTTTTACTGTACAAAAGTGTCATACCAGATAGTAAAAGTCAGTATTCACATAACTTTGTATGTTATTGATATAGCATTTTGAAGCTGCTGGGTTTTACAAAATAAAGTAATTTCTTTAAAAATCTTATTGATTGAAATCACCTCACTCTATTTCACTTGCTTTTTTTCATTTACTTATGAATGACCAAGTATAACATTTTTATCACTTTTATTACATGTCTGAGAAGTAGATCTTTCAGGTCATTTATGCAAAACATTTTAAAATCCATTGCAACTAAAAAAATTAGGGACAAAACACAGAACATCTGACTACAATCAATGACAAAATAATCACCAGATGAGACATAAAATAATCATGAGATTATTATATTATACTATGTATTATATATTATATATTATATATATTATACAATAATCACGAGAAATAAAAAATGAATCACAACAAAAGTCATAATGACTATAAGAAACAAAAGGAACAGGGAGCACAGAAGTAAGGCATAATCACACTGCTGTCAGGGTTTCTCAAACTTTTCTGTCACCATGGACCACCTACGTATAAGTACGAAATGTAGCTCTTGTTATCTGAAACTTTTAATTGAACAGCTTTACTGCCTTATTAGCACCTGCAACCACCCACTTTGATTTTTTTAGTAGTTTGAATAAAGTTAAATTCTTTCTTGTGGATTAGATGATTAGATCCGGTGATTTTTTTAGACCCTCAAATAATAGACCCCCAGGGTTCCAATTAGCCACTCAGAGAAGGAAAACTATCATAAAATATTTAAACAATAAATATAGAACAGTAAAAATGGTTATACTTATTAGATAATGACATCATATTTGTGTTGGGTTCCACTAGTATGAGTGGATCAGATACAGCAGTGTCACTGCTAATCAGTATGTAGTCCATCAACTAAGCAGCATCCTATGAGTACTGAGAAAGAAAGAGAACAGTGGTTCCCAAACATTTTATTTTACCCTACTGTAGAATATAATAGTTTTCAGATCTTATCATTCTGACACATGGATTTTTTTATTCATATGAAAGCAATATAAATAATATGACAAATCATCTTTATAGTAGCGGTTTAAAAGGTGACATGCATCATTGAAGATAAAATAAGATAAGATTGTCCCTGAGCCTGGTCCAGATATTTATGTTAGTTAGGTTTTAACTGAAACAGATTAAATCTATTGCGACTGCCATTTACTGTACAATTTAACTAATATACGTGACCATCCTTGTTTTCAGCATTTAAGCTAAAAGCTTTAGTTATAGTAAAATAAAAAAAAGCCTTATATTGATTCCAAGTGGCACATTGGTGAGGGGTCTGGCAGCACAACAAGAAAAGCTTTGAGTTTTATGCCCAGGTAGATATGACCTGATCTTTAAGTTTGCATGTCGCGTGAGTTTCCTCCAAGCATTCTGGTTCTTTTCATTAGTCCAGAAGCATGATGTTATATAAACTATAATGCAAATTTACACTGCTCTATACAGTATGTCCTCTGTGGAAACCTTATCATGTGCCAAAATGCTATAGTGACAAATTAACCATTGTTGAACTTGTACTTGGACTCTGTATAACTGAAAATCTGCAAATTATTATTGTTAAACATCAGTTTGCAGACTTGCTCTTAGAGAATGCAAGATTAAAATTGGTTTTAAATTTGAGTAATGACCATTTAATTTTTCCCCCATATTTAATTTTTTAAAATGTTTTAACAGTAAATCTGCAAATGCATGGCGTCTGTCCTGGGCTTTGGAACAGCCAAAAACTAGTAAACTAGAGTAAATACAATTAAATACTCAAATTGTGAGCAAATGTTCATTGTGCTATTACAGTACACAATTGTACAAAAAGTAAACAGATTCTAGACTGATAAGCAATTTTTTTTTTTTTCTTTTTTGAGGATATTTTCGAATTAATTGTTGGTAAACCAGCTAGCACTTTTTTTTGTTTGTACTTGCAAGTTTTTTACGTATTTTATTTATTTATTTATTTTTTACACATGAAAGCCTTTGGACCTTCATGGCATTAATGTAGTGTAACAGGGTAAATGAGAAACCCCACTGATCGGCCTGAGGCACAAAAAGCCATTAAGTTGCTGAATTCTGAATAGATCATTGAGTCACTTCAACAACTTTCCACTTCCTACAGCAATCACATCACTGATCATCGTAGCATGTATGCACACTAACAATATGACTGATACTGTTGGTAAGGTATTTAAGTAGACATATTGCTATCTAGAAATAACTAATAATAAATATATGGAGAAAAGTTTTAGGGAACACTTTTTAATCAATAAATTATGGTGATTCATTCAGTTCACGAATGAATAAACAAACATGCCCAAGCAGTTTGGACAATTGCTTGCCTATTTTTGTGGGAACATTTTGGGTAGGGCTTTTTTACTCTTGCAGCATGACTGGGCCCCAGGAGAGTCCCAGGATGGTCCATTAAGATAAAAAAGTGCTTAAAGGTGTGGTTGGTTAATTTCGTGTGAAAAAACGTGGCCTGAATCAAACCCTGAATTATTGGCTAAAAAAATCACAGATTCATACTCAGAAAAGTGGGCAGGGCACATTAATGTCATATCATGATGGCACTTGTAATGTGTAGGTGTCCCAGCAATTTTGTCAATATAGTTTATATAGATAAAAATGTAAATATAAAAATATTGTATTCCTTAATAAGCCAACTTTATAGAGTTCATTCTTAATCATACTTATGGTTCTTATCATTATTGATTGTAGTTTTTAACATAACCCTAAACGTTGGCAGAAGTGATCAAATTGGTGCCCATAAGCTTTAAGAATTCATACTTCAATTCTTAGTTATATGGCTTTGTTGTGGTTATATGCACATCCCTTGGTTTCTACGTACTGGATTCTTGACATTCTAGCTTTTAAATGTAATACATTTACATGGAATATTTTTGCAGAGCTTATTTGAGGTTTCATCATCGTATTCTATGATATAGGTCTGTGAACTTAAAATATGGATAGTGTATTTTAAATAAATACCTATGGTTATGGATCTGATGATGTGTTCATTCCCACATTCAAATTTGGTTTGCAAAAATAAAATTTTTCATACTGGGTTGTAGCATGTTGTTTAAAATGTTCTTTCATGCTGCAGTCATTGCATGAAATATGTATTTGTTTTGCTAATCTGACACTTGTGAAAAACAATATTTAGAAAAAAAAAATGCAATTTTAAAGTGAAGATAAGGGAATATTCTTTTACTCCCAAAATGGTGTTCCAGTGTTCCAACAACAAAAACTAGTAGGATAGCAAGGTTCTTTATTTAGGAGAAAGTGTAAAATTAATAACAATCTGATACAATGACTAGACAATGACTTACAAGTAAAATTAGATAAATAAATAAAAAACTAATAGAATTTTATATTGCTCTTTGAAAATATCTAATACTTAATTATATTTTTTTAAAGAGTATTGCAGAATTATGTAAGTATTAAGAAAGCTGTTTAGAAGTTTTAACAATGCTTATAACCAAGTAAAGGGCTGCATGTGTTGTAGTAAAGAAAATATTGGGTTTTGTTTGACCTAATATAATTTCAAAGCTTTTTATATAAAGAATTAGCATTTTTTGTGTTAGGACATGACTGCTAAAAGCCGAGATTTGATTAACCTTTATTTAAATATAGACTGTATAGATTTCATGCAAAAACAGGTACAGAACTACAGGCCTGAGATCAGTAAAATGAAATAAATAATACTTAATTCTTCACTCTGCACTGCTATGATCTTTTTTACTATGATATTGCTATGAGTGAATTTATACCTCACAGAAAAAAAAACTGAATTTACCATGAAAAGCAGAAGGATTTAAAGTAGAAGACATTTTGAATTCCTTATTGTGAATGTTTGTAAAGTTTACTCAGTATTGCTGTAGTTACTGTGGTGGACCAGATCTTTAGATGTTGAGAAAATGTGTGTGTGAAATCAGCCTTGACCTTTTATCTTTCTCCGACTGCATTATTTAGCAGTGCAAAATGCATGTTGTACACGTCATGTATCGTTTACTTCAAGATATGCAATATATTCTCCTATCTGTCAGGCTTTCCTTATTCTTAAAGCCACAGTTATAAAAAAAATCTACATAATTCACTTTCTATTAGGGTGACCATACGTCCCTCTTTTCACAGACATGTCCTCTTTGTAATACCTAAATGAATTGTTGAACAATGGTTTTGAGACTGTTTTGAACTGTGGTTACAAAAGAGGGGTCCATCGGGGATCTATTCACCAGGGTAAACTTAAATATTCTGTATTTTTTATTAGTCTGGATAAAGCAATTTACAGTAAGTTGCATATACTCTGTATGATCAAAAGTACTGTGACAAATATTTTAATCATTTAATTAATTTATTTGATTTAGTTCCATTGCCACTGGTGTATAAAATCAAGTAGCTGGTGATGTACTCTTAAACATCTGTATGCTTTGAAGAACACCAAGAACATTCTGTGGAAACACACATAGCCTATATTTTAACCTTATCAAACACCATTGGGATGAACTGATATATAAAAGATGTGAAAGCTGACCCTCACATTCAAAATCAGTGTCTGATCTCACAAAAGCTCGCACGGGAGACAGAGAGAGACAGAGAGAGACAGAGAGAGACAGAGAGAGACAGAGAGAGACAGAGAGAGACAGAGAGAGACAGAGAGAGACAGAGAGAGACAAAGTATAGTACACTGCAAAGTGACATTAGACCTCTTTTGGCCTTCAAAACATTAAATTAGATGGAAGTTCTGCCTGGCCATTCTACTTCATTTGAAAATACTTTACAAGATTATAATCTGTGGGCTGAGAAGGCCAAGGAAACGAGGAATTTTTCACTGTCATGTTGCTGGAACCAATCCGTGACTAAATGACCATTATGGCTTGGTGCATTGTTATGCTGAAAGTATCCTTTTGCTACAGGGGAGCCATGAGGGGAGGAACTTAGTCAAAGACCATGGTAAACCTTACTGTACAACCTCCTCTCCTCAGGTATCCAAGGTCCTGAAAGATAGGGTTTACTGATTCAAGCTGTTTGTGCCAAACCCACACTATGCACAGAATTCTAGATTCATCAAAAAGGTGTGAGTATTGTGTCAAGAACAAGAGGACTGCAGTAAAATCATTACTGCTTGTCAATCTTTATATACACAAAGTAATTAAAAAAATCTAAATTAAATAAATAAAATTTAAAACCATGGATGATGAAGGAGATATAATGAGAAAATCAAGCTTAATATCAAATGACCTTATAGGCCTCTGGTAATCTCATTAAATGTTAATCTTCTTGACAGCATAAATAATGACTGGCTGTAATGAAAAGGTAAAAATAAATAAATAAATAAAACAGCCTTTCCATGAAATACCAACAAATTGACTAAATTGACAACTGAATAAATAAAGTGTTGGAAGGGCAAAGTCAAAGTTCTGAACCATTAAAATGCATCATTATCATGAAAGATAGTTCACATATTTTCTGAAATACATTGAATAATGTATATTTTGTAAAACGTACAGACCAAAGTAAAATGTATTTTTTGTTATATATATATATATATATGTATAGACCAACAGTTACAATGATGTGGGAGAGCAATGATTCAGTGTCCATTTATTAATGCGATATTATATAGAACATAAAGGATCTTATGCTATCTTAAGGTCAGTCAATCAGTGCTTGCTTGGAATTTTCCGGGGTTTACTATAATGTTGGCAATCAGTTGCTAGAGCATTTCAATTCCATCTGAGACATCTGTTTAAAGTATCATTACCTTTCTTTTACCCTTTTTTACTTGTTGACATACAGAGTCTGTACTGTCCTCTCGCATAAAGCAAAAGACGAAAATGAGCCATAATTCCAGTTTCATGCAATTAATGGGAGCAATTGTATTTAAGCATCGGTTCTCATATGAATTACTTTAGCAAACTTGGGTGTTTGCATGTGTATGTGTTTTTGATGCTTTTATGTTAATTCTAATTTGACAGTTAAAGGTGTTTAGTCACGCTCTTTTCCTGTGTGAGTGTGAAGGGGTTGTAGCTCTGCACACGGTAACAATAAAAGTGTCTTTAACACTGCACCATTAAAATACAATTTCCTGTTTACCAGACCACACCACTTTAGAAGAACATGTTACTAAAGTTTTCTCTGTGTGTGCATGTTTATGCATATGTATGTGTGTGCATATGTTCAAATATCGGGGAGTGCTGAAGTTTTAATTAAGTGGTAACTTTTCTCCAGGGCCAATAGAGGTTTCAGCCATCAGTACTGAGAATCCTATTCACACTAAAAACAGGCAGTAATGCAGTGAGAAACAAATACATTTTGAGAGATGATTGTTCTCTGAAATACATAGTAAAAATTTATTTTGTAACCTTTGTATGGTTTCTGAGCTTTTAAAAAATATTATTCAAATATTTAGTTAATTATTGATTTATTTGGTTTTGGTCTTCTCTAATATATTTAAATTTTTAAATTTCTCATTTCAATGTATTCTGCTTAATCCCAGATAAGGTGCTGAAAAGTGAATGTGCTAACCACCATTCTGCTCCATTTTAAATTTGCCTATCAAATATCAAACATAAATTTGAACATATCAAAAACTATAAAAAAAAATGTATGAGTGTGCTGGTTCAAATGAAATCAGTATTTACTCCATGGGTTATTTGTTAGTCAAATGAAAAAAAAAAACACAAATCGTGTTTAAAAAGACTAAATGATGTGATATTAAAAGGATTTGCATTGCTGCTTTCCTGTGTGCATAAACCACAAGCTTCTGTCTACATTTCTTATTATTAGTCTTAGTTTTTCCCCGCTTTGAAATTTTGTCATTTCATTTCTGTGTTTTCTGCTGCTGATTTTGTTTGCCCATCTTGATTACTCTGTGTATTTATTAGTTTCTGCAGGACTTTATTCAAGTTTTCTTGTAAGGTGCCACATGCTTTTCATTCTGTTATTAAATGTTATTATTGCCTTTAGCAGTTCTAAAGTTTACCTTTCATTTGTGCCCTGTCTCAAGTCAGTTTCAGTTGTGTTTTTTGACACCACCACATGACAACCATTTCAAACTTATATTCACATATGCAAATAAACAGAGTGGTAATCTGCATCTGGATGTTTCTTCTAGCTCTTTCCTACTAGTCAACCAAACATCAGTTTAAGAGAAGAGTCACAAAAACAAATTCTGGCAATCTGACAGCACTGACAAGTCATTATGACAGTCATCTCACACAGCTCTTTAAACAAAAATTCAAAAAGCAGAGCTGAAAAGAAAACAAGTAAATTAGGCTTACTGGGCAGCTGTATGTTATGGATTTTTTTTGCTGGTGGTGGGTGGCTGCTGCTGTTTTTCTCCACAGACTTTTCTTCTGTAATTTGTTCTTCAGTTGTAGTTTATGAATTTTTATTCAAAATGATCATGAAAAAGTGATAATATTATGTTAAATAGAAAAGCATCCTAACACTGGGATCATTTCTGACTACTGAAATATACTTATTTGAACTATGTAAGCAGCTCAATGTTAATATTTTATTATACTAAATATTTAATGACTTGATTGGTGAGAGTTTTTCTGTACCAGTATGTGCTACAATGGTGAATAAAGTCTACAACATTAGTAACATCACATTAATTGTTTATACCATGTTAAAATAAATTTAAATAATAGCAGTTTTGTTAACAGGTAGCTCATTATCTACATTGGATGATTACAAAAAATAGACTTTATTAAGTCATTCGACTTTCCGATTCTTAAAACAAGAGCTTTTCTATCTTAATGTTGAATTATGCTGTAAATTAAAGATGCTTTAAAAACGAATGACTTTTGAAGAAACAATAAATTTGCCTTTGGTGTGATCACCCATTAGGTCTTATGAGTCATATCATCTGCTTGGTTCTCTTATTGATCATTAGTTTTTGTTGAGTTGAGTTTAAGGCTTAAAAAAATTAATTAATTAATTGAATCAAAATTAATCTATCAGTCATCTTTGTTTGTTTATTTGTAAATTCAAAGGGATACAGAGGGTTCACGCATTGGGCAGATGACCATCTCTGGATGTATAGACACATAAACTAATGGTTTTCCTATAGCAGCTTGATCTTGTTCAGACACAAATCCCCAAATGTTTGGACTATAGTCTAATACCATAAGCAGTGAACTGTTTATAGTATTTAATATATATGTTGATTTTTTTAATATATAGAATAATAGAGAATAGTATCTGTACTGCATACCAACTCAAAAGGTTTAAAGTCAGTCAGCCCAGTATTTTTTTGGGTGTGTGCAAAACTTAAAGTTTTGTTACACATCATTCTGTCTATATTTTAGGTTGTTTCTAAAGTTGTAACATCACAGCTAATAGCACTATTTTGCTCTAAAGTCTCACATTATTTTATATGTAGGATAAAGTTTAATATTAGGATCTTACTTTTGAAACTTTTTTATGGATTTTCATTACTCTTTCTTATTACATTGCTTGAGTTTTTCGTTTGCGGTTTTGGCAAACTTGCAGTTCTTTTTACATTGGTAGATGTTTTGCTTGCATTTCTGACTCATGCCTTTTCGTATGTGTTTTATCTCTAAGGAATGTTAAATTTATGAGTGACAGCTTAGTGTCCTGTATGTTGTTAAATTTAATGATGGGTTTAACAGCTTTTTTCATTGAATGTCTTATCTTTTTTTTCTTTTTTAGTGGGGCAAGGTTTGTTAGTTGTATAAGGTAATCATGTATTCAAAAGTCTAATGATAAGGCATGATTGGGATCAGTTTTGAATAGTCCATTAATGCTATTTCATTTCACATGTGAAAGTTTTGCTGTACTAAATTACACATATTGCTTTATTAACTTAATAGCCTGAAATGCTAAACACACACACAAATACACTCACATAAATATATCTATATCATAAAACATTTTGTAGATATAATGTGTAGGTGTCGCAATTGTTTTGTCGATGTGGGGTTTTCCCTTGTCTACCTATTGCTCGCACACAAATATGGACCTATCACTCTATGGTGGCTCTTTTGAGTTCTTTACTTTTATTTTCAGTGAAAGTATACACTGCGATGTATTTAAAATTCGCTACTGTATTTGAAATTCAAAAAAGCCTTATTTGTTGTCTTTGAAGAATTATGGTAATAGAACCTGCTTTATTCTACTGGCCTTCTGACACAAAATGCCATCAAGATTTCCACCTTCAGTGAAATGTCAGTGACTCAAGAGGTGATTCAGAACTATCGCCTTTGTAACACCAGTCCTTTCCTTATTCCCACTCCTATGTGAAATTTATACTTGCTGTTAAATATGTTTTTTCATTTTTTTTTTAAGTTGATAATCCTAGCATGACAAATCTAAAACAGCAAAAATGTAATAGCAGTGTAACAAATGTAAATAAATTGAGACATCATTTAGCTTTTAAATTAAAGAGATGGCTTTATCTTTGTCATTGATTAGTGCAGGTACAAGCCATCTTCTGAATGTTCTCAAACCCAGTCCTTAAGCCAAAACCAACCTGCATCCTTCATTGATTTGTCTGTTTATTATACTGACTTTAGCTCAGTAATTTAAGAGTTGGACCTGTGTTGACCACAGGTAAAAGCTAAATTGTCTAGAGCACTGACCTGCAGGACCAGAACTATGGGACACTGGTATAAATGTTTCTGTAGACAATTTACCTAGACATCCAGCTTGTAAATTATTTATTGTTCTATTGATTCCTGGAGTTTGAGGTGATTTAAAAAAAAATATATGAAACAATTTTTTTTTTCCTTTTTTGATCTAACATTATTAGATAATTTAATAATTTAATAATGACATGTCTAATATTGTCTCTAATAATATAACTACAAAGTCCATCTTTGTGGTAAGTGGACAAAATCAACAATGGAACAATAAGCTGGGGTGTCCATACTTTTGACCTTTACTGAATATACATATCACATTTGCTGGTATTTTTGTTATTTTTGCAAGAGTCTGGACTGTGTCTGCTTAGTCTCTGGTCTTTATTCATTTCTTTTCTTTACAGTTAAGATTGTCAGAGTTGTATTTATTTTATATCACAAACTTTGTTTTTTTTTACATTTATTAAAAGCTGGTTTTACCGTCACAGATGATCTTGAGTGAGAGATAATAGTTATAGTGCAAAACATAATTGTTTTGCTAAAGTTATTTTTGTACTTTTTCCTGCATTTCCTCGTGCTTTAAATGGTAGCAAATTGGTTGTGTATATAAACTAGTTTCTGTTGCTACTTCCATGTGGTACTGCTTTTTTTGGGTAAACTTCCTGTTTCTCTCAAACAGTATCAGTAGTATATTGTGATGTTAGTGTAGCTGCAGCGAGGTAAATAAATAGAACGGGACAGCAGGAGTATATGGTTCCAGGAGACGCTGTAATTGTGTAGCGCTGAACACATGGACTGTGCAAATTACACATGCCATTGTAAACCTGAGTTTACTTGGAAGCAATTATGGAGATGTTGTTGCTCTACTTGGATCTGGCTTCAATTTGCCACGTCTGCACTGACAGTCCTGTCGAACATCCTGCTGCTGAAAAAAGTGCACTTAGGCTGCTTTTGATTTAGGAAGCCGAGCTACTACAGTCTTAATACCTGTCAATAGAACTAATGTCTTTTGGTCATTTTTTACATATCTAAATATCAAGTCTTACATTTAGTTTTGGTTTCGATTTTATTTAGTTATATGTAGTGTTCTTCCAGCTTTGTGATGGCAGTTTGAGAAAGACTTTTCTTAGTATAGCGTGTGGCAATGTGCACGCCTTTGCTTTGTTTGAAAAAATAAAACCCTCTAGATTCCACCAACCGCAGCTCCTTTAAACACCTCTGGGATGAACTGAAACAGCAACAGCAACAGAGGACACTTTTTTATTTCAGGATCTTATTTATAAATCTGGTTTCAGTAGGTGTCCTTTTCGGTTGTATTCTAATTGCGTTAAGTGGGGACTATTATAGTGCTTGGAAGTCAGTTGTGAAATAAGTTTTAGCTCCAAATACTGGATGGATGCTTTATCCACTTTTAGGAACCAAGAGTGACACAGGTGTACAGCAGCATACAGAGCTCATATTCTCCACTAACCTTAATAATGTGATAACCTTTAAACACATAAAAAAACAACTCATAATATATATAATAATAACTAAAAATAATATATGTTTTTAAGTGTATATTTGGTGGTTAGAAAAATCAGTTTTAAAGCATAAACTACAAAAATACAAATCATCTATGACTTTTGCAATGTGAAGCATCATTAGTAGCAAAAAATCAAGACCACAACAAACAAGCCATTGTTCTTCTGCAATAAGAAAAAAGAGACTTTTGAGACAGAAGAAGCTGTCAGACAAATGGATCTGAGCTATGACGTCGCTTTTAGTGACTAAAAACATGAGGGTTTGTACCCCAAAACAGGTAAATTGTAATAAATCAAGGATCCGTTATTTGTTATTTCTTTGAATTTTGTAACTGACAGATGCACAAAGAAAATATTTGTAAATAATTTTGTAAAAAATGTTTTTAAAAAGACAAAGGGTATATTAAAATTATAACAAATCTAGTAATTAAACCCAAAGAGTATTTTCAGAGAGTATAGAGTTTTAGTTCTGCTGTTGTTTGTTTGTGTGTGTGTGTGTGTGTGTGTGTGTGTGTGTGTGTGTGTGTGTGTGCAGAAATGGGAAGCAACTGGGAAAGGTGTGTGTTTTCAGACCCATCTGCAGACCACATGTTTACCTTAACTCATCTCTATAAACTCATATTATTTATACTATCTGTGATCTGTAGTTTCTAATTCACTCTAATTTCACTTTCTAATCTGATGCTCCAAACACCATGTTCCTCACCTAAAGTTTTTTGTTTAATATGCCTTACCTAATGTTCCTCACCCGCATTCCTCACCTGATGTTCCTCACCCTGTGTTCCTTACCCAATGTTCCTCACCTACTGTTCCTTCTCTAATATTTCTTGCCTAAGTTGTAAACTCCACATTCCTCACCCACTGTTCTTCGCTTTAAATTCTCTGCCTATTGTTCCTCATGTGCCTAAATTAATGTTCCTTGCCTGTGTTTCTTACATAATGTGGTTTATTACAGTATATTACCTAATGTTGACTCATGCAATGCTTTAAGTCCACATTATTCATGCAATGTTCCCCACTTAAATTTCCTTTCTTTTTGTGCCCCAAGTAACGTTTCTTACCTAACATTTTAAAGTACCTAATATTTTCTACACAATATTTCTCACTTGATAATCAACATCATTTTGCTCATATTTCTCATTTAATAGATTTTACTCCACATATCCTATTTCCTTAATTGGTCCTCACCCCATGATCCTTCACCATTTAATTTTTTTTACCAGTATTCCTCTCTCGGCTCCTTACCTCACACTCTTCACCTAATAATCTTCCATATTTTTTCAAAATATACTTCACCCAATGTATGTTACCTAATGTTCCTCATCAACAATTATAGTTCCTCATAGTTTTTTCCCCCATGTTCTTTATTCTATGTTCTCAACAATATATTTCCACCTAATGTTCTCCACTCCAGTTTCATCATTTAATGTTCCCCACCAATGCTTCTCATTTTACTAATGCTCACTTGCATTCCTTTAGGATTTTGCACATTCTGTTTATCATGTAACCCTTATCAATTTTTACTCCTCTTGCATTTCCTATCTAAGGCCCTGTTCACAGATGCTATTATTATACATCTTCTCTAATGGCATCACATGTGGACAGCACTAAGTGTGTTCACACATGGTATTACCTTCAAATGTGTCTCGAGTTACCACTTGTCTTTGTCTCTCATGTCCCAACTCTATATAGTTATATTTTATATATTCTATAATAAGTAGATATTTTTTTGTGTTCGATTGGTGTGTGGATGATTAACAGCCAGCAAATTTAATAAGGCACTCTAAATCAAACTCTGAATTATAAAGAACTCTGAATAATATAATATGCACTATGTATTTTTGGGGAGCCATACACCTTCCATGCATTGCCTCTTAGATTTATATTAAGAATAATTTGAAAAGGTAATTGCCAATAAATATTGATTTGTCAACAAGTCAATATATACAACATTGTTAAGCAGGTGGTGTTACAGCATATTCACATATAGGTGTGTGTACATACTACTAATAAGTGGCCGTATATGGCCTAGTCCTGCTCCAAATGTGATCTAAGTAATTGCATGTTCATATTGTTTCAGTGTGCTGCCTGATTAGTTCACACCTGCTTTGTGCACTATCAATTTGTGTGTTTGGGGCGATATCCCAAATTCTTTACTTTTCTTAAGTTTTACTTATCCTACTCTTTTTCCTGGTTGGCCAAAAATTATTGGTGAAAGCGAAGGTCTTTCATTCTCATCACAGCATTTTAGTCTTAAAATCAAACATTTATTCATTCATTCATTATCTCCCGCTTTATCCTCTATTAGGGTCATGGTGGGGTTCCCCATGCCCATCCAGGGGAGAACGTTTCGGGTGCTGGGCAGATAGACCCAGGACAGGGTGCCAATCCATCGCTGGGCACACACTCACTTACCGAGACACACTCTACATGGGGCAATTTGGAGAACTCAATTGACTTGATCCATGTTTTTGGACTGTGGGAGGAAACCGGAGAACCCGGAGAAAACCTACGCAGACACGGGGAGAACATGGAAACTCCACTTAGATGGGGATTCGAATTGGGAATCCCTAGCGCTGAGAGGCGAACGTGCTAACCACTAAGCCACTGTGCCGCCTAAAATCAAACAAACAAACAAACAAACAAAAAAAACTTAAAATATGGGTTCAAGAGTAAAGCATTTTAAAGCAGTTTCTCTAAGCATTTTGGTTATCAAGGAGACAAAAATGATTGAATAAAAACTAAATAAAGAATCAAAATGAATGCAATGTTCCCCCACCTAATGTATACTACACAATTTCAGAATTCTTCAATGACACTGTACATTTAAACCATTCATTGTGTTCAGACAAAGCCTGCTCTCCTATGTGCTAGCACTGTAGATAATTGAGTCAGATTCAGATTCTTTACACTGCACAGAAAATGCAGCTTTTAGAACTCTGTACATACAATCACTTGGTTTAGCCTTGTATACAGTGCCCTGCATATTAACAATGGTGAGAGACCCTAGCTTTGCTGACTTGTCCTATCCTGTGTGTTAAAAGTTCACTCACACCTTACACTGCCCTTCAGCTGATTCAGCTAAAACTTTATACTGAAATTTAGTTGGTCAGTCGTTCCTCTGCACTGGAAGAAGCAAAACAACTGCGGGTTATTGAGTTGTTGCTGTAGACTTTGCTTTGTTTGTTTTGCAGTAAAATGTAGAAGTGGTAATATCAGCAGAGACATAATGTACAGGTCTTATTATTCCATTCTCATTTTTGTCCATGCAGGGCAAATTCATGAGCTTTGAGTAAGGCCTGCACCTGCACACACAGTTCTGTAGAAAAAAAGCTTCAGTATGTCAGCATGTGCTTCATTGTTAACGATGATTTGCACTTGTGTCAAAACTTGAATGCAAAATTTCAGATAATTCTGTTATGTGGATCATGTTGAAAGTCGTTTCTTTAGTTTTCTACGGTGATCTACCTAACTTATTTTGTAGCACATAAAATTTTTCTTCACTCATTGTTGAATGCTTTACACTTTTATTATATTGTACTATATTCTTTATATAATATGTAACTATTTTACTTAGACCAATTTTACATTTTAACTTTCCTCTCATCTTTTTTATCTTTTTCTTTTTACTGCGTGTGGTATTCTAAGGACCAGGCATTTCTACTGCATGTTTTAAATGAGCTGCATAGTGAAGAGTTTTAAAACAGTTACTCACTTGTTCTCTCATTAGTGTAGTCTCTATACACTGGCTTTTTTCTTTGTTTCCCTTAATTTATGAACTGTTCAGGAATAAAAAATAAACATTACTTTTGTAGTTCTCTTTGCCATAGAAGTCCCTTTGTTAATTGTAAAAGCAACTTCCAAAGCTTGCCCCCAAAAGCAATGATGAGATCACTGAACCAAAATATAAAGATTTTTTTATATTTTACTGTGTGTTACCAGTTAAGACATGCAATACTTTTTGGTATGACTGGGAAAAATGAGTTCTGCATTATGTCCAATGTGTGAGGTAAGGTTATTTTTAAATGACTAGTTTTTAGGAGTTACCTTCTTGGATTTGGAGTGTGGTAGGAGTAAGTAGGTCAGTGGCAGGACTGTTTTTTCTTGCTGTCCAGGATGCCGCAGCTCATTTGGGATTTCCTCTAGTTCTATGTGACTAAAAATTCTTGCTTATCCAGCTGCAGCCATCAACCTCGGCTACTTTTTCATTTTTGCACAGCACCCACTGTATGGATGAATGTAACGGGCTATAGTCCTGGAGCATAAAAAAACATATTTGATATGAACCACATCTTGCACCTATGTAAACCTGCTAGTTTATTTTATTTAAAAACCATTGCCAATGATATAAAGCAACATTTTTGTTGGTATTAATGTCTTGAATCTTTGATGATGCTTTTCAATCAAGTCAGGTTTTGACTCTGTGGGGGCCGCTGGAGTTCCTCCAAACTGATTAAATCATGATTTTATAGAACTGCCTTCTCCAAACTTTTTCCTTTTAGTGAATGATATGTAATATCATGGATAAAATACTATGTAATCATTTAATGATAACACATAACTTCAGTATGAGATGGAGGACAAATGTTTTTAATAATGCATTGACAACCGGAACAATGTCTAAAATACAAAATAAGCCCAAGTGTTAACATTTATACCCAGAAAAAAAATATTTGAACTACTCTTTTTATAAAATAAACAAAAGTCTAGGGTATTTAGATAATGTTCGATCCGAGTAATGTATAATTACCACAAGTTACAAATAAACTAAATATAATTGTACAATATGTTACATAAACAAACATGCATGAAAATACACTGATTATTGCTGGTTTGAAAGGTGATTCTCAATAACTGTTCTTTACCAGTAGAGCAAGAGTAATAAAAGTAAAGAGTAATAAAAAAAAAAGGTAACTTTTTTTTAGAATTTGTGTGCTGAATTTGGCTATGCTGAGCACTATAGGCATGTCACAGTGAACTGGAGGAAGTGTCAGATTGAGGTAGAGTTTCTGAATGATGTAATCTTGGTTCATATGAGTTTAAATTACACACAGTGTGGGTGACTGATGCACTGCAAATAAACAAAGCTAAATAAGGGTTTGGGGTGGAGACAGAAACAAGTCTCGTAAGAGAAAAAAAAAAATGTTGCCATGTAACATGTTGGAAGAAAGTATCAAACTTAAGAGTTATAGCTAAGTGTGTTCCTGAGTTGTCCAAATCTTTCTCTCTCTCTCTCTCTCTCTCTATCTCTTTCTCTCTCTCTCTCTCTCTCTCTCACACACACACACAAACACACAAGGCAGAATGTATTTGATTATTGGTTGGAGGACAGATGGAGTCCATATTTATACTGCATGCATAAAAGTGACACTCTTTTTGAGCAAAGCAGTCTGACCTAAAAGTCATCTCCTTATCTGTATGGTGCCTTGAGAGGATTTTATATATGACCTACAAGCAGAATAACACAGCTGCATCAAACAAAACAGGGTTTCACATACAGGCCGGAAAAGCCTCTCTTGTGCTTATAAACATAGCTTGTGCTACAAAAACACAGGAACATATGTTACAGCTACAAAACACACACACACAGACACACTCACACAGAAATCAGTTTGCTCCTCAGTCAGAGACCCTCAGCATAAAATGAGTGTTTAAGGTCAATGACAAGAGTCAATGAGTGCTAATGCTGTAATTACATCCAAAGCTGCAGCCGTTTACAGTGATGAGACACTCAACCGAGGCTGCAACTAAATAAGATTTTACATCATACATACAATATGTGGACTAGGTTTTCTTGATTTTCCCCAATAACTGCTTTTTGGCAGGTAAATATTATTTTTAAAATATATCAATCCAAATCCTGTAGGTCACAGTGTCCAATAATAAGGTTTATACTACACATAATTATATCAAAGTCGTTCCCTTATAGAAGGTTGTGTTTTGACAGTAGAACATTTTTATAATTATTCCAATGTTTTTTAAAAAAACACGTCAAATATAACATTGGAAAGGTCACTGGCAATTTTGACATTAAAGTGATGAGTGAATTAGCAGCTGCACCTCTCACTGACGCTCAGCCTACACAAGAAGATGTACTGGCAGTGGGCCGGCAGTGGGTTGTCATGCTTTGAGTTGTGCTGCTCAACATTTTGACTTTTTGTGTTACAGCCCACATAACGAGACAATGTTCTACATATGCCTTGGTCATTTGATGTTTAATTACCAGAAAGATGCAGTTTTAGATTCTCAAGCACATAAGTTGCTTTGCAGTTGTAGCTGTTAAATCAAGATGAGAATCTAAGAGAGAGACACTGAATGCGAATTAATGTGTTAGTAACAGTATAAAAGTGTGTGAGAGTGAGAGAGCCTGCACACATGTTTCAAATTGGATGCATTGCGCTAAGCTGAAGTGGGATCATAATAAACTTTAAACAGTAATGTTTGTTTTGCTTAACTGTTACTTTTAATTAAATTGTCAAAAAGATTTGTATATTTGAAATTTGTATATAATGAAATGTATTTTTTGTATAAATGTTTTATTGGTACTGTATACTGCCTCAGTTTAGTAATCAGTATTCTTTAACCTGTTATCTTAGTTTAGTAATCTGTTTATTTGATTGAACAGTAAGTTTCCTTAGTTTCCTCTGTTTAGTACTCAATTTTGTAGACTTAGTAGCTTGTTCCCTTGGTTTAGGCATGTCTTTCCTCAATTTTGCAGTCTATTCACCTGCATGAACATTGCAAAATTGAGGGCACAGTCTGCAAAGTCGAGAGAAGAACTAATCTGAGGTAACAAATTCTAAAAGTGAAAGAATAAATTTGCACATGGCTAATTTTTTTTATTCAGCTGACACCATAGGGGCTTTATAGGTTATGTAACAGATAAGGTAATGGATTGTAACAGCAAGATAACAGATTACTAAAGCGAGAAAATTCATTTAGACATGGCTCTTTTTTTCGTAGCTGGCAGCTCAACAGCTCAACATGTAATTTTACTTTCTAGAGCACTAACAAAGATAATGTTGTGTTTATGCACATATTTGCTTTTTTTTAGTAACAGAAATACTGGAATGTTGCTAACTACTAGCTACATTAATTGAAAAACCTGTATCAAACCATGGCGCTGATTTTTGCGAACAACAGTAAAACAAAAAATTGATTCACGGTTTTGAATCAAACTCATATTTCATTTAAAAGATGTAAAAAAATTGCCTTTAATGTTTTATTAATCATCATTTGAAGTTGTTGTTGTTGTTGTTGTTGTGTTTGTTGGTTTTTGGGTGGAGGGAGTCTTCAGTCAGTAACATTGTTTATATGTTAAAAAACAAAGGATTTTTGAAGATAACAGCATTAATGCATCATTTCATTTGGGACTACATTCATTATAGTCTTGACCTTACAAACAATTCTAACTGAGAACCTTTGAAGTTCTGTTCTATTACCTTCATTTTAGTCTACTTGAAATAATGTAGCTTGAAATATGGTTTGTGTGTGTGTGTGTGTGTGTGTTTGTGTGTGTGTGTGTGTGTATGTACCAGCAGCTAAATCTAGATCAGATGTTGTGATGTAGTGCACCATTCTCCTCCCCTTAGTGTCTTAATTGCTTCAGCTTGGCATTTAAATGGGTTTTTTTCTTCATCTACTTGAATTTTAATCAAATCTTTTGACGTTCTCTCTTTTGATATAAACAAGCTAATTAGACTGAAATGGTGTCCTGCATATCCAATACATGGTCCATGGCTTTTTATGAATAAGGAATATACTGGGAAATTCAAATCTATGACTGATTAGCTGTATACAGTATTATGTATACGGATGATGCTTTATCTCCACATACATTCTGGCTGCCCCCGGCACAATTTGAAGCAATCTAATTATAATCTTTGTTTTGAAATCCCTATTCTCTCTTAAATTTATCACACTAATAATGAAAATCAACAATCATGGTGAAAGGAGGGATCCAAAAGCCCTGCCCATACATTATGCATTTAATAAGATCTAAAATGACAAGCCGTGTCTAAGATCGTTAACCATTTTTACCCAGTTTATTTACTATGCTTATCACGAAACCACTGCCACTGTCAAAGGATGATAGCAAAAATGTACTTTTACCATGTTACATAAGAAGATCTTGTGAAGAGATCAAAGCTGTGATTACACTTTAGTTTGGTGTTCTAAAATGGCTGCTAATGACTCAAGTGAGAGGGATAAACTAATGTTATCTTTTTTTATAGCTTATGCATTTGTGTAACACAATTGAAGGCACAATTTTAAGTAAGTGTAATGTTTAAATGTACTAAATAGTTATGGTTATAAATACAGTTATTTCAAAAACGTTTTAAAGAAAAAAGTAAAGCTGTTAAGGGACAAGTCTATATTAATAGGTGTAATATTTGTGAGATGAGATGTTCAAAAAGCTTAATGCTATAGGTTCCTGTAAATCTTTTGGCTACCTAGCATGCCCAGTGTTATCCTTCTTGCTGGTGCTTAAAGGTAAAATCCGATTGAGAATAATTATAAATTAAAAAATTTAAGCCCAAGCACAACAGAAATTCTACATCATATTTTCACCAAACTTGAACCATTAAGTTATAACTGTGCAACTGTTTGGAAAGTATTGTCTTTAATTAAATCACAAAGTCCAAATTATCGTTTCAGCAGTGTTTGCACTATTTGCAGACAAGTGAAAAGATCCACTAATTTAAAAGTTTAAAGTTGCAATTTATTAAAAAATGCTGTGATAAGAAAATGCGGTGATGCTGTCCCCTTCTAACTATAATAAATTTAGTTTGTACATTAGTATGGACCCAATTCTGACAGGTGAAACAGCAGCAACTAACTTAGGCAGTGCGTTGGTGGGAGGTAAGGAAATGCTGCAAGAACAGTCCAACAAAAGCAAGATTCAGGATAGTCAGATTTCAGATGTCTTCCTTTCCTATAAATTACAATTATATTTGTACGGACCACGTGTTATGGTTTAATTTGGAAAATGGTCCTATTAGTAAATAAATATTAATAAACAGTCAACTCTGAATAAAACTTAAATCGTATTAAAAAAACATTAATTTAAATGTCTTGCATTTCTTTTACTTTTCTGCTTAGATCTTCTTTTTTTTAATATTACATTTTTAGTTTTTAAATAAATTTATTAATTAAAACATCACATTATTATGTTTTTATTGAAAGCCAAATTTTTAAATATTTAAAATGTCAGCAAATGAATTTAGTTGGACCGACTTAGTTACATATGTGTGTAAAAAGCAATTAAAACAATTTAATGTGTTAAAATTTGAGATCCCAAGTGTAGAAATGTAATGAGGCAAACAGTTTAAAGGGGTTTCAGGGGAAGGTTAAGTGTCAAATATAGGAACTTCTTACACATGATTATAAAAGCTTTAAAAAAATATTGGTTTAGGTGTGTTAATTAGAAAGCCAAAGGGAGGTCACTAACAGTCTCAGCAGTTCAAGAGTGTAAAGGCTGTATTTATAAAAGTGGCAAAGTTAAGTTTTAGAATGTTGCTGAAACAATTTTTAATGCTTTCACTTTACACTTACACTGTAGTGAACACAAAATTCTAATCACACTATCCTGAACCTTATCTAATGATTTGGCCCTAAGGGAAAAATACACATCATACACCTGGGCTTGAAGATGATACCCATGCTGCCCTCACCCTGTGTTTGAAATTTTAAAGCTTAAATTACACACTTAGGCAGAAGTAGCTGAGTGAAGTTTTTAGCAAAATTATACTGTCTGTGTCTCTTCAGGTTTATAAGGTATGTTTAAAAAAAAGAGATATTATTCCAAAATGTGTACTGACCTTTTTTGAAGGCCCCAGACAAAAACATTACGGATCCCCTACCTGTCATACAGGGTTCGAATAAAGCGTCATATTTTTGACTTCATAAAATCTTACAGTGCAAACAGTTATATAACCCCATATTTTCAAATAAGACTTTTTATGCTTTAACATTGCTTTGGATACAAAAGCATAAAGTCTGCAAATTTCTTATTTGATAAATTTGGCGAAGATGTTATCAGTTGAATGGAATGCTTTATGTAAGTTAAGTACTCTTTTCTCGAATCCGTACCTGACCTTATGTTATTTAATTAAACTAAATATGAAGAATTCTAAAAAAAAAAAGAGCCATACAGTGTGACATTATTGCTTCGGGCTCCCTTGATGGGATTCACAATTATAAGATAACAAATAAGCAAGTGTAATATTACAGCTTTTAGAAACAAGAAGAAGCAAAATCATGGCAATAACAGATTTTAACTCATTCAGTTTCATATTTAAAACTTTTCACAGTAGAAAACTGCATTAATGGAAAAACCTTGAAGATGTCTTGGAAATGACTTGCTTTATTAAAATGCTTCATCACTTCAGCACTTATAATTATGTGATTTATCTGAGCGTTCAGTACAAAGCTTGTTCTGTGTTATTACTGCGTAATAGAGAGACTTCGCAATAAACCTGTAGCATATGATGAAGAGATTTAAACAACGAAGCACTCTTTAACGGGTGTATTATTGCACATCAGGGTGATTTATTATATGGCATTGTATTCTCATCATCTGTGGAGAAATGCTGCTGTTTTTCGATAGTAAGGATTACACAATGCAGAGGGAGGTGACATGTCTTGGATGGCTTTTCCTGCATGAGATGTGAATTACACTTCTTAGATTTCTCCTCCCTTTTCTACTACTCCCTGCTGGAGGCTATCCTGTCGCCGTTTCCTGGCTTCTGCTGACAGTGATTACTTTATGAGAATATATATTCACAGGGGATTTCTCAAGACGCTTCCCCCATGCCCTGGCAGGTTTGAGCGTCGGCCTCTGTTTTTACCGCTAATGACTCAGTCTCTTTTAAACACCATGGGAGGTTTAATTAGCGATATAACTAGTTTTCTTAAACCTCAGGTCACCCAATGTTGCACAAATTAAGTTTCATGTAGTTATTCATTTTTGCAGTTAGTTCAAATGCTGTCTCACCTTTTGTTTAATTTAACTTTCTTGAAGCAATTAATGATGAAGATTTCAAAAGAAGATTCAAAGTAGATATCTCCAGATGTCTTTAAAAAAATACTTTAAAAAAAAAATGTTAACATTACAGCATATAAAGAATTTTTTTTGTAAAATAATGTTTTCTTCTTAACACAGTTCAGAAAATGTCAGAAAAATGTATGAATAGAAAATGGACAAAATTGAATTAAATCACTTAAACATTTATTTAGTAGACAAAAGATCGAAAACAGAAATTTAATCCATCCATCTATTATCTTCCGCTTTATTTTAGATTAGGGTCACGGGGGTTTCCCATGCCCATCCAGGGGAGAACGTTTTGGGCGCTGGGCAGATACACCCAGGACAGGGCGCCAATCTATCGCTGGGCACAGAAATTTAAAGTTTTTAATAATAAACCTAATTCAGTTCATTGTCTCCTCTTCAGTGCGAAACCTCAACTACAATCTACTGATTGTGAGGCAAAATTTATAGACAAGCACTCTTATAAAGTCTCACTCTAAAACTCTTCTTGGGAGACTCCCCAGAAAACTGAGCCATATTATGGCTTCATTATTGGGGGTGATCTATATTAATACCCCTGATTATAGTGCATAATAGTTAATTGTTTATATAAGTTAAGCTGTATGGTATAGTCTCCAGTCCACAACTTTACTAAATAATGAATGCTCTTGTTAATAATTAATAGTGTATTAAGTGATCACTTAACTGGTTTCATGTGGAAGCCTCTCGAAATAAGTGTTTATCTATGACCTTACTGTTAAGGTCTTTCCAAAAGAGCTTATTTCAACCTTTTTCCTTTCTTTTTTTAACGGTCTCTAAGGTGGCATCTCACTGTTATAGATGACTGATTTTTGGCATGTACTATTTAAGAAAAGAGCAACTGATGACCTTTAAGGCGGATGTTTCTCTAATCTCTGTAAGTCTGACGCTCTTATCCTCTTGAGCAATTTATTTGTAACCACTGTCTTTTAATAGCTTTTTAAGATCTAGTCTGCACTTTTCAGATTTTTTTAGTAGTGATCTCTTTATATGGAAGTTTTATCATTTTTTTATGTTTTAGAATTTTTTTTAAGACAATTTTTTTCCTAAGTTTACAATAAACCAGCTTTATTGAACACTGTGTTAGGCTTCAGACAGTAATGGATGAATTACCCATAGCCTTTACTTAAATAAAAGTACCAATACAGCAAAATAATTAAAAGTCCTGCATAAAGAAATTTTCCGTAAATAATCGTATATGGTACATTGGTCCCTCAATGTTTTATATACAGCAACACCAAATCAACCTGATGGATTATAAAATAAATAACAGAAAAGAAATAAAAAAGAAATAAAGGAATATTTTCAGTTAATTATTAGATTTATTGGAAATTTTATAACTATATAACTATAAAATCACCTGATCTTTTAGGACCTCACATTGCAAAGGGGTTGGATAACACTATTTCCATATTCACTATACGTTATACAGTATATATTGTATTTTTGCCAGGGCGGCATGGTGGCTTAGTGGTTAGCACGTTCGCTTCTCAGTGCTAGGGATTCTCTGATTCCCGGTTCAATCTGGGTGGATTTTCCATGTTCTCCCCGGGTCCGCGTGGGTTTCCTATAGTAGAGTGTGTATGTGTGCATGTCTGTGTGAGTGAGTGTGTGCCCAGCGATAGATTGGCACCCTGTCCTGGGTTTATCTGCCCAGCGCCCGAAACATTCTCTGATAGATAGGCATGGGGAACCCCCCCCCCCACCGCGACCCTAATATAGGATAAAGCGGAAGATAATGGATTGATAGATATATTTTTGCCATATTGTCTGTTGTGTCAGATTTTATGCTGAAATTGTTAACTGACGTATATAAATAGATAGATAAATAGAGCAGAAAATAACATATGACCCACTTTGAAATGCAATAAAGTAAAAATGTACAAAAGCAGCATTAAATAGAAATATTCAGGTAAAGAACTTTAAAATCATACTGAACATTAAATGTTTTTAGTAACGTGCTCAACCAAATTCAGGTGGACTAACAGTATTCCAGAGATGTGTCAATTTACACAAGTACTTCAGAATGAATACACAAATATATCACCACAGTTTTGGAAATGACCAGCTTTTTTTCTGTGCAATTAATTATTAATTAGTCATTTTCAGCAGTAATAACTTTTTGCTTTGTTTGTACATTTATAATGTGTGTCCAGAACAAACCCTCATTTATAATTTCACAGGCATCTGGTATTACATTTTGTTTCTAGCCTGAATTGAACCCATTTTGGATATGGTTTATTCTAGTTTGGCATTCCTAAAGAGGCGAGATAAACATAGTCATCACGACAAAGTGATGTCATTGCAACCTGCTTTAGACTGTGATTGTAAAATGAAAATATCAGCACATGCCTCAAACAAAGGTTTCTAATTACAAACTCAAAGTCTGTGAGCTTTGGTAACCTCTCTGTGGTTTCAGGTTTTTGAAAGGTCCCAAATTAAGTTCCATATGTGACCTTGAGGGCAGAAGCAAGGGTTTCGGTTCGGTTGTGTTCTCTCAGAAGAAGGCCGCTTAACTACAGTGCTTCTTGGTTTCTCCACAACATTGGAAACACTTTCTTTCCATCAATATGTGTGTTCAGTCAAAAATCTCACCGCACTGCTCTGTCTGAGCCAGTGCAGAGATACAGAGCCTTCAAAATAATAAGAAAAAGACCAAAAAACGTAAGGGTGTGACAAGCTAAAATTGCTGGGTTGGTTGGCCCAGAGTTAAACTGGACTCAGTCTGTGGTCAGCTCTCTTTAGCCGTCCTCAAATTCTTCCATCCTGGTGAACACGGTCTTCAGTATGTCAGTTTCTAAGCAGCCTTCTTCTTCTAAACAGACTGCAATTGTGGCCACTAGTCTCCAAGAGCTTTCTTTCAGCCTAACTCAAGGAATTTCATCTCACAACATTGTCCAAATCCAGAATAATCTCTTCCAATCAGCTGCTACCAGCTGAGAAATGCAGCCTATCTTTATACTTTTACTATTTTTATTTTTTTCAAATTCATAGACTACCATTAAACTTTTATAGATAAATAGAACCATTTTGTAAATTCTCTATATGGTAGTTTGGAATGCTCTAAATTGCTGCACTGTTAGTGTTCTTTTTCACATGAACACAGTTCTTGTGAAATACATGATGAAATGCTTTTGAATTAGTTCAACACTGATTTAACAGTTAAAATTCCAAACCAATTAAATGGAATTATTATATTACTCTCAAATTTCACTTTAGTTGATGGTGTGGCATCCTAGTCGGAGAAAGGTTTTAAGTTTCACCTGGCTTTTTCTAATAACATCTTAGCTGTGTTTTGTGCAACCGTATAATCCATTTTGCTCCATGAGTGATCATATTCTTTTCTTTTTTTATTAGTTTAGTTGAAATGTACTAAGGCTGTGTAATAAATATAAAATAAAAACTAAGCTATTTTATAATAAATTTTGATTATAATAAAAATATATATACAAGTCCGTTTACACTTACTGTGTCTGTACTTATTTTTAAACTGTCATGCTTTGTCTTTGAACATTATAACCGTATACCCCTCGCTTCTCAGATGAAAATGACATTCGCTAATGTGACATGCAGACACTTTACCCACACCAATCTTCAAAGTATGTCCAGAGTGTATTTATCTCTTTTTCTATCTTACCAGATTTCAAATGCATTAAAAATAAACATGCAGTTTTGGACTAAATTTAACAAGAAAAAAATAATTAAAAAAACAAATTATGTAACACATAGATGAGCAATCAGGTCATGAGAAGTAAAAGTAAACATGATCTTTAGAATCTGAAATAAATGCAAAACATAAAATAATGAAAAGTGAAATTGAGAAGATGGACAGAAAGAAAACAATTCAAAAAAAAAAAATTCAAAAAGGGAGAAGTATACTGTTCTAATGTTCAAAGACAGTTCTGTGAATAGAATAGTGTAATATTGATTAGAAGCAAATGTCAAATTCTGCTTCTCATTGTGGTAGATGGTTACAAAAAATGATAACATGTGAGCAGTCAGGTGTAAGCACAACTTGATGTATTGTTTTGTTTGAATGGCTAAATGTAAAAATATAAAATATACTGATGCTTCTGGCACTGTGGTTTTCATTAATTCCATAACAATTTTTTCTTCCCTGAACCACTGGAAAGGCAAATTTATTTATTGTTTCAGGACATTTTAATTAACTAATTAAGTACTGATGATAGGGCGGCACGGTGGCTTAGTGGTTAGCACGTTCGCCTCTTAGCGCTAGGGATTCCCGGTTCGAATCCCCATCTGGGTGGAGTTTCCATGTTCTCCCCGTGTCTGCGTGGGTTTCCTCCGGGTTCTCCGGTTTCCTCCCACAGTCCAAAAACATGGATGAAGTTAATTGAATTCTCAAAAAAATTGCCCCATATAGAGTGTGTCTGTGTGAGTGAGTGTGTGCCCAGCGATGGATTGGCGCCCTGTCCTGGGTTTATCTACCCAGCGCCTGAGACGTTCTCCCCTGGATGGGCATGGGGAACCCCACCGCGACCCTAATAGAGGATAAGCGGAAGATAATGAATGAATGAATAATTAAGTACTGATGATAGGGCGGCACGGTGGCTTAGTGGTTAGCACGTTCGCCTCTCAGCGCTAGGGATTCCCGGTTCGAATCCCCATCTGGGTGGAGTTTCCATGTTCTCCCCGTGTCTGCGTGGGTTTCCTCCGTGTTTTCCTGTTTTATCTCATAGGAGTACATTGGTGGCAAATTGTAATTTATTCTAAATGCAAATAAAGCATGAATTTGTACACTAGTGGAGCATATAATTATGGGAAAGAGAAAGTTTGACCACCTTGAGTTCTTTATATCTTAGGACATGATAATATTATTAACATTAACATTATTTGACAAAAATGCATGAATAAATAACAGTTTTAACCCCAATGAATAAAGAAGCAACTTTTAGAATCAACTTCAGCTTTAATCACTTGAAGTAGTCAATCAACCTCTCAGCGCTAGGGATTCCCGATTCGAATCCCTATCTGGGTGGAGTTTCCATGTTCTCCCTGTGTCCGTGTGGGTTTCCTCCAGGTTCTCCGGTTTCCTCCAACAGTCCAAAAACATGGATCAAGTCAATTGAATTCTCCAAATTGCTCCATATAGAGTGTGTCTGTGTGAGTGAGTGAGTGTGTGCCCAGCGATGGATTGGCGCCCTGTCCTGGGTCTATCTGCCCAGCGCCCGAGACGTTCTCCCCTGGATGGGCATGGGGAACCCCACCGCGACCCTAATAGAGGATAAGCGGGAGATAATGAATGAATGAGTACTGATGATAATCATAACTGTGGGAATAAAAGAGCATCTGGGGGAAAAATGAATATGTCTAAAGTATGTGGTAAAGGACCTGATGAATGGACAAGAAGATTATGTTAATGTTCATTTCATATCTGGGTAGACTAGGGTTGGGAACTCTCTTGTTCCTCTACACTAAATCCTGCAAAGTTCACTTCATGCACATGGGGCTAGTCCTGTTGGAAAAGAAAATTGTCTTGCCCAAACCTTTTTCTACAAAGCTGGAAGCAGAATCATGTGTTTACACTTTTCAGCACTCACTGTACCATTTTTGAGGCCACACCTAAACCCTGAAAAGCATAAGTATAATAAGAATTTTGTAATTTATACATCACTGGAAGTATGACTAGGCAATGCAGTAATTGTGATCTTTCTGCTATCTAAATAATTAAAGGTTCATCAGAAAGCAAGTGGGTGTGAGTGAGCCATTTAATGCCACAGAAGGTATTCCAGGGTGTGTGAAATCATCCCCCATGTTTTTCATACCTTTTCCTGACCAACACCAGTATTGAATGTTTACTGAAAAAGATTTAATGTATCCAGCCACTGTACATTTAATCTAGCATCTGTAGTTTACACCTAATGAGCTATTTTACACTTATTTCCCAGGTAAATAAATGCTGTGTGATGATAATCCTTTGATAAGATTATGCTGCTTTTGTGATATGAGAATTTAATATATTGAATCAACCCAGGTCTGGTTTGTCAGCTGTGCTTTATCCCAGTTTTTATTTATTCTGTTTCCTTATCAGACCTCTGAGGTTCCTTTACGCCACGTTAGTTCCTCTATGAGAACTGTTCTGTCTGGCTGCAAAAAAATATGAACAGCAGATAAGGAGCTGTGCTAGCAGAAAATACATTTTCCACAGATACACTGAATGCTTACCCATAGAGATACAGAGCAAGCCATAAAAAATGAGAAATATTAGCCCACCTGACTTCAGCTGGGGTAGATGCTGCAGACCAGGTTTCCATCACTGAATATCAGGGTAAATTTTACATTGTTTGGATTCATTTTAAAATTCTTGAATATTTAAAAAAATTTTCTGATCATCGAAGTATGTACAACATTAAGCAGAACTGGACCCTGATATCGGTTATACTGATGCAGAGTAGCCATCCTGCTTCTTCTATGTTTTAGAATCTTTATTATAACCACATTTATTTACCCAAGCTTTCAGTTATTCCCCATAGAAAGAGGTGCAAGTCCTAGCCTTTGATGTCATTTAATCATTGGGTCCTGGTTATTTAACATGGTTGGTGTTGTTCCTTTTCCTTGTCAGTTGAATTGATTTATGGTGGTGAAACTGGCATCTTCGAGGACCCTCATGGCTGTGTAACCTTTAGTTTCTTTGTTTTTAATAATGCAGTTATTGTCAGTGGCACCAAAGTATCGGGCTGTACTTTATATTTATACATTTATATTAAATAGAAAATTACAAGTGAGAGAACACAAGTCAAGGAAATGTAAGTTAAGGAGGAACCAGTTGAACTGCAGTATTATTGGTGCATTTTTCTCCACCCTGTTTTAATTCTTTTTTATTTTAATCTTTTTTATTTTTAATTAGGTTATGAAATGAAATCAATTGCTTGTGAAAGAGTTTCATAAATGCTAAATGTTGTGTCAACATTACAGAGAATGTTAGAAAAATGAGCCCACCATTTAGTGGTCTTGAAGAAATAATTGGTACTTTTGTGAGTTTGAAGCATCAGGCAACAGTTGTCTCTGGAGCAATTTGAACCAAGTTCCTGATTGATTAAATTTGTTGTTAACATAGTAAAATCTAATCTTGTGCTAGAAAATGGTGCAGATGTTTTTTTTTTTTTTTTTTTTTTTCCAGAACTTGTTAAAGTGTTAGTTACTCAAAAAACAGAAGATAATATCACTCTCTGTGTGTGAAGCTACCATTTACACACATTTACCATTCAGTGTCAGGACTCCGTACCATTACGTATTAGCAAAAAAAGATGAGTTTCATACTGAAAAGTCTAATTTTAAATGTATGCAGCTGCTAGGGATTATAGTATTTCAAACTAGTCTCAAGTGTGACTTATATACCTAAATTACTGTTAAGAATACATGGCAAATGTACTTTGCACAAAGAGGAAATGGGTGTTTTTCAGTTTGTTAAAGATTCACCACTTCTTTGAGATGCAGATTTTGTTTGTGGTGATGTTTGAGAAGCTTTTTTTTCAGAGATGAGAAAGTATACAGTATATTAGAAGTATGAAATAGGTCTTTTAAAAGCTGGGATCATTGCAAATGCAGAATTGGTACTTCACAGTTTTAGTTGTGGGTGGTGCAACCAAAACAATCTTCTCAGCTGTTCTCACAATTGATTGTAGTGATTTGTGGATATGGGGCAGAGCAGCACTAGACAGTAAAACCGTTTCCAATTATCTTTCTGTGAGAACTGAACCAAATGAATGCTTTTGATAATTCTCAAAAATATTTTGCCATTTTAAATATGTTTATTCTAGAAAACTAAAATTAACTAAAGTTAGAATTTAAAATAAAACCATTAACAAATTGTATGATTAGGTGTCTAAAACGCAAACTCTTTGTACAAGCTGATTATTTACTGAATAATTTGGGATGACGGTGGAAATTCTCTTCCACAGCTGAGGCACAATTGGTCCTGACACATTTTTGTGAATAGTGTGTTTATGGAAAGCATCATGTGGTCATGGACAAACCAAACCAGATGCCCTGTGTTTGCTCTTTCTACAGCAGATGCTCTTGGTTCTTCATTGCTACACGGAGAACACAAGTCCATCTGGGTGTGAGGATGTGAGTTTGTTGGAGGAGAAATCGATTTTGGCCAAGGCTGAATGGTGATTTGTGGTGGTGTAATTGTGTCTGCGGGAACCAAAATGTGTTCAATAGCACTGCAGGGGATCTTCTGGCTACAAATCCATGCTGCCTGTGCCACTGTGTGAAGACTGCTGTGTGTGTAGGTGTGTTTGCGTGCTTTTTTGTATATGGCACAAGTGCATTTAAATGACTTATCTAACAAAAAGTCTTATGTAATGTTTGGAAACCTTTGTTTTGATTACATGTTAGATTACAGTCAAATACTTGGTTACTTTGTTTCCTCTGGTAATTAATTATTGATTATTAATAATAGTTTAATGGTAATTGATTAGACAACCTTGCATTAAACATGATTGATGTAATATTACATTTTACAATGAAAAAAAACTTCATTAAAATGCTCAATTAAAAATAAGTAAATGTTTGTTTTCTAAACAGGATGCATTAATACATTTATTTACTTTAATCACAGAAACGTTATTTAATTTTTAGATATTTAGATTTTTTATATATATTTTCCTCAGCCCTTTTATCTAGTACTTTCATGATAGCCTGTACATAATATGGACAAGTCCATATACATGTGTTCTGATAGATAAGACATATAAAGGTTCATTAAGTATATTTTGTTCCTGGGCTAAGTGGAGCATAACTAGCTGCTGCTTTCTCAGAAGCTACTCAGAACTTGAACTAACAAGAAGCTATTAATGACTCACAGGATCATTATGCAGTAGTCTCTTTTTGATATGACACATAATTTTATTAGATGTGACGTCTATGTGTATATATGTATATAGTTGCATATATAAAAACTTCAAGTTACACTAATAGGCATATTAACACCTTGGGGACATTTAATGTCTCTAATATATCTGACTAACTTGTCTTTAGACTGATGGGGGATCCAGAACAGCTAAAGCAAACCCATGCTTACATGTGGAGAATGCGTGAATTGACTCAGAATCTTTTTGGGTAAGGCTATAGCACTTCTCACCCTCAATAACATGAATAAATAATACATGTACAATTTTTTTTATGGTATAAAGCTAATAAGTTGGATGAACTTGTGCATTTGTTATGAAGTCTCAGTCTTCTGCTTTGTCATTTTCATTGTTCAGAAATTAAAAATAAATATTTATTTCTATATATATTTTTATCAGGGTTTAGGTCCAATACACCGAACCCTTTTAGTATTTTTCTTTACCTACTTGACAGTCCCCTTGGCAGTCCCCTTAGCAGAATTATTTAGATTTAAAGATCCAGCCACATCTCATCTTTATTTTTCTACTTGATGCCAACATATTTTTAAACCATTTTAGGTATATGGACATATGCTTAGTTGAAATTGGTGCATTGTTTTTCCTGAAAAGGTTAGTCAACCATACTACAGCCTTCCAGTTATCTACTGCCTGCTGCAAATGCACTCTGCTTAAAAAATCTTGTTGTGAAGTTTTTAAAAAGCTTCATGCCTGTATACATCTTGTGATTCATGTGTGAAAGCTTGGTGACATATTTATTTACTTGTGTTTGTAGATCCACATTCATTTTTCAAAATGGGAAAAAATGTACTGACAGTACAAGATTTACTAACACAGATGTTTTTTCTTCATTATTACACAATTTTAGTTAGACAAATTCCATCTAAGTAGATGCATTAAAATATGTTTATTTTATTTGCAAAAACACACATTGGTTTTGCTTATGTACTCATAACTGGTGATTTACTGTGTAGTATATACTGATATATAGTTTTAAAATGTCAGTATATTATGAATGTAATGTTGCATACAGGGGATTTTTGTCTGGAATGCATCCACATGGCTTACTAAATCATTAGTGTATGTCAGAAATGGTAAAGACCCATTAGACTTGGCTTGCATCGTTGGCGTAAAAAGTAAAAATATTGTATAACTGCCATATTAGCCTCACTGTTTACATTCAGTTATGTATCCAGGGTTAAACTAATCACCTCTATCATAGTTTATTCAGTATCACATTTGACTTAACAAGTCACAAAGCTTATTTTGATACCTCAAATCATCCAAGTAATATAATTGAACATATTAAGGACATTTTTTGTCTTTTGTGACTGATATCAAAAAATATAAGATCCTGACAACAATAACTGTGTTTGCTGGTTTTCACCGTTAGTGGTCCATGCACTGATCTGAAATAGTTTAAAGGGGTTTCTTTAGTGTTAGAAATTGTATCCTGAGTGCAAGATTACTGCAATGACTTAATATAGGTTTTCTGAACAGTGCCAATGTTTCTCTGCAGTTTTGATTTCTGGTTTGCAGCACAGCTCACTGAGTTTTTGCTGACCTGTCAGCTTTTTTGACCTTTAGTATGTCCTGTTTCCCTAAATACTGTGGTCCTGCAGGCCTGTCCTGTCTAAAAATAGATCTGGAGTGAGTATTTGGGTTGAGTGTCATGTTGCAGTAAATGTTGTGTGGAAAAAATGAAATGTAACAAAGTCACCCTAAAATCTATATATTACAAAACATATCATACACTAATTACCTAGTATATTATGCACACTATCTAACTTTTACACTTATTGTCTATTGATTATTCTCATTATGAAACTGAACTTTGTAGTTTGACAATTACAGAATGTAGTTGATATGTTGTCTTTCCATATTAGTACAGTCTATAGTGTTTTTTATAATAAGGCCGTAAGGCCGTAGTGGTGTGTTATTGTGTGTTGTGTTTAAATGAATGAAACAGACACAGCACTGCTGCTGGAATTTTTTAAATGTGTCAACTAGCTGTGCTTTCTAATCAACAAATAAACCTCATTACGTCACCTTATAAATGTAAAATCAAAGACACCAGTTCATTTGTTGCTTCACAGTTTGCATTACTTATCTTCTAATCCTTTATTAGTGCTCATTAGACTCTGCCTACAGGTTGCTGTAAGGAACAGTTATAGTTAGTGAATGTTTTATAATCCAGCAACGACCCTGCACATCAATTTACTTATTGTACTGAGAATGATCCAGCCCTTTATTAGTAAGTGAAACTGACAAAATGAACAAAAAAGTGTATAAACAAGTTGTGTTCAATATAAAGTGCATAGTGGACAAATATATTACACATTTCCTGACTGTTAAATAAGACTATGTATTTAGAAATACATTCACACTGTTTGTAAAAGGGATTATGGCTTTTCAAAGCTGCTATAAGATGATTTTTTTGGTGTATGAAGTGCTTTAATATAAAGTTTTTAAAAAGAGTTGAATATTTGTAATGCTAGCCTTCCTAATAGCTCCCAAGTTGAAACCCTACCTTTATTCACTAATGCCCTTAGATGTTGGTATATTCATGTATTCTCTTTGAAACATTGTGGCAGTAAAATGACAGTTTAAATGAATAACTGAGAACCTACCCCTCCCATGAATTTCTTACTTTAGCAGTTTCATCTTCTTACAGTGATGCTTCTATGTTGTGTAGTTCTCTGAGTAAACCCACAATTTATTCTCCAGAAATACATCAGGGTTTCATTACACAGCTATTAAATCTGTTAAAAAAATTATTAAATAGATTATGAATATTAAATTTGAACAGTAATGTGGTCAATAGACCTCTGAAGTTGTACATCATTTTGTAGCTCTCGATATGTCTATTTTTGGCACACCAGGCCCAAGCAGGATTTTCAATGGCAAAAATGAAAGTGGCTTCCCATAATCAGCTTTAGATTTTGCAGAAAATGCATGTGCACAGAATCCTATATGTTTTATTCTGTATTAATTTTTTTCCTTTTGTTACAAGGTCATAAGTACAAGTTACAATTTATAATACTTAATATTGCAATACTTAAGGAACGCTAAAGCCACTGCCAGTCTGAAATAAGTAGGTCACGGCCAAGTAATGCAGAATACAACAGTCATATCAGATTCGTCTTCTTTCTGTAGAAAGATTTGATAGAGGTATAAAAACAATGCAACTATCTAAGGAATCCAAATGTACAAATATGCTGGGTTCTGAACATAGTTATTGCATTTTTGTTTGCCATCAGAAATACATCCGGAGTGCCACATATGGGCAGAACTATCATAGCAATGACTAGAAAATTATGGCAAGACCACTGGTCTGTAAATAAGACATTGAATAACCAGAAAAAAAAGGATAATTTTCTTTAATAAGTTCTCAGTTCGACAGAGATCATGAACTAAGGCAGCTTACAATATAAACAGAAGCACATTGTGGCCTGACTATATAACAAAAAAGACAACAGGAGTGCCACTAAAGAACATGGCAAAGGGTGTCTACTACAAAAATATAAATATAATAATCCCATATTAACTTACTATGTAAATGTATTGCATGTTAACCTGCACAACACTATTTGTGATATTTTTTTGTTAACTTTCTGTGCGTCCATTATTAAATGCCCCAGTGCCACTTTAGCACCTGCAGATTATTAGAATCCTTTTTTTACCATTTAAAATGCAGCTTTATTTAATAAAAAGTGATTATATGACTTATTAAGTCAATAAGTATATTTTGCAAACGATTTTATATAGAATAACTCTAGATGAAATGTCATTAACATGGTATGTTCATGCTCTCTTCCCTTCTTGACATTCTTCTGCACTTTTAGGAATGGCATTAATTCCTGAATCTTGAGTAATCTGTCAAACTACCCATCAAGCTCTTTACATTAAGCTGGTGAACCCCAGTGCATGTAACATCCTAAGCACTTAGTTTCTTTCTGTGGTGCACTGTTTGGTCTTCGGCATGTGAGAGAAATAAATCATGGGTGTTTATTTCAGGAGATCAAACAGAACCTTCTAAAATAAACACCACTGTGTCCATTTTTAGAGAGATACCTGATGGGTTTGATGCCTGATACGTTATTTAAATGACTGTATGGAGTGAGAATGATTGGATTGTGCTTTGAGGAGTAACAGCGGGATGTGTTTTTCTGTGTGCTAATGCAGACTGGGAAATTGAAGAGGGTTGAGGTTGGGGGAGTGCTAACAAGTCTCTCTGCCGATTCATCATGCAGGGGTCAAAGGGTAAAAGTGAAGGGGTTGAAATCACCTAACAGCTGTTTTCTCTCAAACTGAATAAGTGCCCTGTGCTTTTCTCAGACAATCAGCTCCCTTTTGGTAACATAGACTGTGTGCCTATAGCAAATCACCAAACCCTGTTCAACTGTCACTTTCTCTCTTACTACCTCAATAACAATAATAGTCTTTTTTTAATGATTTGGAAAAAGAGAAATAAATAAATAAATAGTAACAATATGAATAAATAGAATAAATAATAGTAGAAATAAATTAAGAAAAACAGGTTTAAGAGTGATCTGTAATTTTATGCAGAAATTCATACAAATGGGAGTATTCTGTCACATATTAACACAGTACTGTGTTTTAGACTGTGAAAGGAAACTTGAGCTACTATACACAGACATGGGAAGAACATGCAAACTGCACACAGCTCATCAATCTTGTCTGTAAATTAAACCAAGGCCCTCTTGCTGTCAAACAGCACTAATCGAAGTTTATGGTCTTTTGTCTGTAGCATTAAATGAAAAAGAACTAACTCGTTATAATGCTTAGATGTAGAAGCTTCTCCATTCCCTGATGTGTCCATTTCTTGATTAGTTCTGATGAATTCATTTTGTCCAATCTGCTTTATTTATTTGTTCCATTGTGCTTTTAATTTCCTTTATTATTTTTTTTTATTATTATTATTATTTTTATTATTTTTTTTTCTTACAGTTGCACAGTTTCTGTTTTTAGTGTTTAGTCGTTCTGCCTAACCTTTACAGAGTCCAACAAAATTGCAACCTGACACAATAGTTTGTAGACAGAAAAACAAAAATACAAAAAAATAAATTACTTATATATTTATAATTATAAAAAATAAAAATAAAGTACTATTTTTTTAGGTTTACTAGAAATATATTTAATCAAACAAGCAGCAAATTATGTACTTTCCCAAATACTGCAAAAGTTTTAGCTTTTATTGTTGTATATAAATTTAGTAATTTATTTGAATGTACACTCTCTCCTCCATCTTCATTCCTCCTGTCAATTTTTTTTTTTACTTTCTTTGCTCAGGTATCAGATGCACTGTGGGGTGTCAGCTGGCTCTAACCCTGCTGTTTTGAGTCCTGGTGAGGCCGATGGCGCCCCGTGTTTCGGGATTCAGCCCGGCCCGCTTCCTGGTTCTGCTGCTCCTGATGCCTGGAAGAACATCCTGTGGGTGGGCAGCGGGGCCCACAGAATCACTGTGCGATAGAGCTGAACATCCATTCATCTCACATGCAGGTTAGCACAGTGTTATTTATTTAGCTTTTTTAAATAATACAGTTCAAAAGTATTAAAAACAAAACTTAAACTGTTGGCTACTTATTTATTATTTTAAATTAAAAATAACAGTATGTTAACACATCCTTTACAGGGAATAAACTTGTATGCATTAAAATACTAATTTATCGTTTATTAACTAAAATTAGTATGATGATAAAAAGAAAACCACTACATTTGGCTGGTCTAACATTAAAACACATTTATTTTGTGTTCTTTTTTTAGATTAGTTACAGTAAAATTATAAACACTTTTTTTTTTACATTTGCAGAACAAATATTTCAAAATAAACCTTATATATAGGATTTGAATATATTTTGACACAAAAACAAACAAAGAAGACTGTAGGTTTGAACACTGGGTCCACCAAGTTTGGCTTCTTATTCTCCAGAGGACCTTATTTCTCCAGAGCAGTGTATCATGGCAGACCTCCACCTTGACTGTAATATATACAGTATATATTTTGTATTTTGCTACAAACCTGAATTAACAAATAAGGTATATTTATATATTATAAAAGCTTTTAAAAAACCTACTGTTGCTTGTTCTCCAGTTTTCTCCCACACACAAAAGACATGCCAGTGATGCAGTTGATGTGTTAAACCCTTTAATAAACAAACTAAAAATATAATACATCAGTGAAACAAAAAAAATCTAAATTGTTCTGCATATGAAAACATATTTTTTACCCAAATAAAGTCTGAAAGATGAATCAATGTTTAATGGATGAAGCAATAAATGTCATTTTAAAATCCTTAATATGGAATAATCGGCTCTGAGCCCAGAAAGTGTTTACACAGCTCAAAGTCACATTAAGGACATATAGTCTGTTTAGTTTTTGGACATGTATTTATTTAACTCAACATGATTAGGTGGCATGCTCAGGACTTGTTTCTCTTTAGATGGAGAAGATTAGTGTCCAAATGTCCTTGCTTAAGGGTACTAAAGATAACTGGTTTTATAGTCCTAAAATGCTTTCTCTTTTTCACTTTTAAAAAAGGCACAGTAGTAAACAACAATGCATTCTTGCTTGCGAAGACTAAGCTGTTGGTAAACGCTTTTTTAGATATAAATCTTATAAATCTCATCTGTAACCAGTTAAAATTAATAATTGTAACTCTCCAGAACAGTATTATCATAATCCTTTCATTCTAAATTTACTTCTGTCCCATCATTAGAACATTTATGTCAGGTCATTCAGTTTAATCTGTACATCTGATTATTTGATACAAAAAAATGTAAATGGTCTATTATGGGGCAATCGTTGTTCTTTAAACATGTTAAAACAGGTGTATGCAGAAACTCTTTATTGTTAATAATAACTGTATTTGTGGTAGAATAGCTATATGTTAATCTTAATATCATGTTATTCAAATAATGTAATGCAATTATATACTTTCAGCTTTGTGGTAATTCCACATAGTCTTGTATCTCTGTTTCACTTGCAGTGTGAATTAAGCCTTTCATTATGATTCAGGCTTTTATATTCTACAACCATATATGAGTCTATTTAAAGGTGCTTTTGAAATGGAATGATCAGCAAACTCATGGAGGTCCACATTTATTTTTATTCATTTATTACTTACACAAACACTTATATACACTTTTAAACCACAGACAGCTGTCAAAACTTTAGAACCAGTCCACCAATATTACCCCCACAAAGCATCATTCATCGTTCATTGCAGTGTTTAATAATACAGTATTAGGAAAAAGGTGTTTGTATTAATGCAAGCACCTGACCACACACCACTTGTAGCAGACAGAGTTGCCAAAAATAATGGATTCATTCACAAAAGGGGCTTTATATGTACCAGAGTGCATGGGCTGTTCGTATGAGCTTAAATATGACCTTTCTTACAGTTTATATTCCTGGTAAATTAAGCTGGGCTCCAGAGTGTTTAGAACTTCTGAACTGGTTTGCTGGTTTTGTCTTCAGTCTGTTTTAACATGATTGTCTAATTATTGTTTTGCCAACAGAAACAGGATGGTGCAGTGGCACAAAATGTACATTTATTGCCCTATAACAAGAAGGCTTTGGGTTTTGTTCCTGGGCAAAAAAACATGGTTCTGTCTGTGTTGTTTGCTCAGTCTCCTCGAGTTTTCATTGTGAGCTCTGGTTAACTGGTTCGATACTCTAGTTGGCTGTAGTATCGAAATTTTCAATAGCTGAATTTAACTGTGCTCCACACTTCAGAACTTTGCCTTAGGGCACATCCACTGTCATGTTTTTTGCTTTGCTCTTAAATTGGCATGTTACATTGAGACTTTGGACTCTTGTGTGTAATCTAAACCAGCCCTGTTCAAAAGTCAATAAAGATGTCGGGATGGCTGTGTCTTAGCGCAGGTTGAGATTTAGGCCTGTTCCCAAAACGCTGAGCCTTTTTTTATTGAATCTGTGAGCTCTGATATACTGCTTTGCTTTTTTTTAAAACAGAACTTCATGTTTTGCTCAACACAGACTGAAGCACTGTTACATTACTATCAATATATCAAACTATAAGCACTAGATCATGTTTCTCAATGAGGCACATAATCTTGTTTAATCTACAGCCTAAACAGTGTGATGAATAATAAAATATACTACAGCATTTTAATACACAAATGTACACATGATAGCCAATTGTTCGTCATTGTGGCCATACTGTGTAATTTAATCAGAAATGGCATTGTGCACTGTTAGCCACAAGACTGAAGTTGGCTCACCCTGAAATACAGATACAGGTACAGTGAGAGCTACATGTATAGCCAAAAATACAGGTTCAGTTATAGACACAGTTATAGTTTAGTTACAAGTTTTGTTACAGCTACAGGCAAAGGTACAGATACAAATTATATATTTGAATCCCATTAAAGCTCCAGATGGTTGGGTGGCTCTACTGCATCTGAAAAAGAAATAAAATAAGTGACTTGTGTGTTAAGATGACAGGGCTTAAAACCAGATGGTCCTTTTTTATTGTGGAATGAAACTGCAAAGACCTTTATCTGAACAAAAAGAAAACAATGATTACTTTACTTCTATTTTATGTCCACCCTTTGGTTTAAAGTCTGTAAAATGCATCCAAGATATATTAGTCTGTGATATGTACTAGGTAGGTCTAATTTGTAGGTATGAAGAATGGGGTCATTTTTTGTAGAGACATTTTATGAAATGTAAACCAGTCGAATTAGGAATACTTCATTATTAATAGATGAAAACATTTGTGTGTATTTGTGTTTTGATGTGATTCTAATGATGGTTTCTAATTCTTGCTGGAGGAGTGATTGAGGAAAACAAATGACTATTTTATGACTATAAAATGACTATAAAAAGTTATATGTTAGCTGATTGGGTAAAACATTAACCATGTCAATACTTTTAAAGTATTGCTTTTAAGGCAAAATTCTACTTTTTAAAAATATGTTTTTACTGAATAAATACCAAGAGTCCAATAAATTGCATTATTCAGTTTGTTCCGTGTAAAGCAAATTTATTTTTAATTAGAAAAGCAAATAGCATGGAATTTGACCAGGGCTGTCCAACCTGTATCTTGGCTGGTGAATACTGGAGAAATCTGTTTGGTGAACAGTAATGAAGACGTTCTGCTGCTGTCATCACCAATGCCTGCTGTCTTCATTATAAAGACTTGCTGTTTGTGAGTGAAAGCAGCCGTCAGTAACCTCGACATCTGTGAAACACAGGAGCTCTAATTGGCCCTGTGGGAATTATTAATTTTTTAAAAAGATTTTCTTTAAATGCACTGCTGCCGCATATAATCCTGATGGCCTGCAGTGGTTTATTTCCATCTGGACTGAAACTCAACATGTGTTTTATACCCAACATGTGACGTATAAGGAATGGTCTGAATTCTTTTAGTGTTAAATAATTAAATCAGCTTTCTAATTAGTACTTAATCCAGTTCAAATTTCCCTGGATTGAGATTATTGCTTGCTGCTTGTTTATTGCCCGGCACTGCTCAGTCATGGGATTTATTTCCTTGCCCAAGGTGCTCCGTCTGCTGTAATTTTGATTCAAAACCAATTAAAACTTGTTTCTAAAGTAAATTTACAGTCCGATTATAAAAAAGCATGTGCCAAGAAATAAAAGCCTTCCTGGTTGCACTCAGTTGAGAACAGCCTGATATTTCATTCAGTTTCCAAACATGCTGTTATCCAGGTTGAGGGGATTCAATAGTCTGAAAATCTCAGAGGCGCTGCAAGGGTGGTATTACATGCAGAGACCTTGAACTGTATAAATTGATTCCATGTTAAAGCAGAGCCGTAAAAGCAAACATCCAGACTGTTGGAAAAGGAGTATATTAAAAATATTCTAAACACTATAAAACATTGCAGCAGATGGCTTTAAATATAATGGGGGAAAAATGTCTACACATAGGTGACATAGCTGATTAACCACAGGTTTATAAATATAAAAATACCTACATACCGACCAACTGTAGTCTCATCTCATTATCTTTCACTTAATCCTATAATAGGGACTACTGTCGTGCGCACGCCCGTCCAGGAAAGTATCTTTCAGGAACTGGGCAGATATGCCCAGGAGAAGGCGCCAATCCACCAATTTAGATATAAGCAATTTAGAGTAGCCAATTTACATTGGAGCCATGTTTTTGGATTTTGGGAGGAAACACGGACATGGGAAGAGCATGGACACCCCCCAGTTTGATATTTGAACCTGGATTATTCAAAGGCAAACATGCTAACCACCCCGGCCAACAACTGTAGTAATAATAATAATAATAATAATAATAATAATAATTAAGTTCAATATATTTAAATACAATATGGAACTATAAAAACTTTGTGAAATGTTTAAAAAAAATGTGCTTAAGGAACAATGGAAATTGTTTCTTAATGTAAATGCTGTATGATGGGAGAAACATGTTCCCTTCTGAGAGTCTAAAAATTAAATTAACAATTAAAACCCATAACAAAAGCCTGCATTACATACTCAGTTTAAATAATCTGTTCAATCCTACTTTTGTTTTTTTGACCATTAGATGTGTTCTTAAATGCTGCCTTGACATAAAAGGATTCCTTACAACCAATTTTACTGCTGAAAACAAATTACCAAAGTTTGCATAAAATCAAAAGAATTTTGCAAGTTTTATATTTATCTGGCAATCTCATTCTTTTTTTGTGTAAGATAGTCTGGATAGCTGCTTTTTCTCATCTTGGTGAGCTCTCTCCAGCTTAAAACAGGTAGATAAGACCAAATGGAGATCTGGGAATATAGGAGTAACAATAACTCCTTTTTATGCCGTTTTTTTTTTTTTTTTTTTTTTGCTCAGACTCAATAAAATAGGTTTTTACACAGTGCACAGCTATTTCAAACACATGGCCAGCAGCGGCAGATCATAACTTAAAAATCTAGCTATTTTTCTTTGTACAACAAACCACTGCACACTCAAGAGCAGCTGTGGCAAAAATCAGCCTCTGTTTCTGCTTTATTGCTCAACAGCCTCTATTGCAAGCTCCTGACAAGAATATTATGTGAAATAATTGCAAATTTAAATTTCATACAATTTTATAAACAGTTTGCAAAAATGACAGTTATAGGATATAAATGTCTTTGACAAACAACTGTACATTTTCTTTAGAGCTTGTCAGATTTATTTTAAGTGTTTTCTAAGATATGGTTAGTTTTATTGTGCAACACTAGTCTGAACAGGTTGCACATGTCCAGTGCAATAATAATTATACATTTTTGTAATTTTAGTTTTTTGTCTGATTTTAGTTTCTGACTTTTACTGTTCACATAATGCATTTGATCTAAAATGTAACAGCTTTTAACCTTTAGCAGTTATTCACTGAAACTCCTCTTACAGCTCTGAGGTAAGCTGTTTAGCAGCTTGATTCAGACACATTTTCTCCCATAAATATTTTTAACCTGATGCTTGTTAAAGCATCAGGATCAAAATGTTTTTCGGGATCAAAACCAGATTGTATGCAATCCTTTTTTCATTAAGTGCACCTATTTCAGTATGTATTTAGTTATTGTATGGGGACAATTCCATTGGTCACTTAATTACTATCACGGAGTCAAATTAAAATATTGCACATAAACTTAGTTAATTTTGTACAATTTCTCTGTTACTATGGGAACCAATATGGGTTATTTATGTAAGAATAATGCAATGTGTTTTTGAAGCTATTAAACTTTCAATATTTGTTATTTAACTGCCACGTGTTTGAAATAATGACCAGATATAATAATCCATCCATCACATCAACCAACATCACATGAGAGAAAAGGAGAGAATGCACCTTTGTGCAAAACTGTCACTTAACATAGCACATAGCAAAAAAAACATGACAAAGGGCAGAGATCAGAGTCATCAGATCTGAATAAGCGTTTCATCACATATTGTCTGGCTGCCTGAAATAATTAAACCTTAATTATTTTTTTGTAAATATGACAATTTTTCATTCATTCATTATCTCCCGCTTTATCCTCTATTAGGGTCACGGTGGGGTTCCCCATGCCCATCCAGGGAAGAACGTCTCGGGCGCTGGGCAGATAGACCCAGGACAGGGCACCAATCCATCGCTGGGCATAAAATATATATGTAAACTATAATAAAATAATAGTATTAGTATGATATAATATTAGCATGGTATTGGTATAATGTTGTAATAATTATAAACCTTACCATAATCCTTATTCTTAATTATAAACTGCCTCATTATTTGTTTGCATTATTTTTGCATTTTATGTTCTTGTAACTAGCCATTAATTACATGTCTTTGTGCACCTGTTAAATAATTATAATTTAAACTTTTTTTATTTTAATTAATTTAATTAGCTATATATTTGAAAAGAGATTCAACAATGATCATGCTCCATTTTTGTGTGTGGTTATTTTTAATACACATTGCATGTTCTTTAGAGGTAATATTAAAACCATCCTGAGCAGTTTGGTTTGGAAATTTCAACACTGATGGCACCCTTTAAAGCATCACTAAGATATAAGACTTGCTTTCTTCCTTTAATGACAATTACAAATCAACGCTACATCTGCAAAATTTCCAGCATTGGGGATAACCTCACCACTAGTTTTGTAGTTATTGTACAATGTTATTTTGCACTTGAACCCACTTGACAGCATTTAACTACTTTTTTAATGATCAAGTTTGTCTCTATGTTTGTATTACTATCCTAATTGGATTATGACAAACATCATCCTGAGAACATTAAAGCTTATTAGTAATCCAGGGCTGTCTGAAGCATAGATAACAGTTTACTGGCAGTGCACTAGAGTGTAAATACATTACAGCATGTAGTGTAACCTACACTTGCAGAAAATAAAGTACATTCTTCTACCTTCAGTGGTACAATGCAAGTCACTGGAAAGGTACTCAATAAGGTAGTTTTATTTATTTGCTTAATCAATTTTTAACACCTAAAGATAAAGATGCATGGGTGAGATTTTAATCTTTACTTATCTGGTACAGTCAGTACTGCCATTTCACTATTTCACCCAGGCCACTGATTCTAGAGAGTGTGGTGTCAGTGGAGTCTGATTCACAAAATTAACTTTTATTATTTGTCATTGATTAGATATTTGTCAGCTATGAAGTTAGTCAATAGGTAATAATTACTGATAAGTAATTTATTTAAAATATTCACCAAAAAATAATTACTCACAATCAATTTTAAATTTTGACCTATTTTTAATTTTTTTATCGTAATAAAACCCACATTTTTGAGTTAGGAGCTTTCAATAATTTTTCAGTTCCAGTCAGATGACTTTGGTCTGAAATGATCAAAATTATACATTTTGAGAAATGATTATCAGTTTTCACTTTTTCTCCAGTTGTCCTTATTGAGTACTGACTTTTCTATGTCACTGAGACTGCATGCCATGAGTGTCTGGAAAATTCAAATTTACACAGGTTTAGGTTAAATAAAAAACTGAAATGGAGATAGACAAGCATGAAATTGGCACAGCCATGGACCAGGAAGCTTTTTTTCACACAGCAAACTCTGATGGTGAGCGTTAAGGTTAATATGAGTGAGGGTAATTCTGTACTTATATTCAGACCTTATGTAGTCAGTATACTCCTTGTGAAATGTGACTGTTCATTTCTTGTTGCAGAAATTGAGCCTTGGATCCATCGCTTCAGATCTAAGGGCACAGTGGATTATTCACAGCTCACCTTTGACCCTGGACATAATGAGCTGATTGTGGGTGCCAGGTAATTACCATTCCTTTATGGTAGGGGTCGGGAACACATTTTACAGCACACAAATTATTAACGTTTCTTTGCTACCAATTTTGTTAGCAAAACTTTGTGGATGCCTTCTTTGACTGTACAGATTCAGCTAAACATGGCTTGATTTCACTTTCATCTTCTGTGTGAAATTGGTAGATTACATTTCATATGAAGTTTAAAACCTAATGTGTATTTAAAAGGAGTCTGAGAGTTTCATTAAATCAGACCATAAATGGAAGGGTGTGATTAGACCCCCTTCTGTCCATCCAGAAATAACTGGTGATGATTTCCATGTGATGGATCCTGCAGTTTTCTTTTTCATCCTCCATTTCTCATTTAAAGAGAAGACACAAAAAGGAAACATGTTGGCAGGCGAGAACGTCTCCAAGCAATTATTTAGTGACAACTGCAGGTTTGAGATGAACGAGCGTTAACAGTTCACTCCCCCAATGAAGCACTGTCAGGAGAATAATTAGTTTTTTTTTTCTTTATTGAAAGAAGCAAGAAACATGGCTTGGTGTGAAGTTAAATCAGTACTGGTTTATATTTCACAAAGATAAACAATCTTCTTTACATATTATTTCTTTTTCACAAACTGACCTTGTGGCTAAAAAAAACAGCACACATTTTTTACCCATTTATTTATCTATTATTTTGCTTTATATAATCAGTTGGAATTATTTCACAGTGAGGGCTTATGCTGTTAGATATATATAGGTAGGTCAGTAAGAATGTTAAGGAACGGCTGTGTGGATGGCATGACCTACAGTTGCATTAAAGTTTAATTCCAGTGTCTGTTATTTTGTAGCACATTGCCCACATTACAGTCATGCAGATGTTATCAGTTCCTATCCACTTGTTTTAGCTGTTGTTGCTGTAAAATGATGCAATAAAGAATGCTGTTTAATTGATAGTAAACTTCAACTGTGGAATCTATAAATCCCCCTATATATATTAGGTGATTTACCATAAGATTGTTGTCAAACTATTCTATAAGAGAGAGATGGAGTGTATGAGCATGTGTAAGCAAACTGTATCGATCTGTTTTAGCAGTAGTGTATTCCAATCGATAGAGGTGTCGATGCTGTAAATGAAAGTTAATCACAGTCATGTTAGCTGTAATTCTCTCCATCATGCAGTACAAACTGATATTGAACTTCTCCATGCAAAGACAAATCGTTATAGCTACTTAACAGCTAGGCTTTTCATCAAACTCATTTTAAAACCTATGACCTGCTTAGTTTTTTCAACACAAAAAAGACACACTTATACTATTGAATGGTTTGCGTCACTTAAAAATAAAGGCAAATTTAAGTCAGCATTACAATTGCAATCTAACTAACCATTCATAATTGGCCACAATCACTTTGCAGAACGCGTCCACGCATGCACACACAACACACACATACTTAAACACTCAAACTACATGCTTACTGTATGTGACAGTTAACATGCTAATTGATTTTCATTTTGGTACAGATCTCATTTGTATTCATACCACATTTTTGCACCATTTTAATAATTTAATTTAAAAAGGTTGTTAACTCAATTATTAAAACACTTTTTAAACTGTCACGTTGGTCGATAAATCACCTCAGTGAGTAGTTAGATAATTACAGACACAATATATTACTATATTTGTGTGTGTTTTTGCAAAAAAATGCAAAGAGGTTTTTTGCATATTTTTAATTAAAAAATAAAGTCTTAATGAAGTAGCAGACAATATGCAGTTGCTTCAGAAATATCTTTCTTTAACTAATCTTGTATTAGTCTTGCTCCTGCACTTCAGCATCTGTTCTGCTGTTTGTGAAGTATGTAAAAAACACAATTTTAGAGTGTTGATTCTAAATTTAATGAATTTTTATATCTGTTTGGGCTCAAAAGTAAAGTAAAATTAGACAGTATAATGAGAAAATGTTTTAAATATTTAGGTGTTGGTGAAATGTCTCATGTGTTTTGCATCAAGACGTGTAACAATCAGTTAAGAGAACAACCAACCTTAAAGCAAGCTTTAAGATCACACTAATAATCGATTTCTGTAACATCTAAAATGACTGGATATTGTAAATCATTTATTCATTCATTCATTATCTTCCACTTATCCTCTATTAGGGTCGCGGTGGGGTTCCCCATGCCCATCCAGGGGAGAACGTCTCGGGCGCTGGGCAGATAGACCCCAGGACAGGGCGCCAATCCATCGCACACACTCACTCACACAGACACACTCTACAGGGGGCAATTTTTGAGAATTCAATGAACTTGTTCCATGTTTTTGGACTGTGGGAGGAAACCGAAGAACCCGGAGGAAACCCACGCAGACACGGGGAGAACATGGAAACTCCACCCAGATGGGGATTCAAACCGGAAATCCCTAGTGCTGAGAGTCGAACGTGCTAACCACTAAGCCACCGTGCCGCCCGTAAATCATTTAATTTAATTATATGTATGGACTTTTAGTTATATAAAGCGAGAATGAACGTCAAGTTCTTCAGAAATAGAAACTTTTGTATTAGCTCTAGTCAGTATTGTAGCAGGATCTTTTATTTATGGCAAAAACGTTATGAATATACCCAGAATTGAAAAAAGCTAGGGTTTAAAAAGGTTTTACATTTACTTCTTTACACTTTGTTAAACTAAAGCTTAATGTTAATGCTACAAAATATTAATGTATTTTAGAAAACGTCATTCTGTCCATACTAGATGATTGATTACTCCAATCACATTAAAATATTTTTGGGAGACATCTTTTGGAATCACAATGGTGGAGCACCCCCATTTTATTGCAGGTAGTGAGATGGTTTGTGTAAAATTATCCAATTTAAACACCCAGTTATTGTTAATGAAATATAACATGGTAAAAAATTTTTTTTTAGCTGTTAAACTGCTTAAGCTCTTATTGATCGATCTGTGGCTGCTGTTACCAAAGTCTTGCATGTTTATCTTTTTCACTTTTTCGGCAGAAATCATCTCTTCAGGCTTCGTTTGGAGGACCTCTCATTGATCCAGGTGTGAAACCCACTCTACTCTTCATCATTTTCTCTTTTCCCCCCGCAATTTAGAGGCATCGGGTCAGCCTCAGATGCTGCTGGTGCTTTGTGCAGGTGGAAATTACACTGGCATTCAGAGAGTCTATGGAGCGAAAAGAGAGAATAACATGGTGTGATAAGAGCATACTGCAGTGGGGAGAGGAAAATAAGTAGTTGAAAGAAACTCAAAGTATTACACCTTTAAAATTTATATATATATATATATACAGTGGGTTGCAAAAGTATTCATACCCCTTGAACTTTGCCATATTTTGTCACATTACAACCACAAACATAAATATATTTCACTGGAATTTAATGTGAAAGACCAACACAAAGTGGTATACAATTGTGAAGTGGAATGAAAGTTATACATGAATCAACAATTTTTTTACAAATAAAAAACTGAAAAGTGCGATGTGCAA